>ML662442.1:38816552-39302190 GCA_007570785.1 Antilocapra americana
TATATATATATATATATATATATATATATATATATATATATACTAAAGTGATGTTTGGACTTTTTAACTTAACACATTCACTTATCTTTCATGAAACTGTATAAAAGGAAAGATCTTAGAGAACTCCATGCATTGTGCCCAAACAGTGGTGCCTGGAAAAAGCTGATAGCTATCTTATTGAAACAGAATTTTAATTAATATTCCATTATTCTCCCACTATTTACTTTATCCAAGAAAACCAGAGTTCTCATTCTGGAAGTTAAAGAAAGAAAAGCGTAAGAATGACATACAACAGACTAGAAAAAGTCGATATGTATACATTTTGGGAATCCTTTTTATAAGCATGTGAAGTGAAAGTCGTTCAGTCATGTCCAACTGTTTGCAACTCCATGGACTGTGCAGTCCATGGAACTCTCTAGGTCAGAATACTGGAGTGGATAGCCTTTCCCTTCTCCAGGGGATCTTTCCAATCCAGGGATCAAACCCAGGTCTCCTGCATTCCAGGCAGATTCTCTTTACCAGCTGAGCCACAAGCAATGCTTGCTACCAAATACAAACTGCAGCTCCTATAAGCTTTCATTTTCTCCCACAAAAAGGAACTATGTAATACATTCCCAGGTGAACAGGAACTTCCCACTATATATGCAGTTTTGCAAACTCTATTTTTTCAAACAGAATAAATTTACCCACAATATTTTTCCTTCTCCTAAACAAATAATCAGAGGTAAATAACTTTTCTATCTCAAAATATATAATTGCACTATAAATACACAAAGTCCATAATGCATACAATTCATTCACACTATAATCACAACTTCCAGAATAATAAGAAAAATGAAACCTCAATAATATATTTCTATTTTCAGAGAGTTCATTATTAAGACTTTCAGTAACCAGGGCAGCATTTATAAATATTATAAACTCTGGTTCTGCTCTTTCTTCATTGTATTTGCTCAACTTTTTGTCACTTCACTGTTCATTAGCACTTTTATTTGAAGATGAAAAGAGAAAGGGAAAGAAGATGAATGCAATCTTTCAGCCTATTCTTATCACTGATAAAAGATCCGAAGAGTAAATTTTAAGCTATTAGCTAAAACAATATTGAGATATCACTATATTTAATTTATCATTGCATATAACCAAAGGTAGATTAATAAGGTAAATTATACTTAAATAAAGGATAAAAAGTTCTTTATTGATAAGAGCAACTGAGAATATAATTAATTCTACCCAATGACAATAAAATTATAATATATAAATATAATGAGTATATAATGTTAATACATACACACACACACACACACACACACACACACACACACACACACACAGTGCAACATGGTTTGGAAGAAAGAACTCTCAATAAAAAGCAGGAAACCTAGACTTGGCTCTGCCAGTAGCTGGGTGATCTTAGGCGTAAGTCAGTTACCTCCACTGCACCACAAGGTGGTAAGATAAATGTTTCTCCTTAAAACAACACCCTGTATGTACACACACATATACATACTTTTATTTACAGGCAAGGCTGGTGCTCACTAGCTCATATCAGTATGGCAGGACTGACTGTTCATAGCCCAGCATCTATTCTGATTGGTCTGTCAATGCTATACCAGTTGTTAAACAGTGTGAATTATCATCCTATTTACAACCACACCCAAATTACAAAATGTCTAACATGTATATCCTTGTGTTCACAGTCTGCCTTCCACATACAATGAGGATATTCCAAAGTTAAATAGGCTCTCCTTAATCTCCAGTTAAAATCTGAGAGTACAATTCCTTTCGTACTACCTTCCTCCTCCCTCAAAGAGAATTTCTGGACATTTTCTGTTCTGTATTTCTCATCTCTCACTACTCATACCTTATTTAGTTTCATGTCAGGTGAATTCCCACATACACTGAAACTATTTTTAGCTTTCTTCCTCTGCTTTCACCTTCTCCCTTCTAAACTGTGTGCAGTTTTCTCAAGAAAGCCTCTACTTCATTACAATCAGAGCAAGATAATATCATAAGCATGATTATTAAACTAAGAATGATGGTAGTGATACATCCAAACAGCGAAATTAAAAGGCAAACACACAAAACAAAACAAAAAAAACCACAAAGAAAGCAAAACAAATTTTTAAAAAATTTTTAAAGGCAAAACAAAGCTCCAGTTTCATCAACCTTCTGAAATTTGTAGACACTTAAAAGGAGTCCATTCAAAATTCACATAAATTTCCATTTCATTCACTCATCCCCCATAATTACCAGCATTATAGAAGGTAGAAAAGTTATTTAGAATTTGTGGCTTTATTTTAATACATTGTTGTTTTATATAACTGTTAACATTATAATCTCCCAACATACAGTTAATGATTCTTCACTCATTTTGTACTGTAGCATGATATTTTTCCTATATTATAATTATTTGTTGGTGTTTCTAATTCCTTGTTAGAATTTGACTGATTTCCTTGATGGCAGGATTCATCTCAGAACAATATTCCTCACTGTAACGCCAGTGACTAACCACTATTAAATGCATGTCAAAATCTAAATATTGTTATCTTCTATTTTATCTTACAAAGGTATAATATTTGAGCTTCTTGGGCAATCAGACTTCTGTTAGACTAGCTAGCCCAGGATTTTAACACCACATTTAGAACAATATTTGGGAGAGACATCTATCATAGTTCAAAAGAAATAATTTACAAGTAAACTTCTGAAACAATCGCTCTGCAGATTCCTAGTATGATTAAAGGCCTTAGCAATCTTGCAGTCAAATGTCATCATTTACAGGAAAAAAGAGTAAAAAGTAAAATCAAGTAGATTCAAGAAACTTGCCCAAAGTTAGTGACAGAGCCAGGTTCACAAACGACAGCCTTCTTAATCCATTTATTTTTTCTCTTATATCATGGAAACCATGTAAATATGTGACATGACTACATGGTTTCTTCTACTTTCAGTTTTAAGAATTTTAATAATTTAAGTTATTTTAGACATTATTCCAGAGTTTATTCAGTGGATGAGCTATATCTTTATAATCTATGAAACCCAGCAATTATTATTCATTCACTATTGGCTGAGGGATAGACTAAAAGGATTTCTGCATGTCTTTAGAAACAAATTAAAAAATTTACATTTAATAACCACAAAAACAAATTGAACACTGACCACAGATATTAAGGGTGCATTCTAATTATACATTAAGAAGTCTTTTCTATTAAGTTTAAGTGCCAATATACATTTTGTTCTTATTACTTTTATGTGTTTGTGTGTATATTCATTGTCTCAATAACCTACAAATACTATTTAACACCAACTTAAAAATGGGAGGTATAGATCAGTTACTACAATCAGTAGTAAATAAATATATAAAGTATTTTGGACCAAGCACCCATGAAACACTATAATTTTGAGAAAGAAGCTAAACTTATTATAGCAGAAAAAGATTTCTTGGATATCTTGAAGCCTTAAAAACTTGGCCAAACTATTGTTCAATATGCACACAGTTTGCGTCTTCATGCTCAGATGTTGTTGAAACAGCAGACTTAAAAGAAATAATGTCAATGAATCCTACCAAGCACTATACATGACCTCTGGGGTAATTAGCAATCATTCAAAAGCAACAAGACTAAAATGTTCTATTCTTTATTACTGTCAGCTCTTATCTTGATCAGCATTTTAATAAAGATGGTTCGTTTCTAAGACAGTTTCATGAATCAGTCATAATTACATTCTGACATGCAATGAATAGTAAAGCAAAACTAAATATCACTTCATCAACCTTTCTAACCTTTATGCAAGTATTAACTGTAAATAATTTTTACACAATCCTACAACAGAAAATCTGCATATTTCTTAGCTTTGTACATACTTTACCCCAAATGAATTTCCTGTGACCTATACCTGAAAAACACAATCAGCCATAATTATCCAGTTTTGTGAGATGTTCAGGTGTTGCCTTTCAGAGTTCAAATCAACTTCAAGTATAAAAGACTACTTTATTCTACAAATGGCACAATATGCAAAATGGGTTAAGTAGCCAAAGCATCTCAGAGCATTGTGGCTTGAAAGAAGTCTATCCAGAATCAAAATGTCAGACCAAAAATACACTAAAGCAAAGCAGTACTTATAAAAATAGATTCATAGATTACACTTTAAGAAATGGATCACTGACAACTACTGCAGAAGATCTTTTAAATAAAATATGTTAAAAGAAGAATATTAATTAGGAGGAAATCTGAACACTTAAGTATCTGAAGGGCAAATTTTTAAAAAACACAATTCCAAAAGAGCTGATGGAACAGGGTAAAAATTAATCAGAAATATAAACTTAGAGATAACTATTCTGATATTGAAGATAATATGTAAAGTGTTTTAGCCACCCCCACCAAATACATGATTTACACTAGAGTTCTGAAATAGCTGATTTTTCCTTTTACTGAGGACTAATTTTTTTAAATATTTCAGATAGTCAAAGTAACATAATTCAACTACCAGAATAAATTGTTACTACATTTTAGATGATTCACTGTCTCAGATCTTAGAAAATTTGAAAATAAATGCCATGCTTTCTCAAGGATATTTCTTGTGTTTCCAGTAGTAGATATAGAATACCCACACAGAACCAGGTTCCCAAACCTGGATTTCCACTAAGCACCTCAAGTTGAGTAAAGTTTATGGTAAATCTACTTAGTGATATTTTTAAACCAAACTGATTTCCATTTAAAAACTTAACTACAGTGAAATAGAAACATAGTTATCACTTTACTTTGTGTAATTTCAATTTGAAAAGTAAGTTCTTTTGAAAGTCAATCTAAAATCTCTGTTTTCTCATATATATTATAAAGCACTCTCACTAGAATGTTACCAATATGAGGCAAAAAGTAATAAAATAAGCACCTTATACACATGGAATTAAAAAATAAGTCTTTAATGTGATAATTTTTGTTTGACTCTTCTATTAAGTTTTCTTGTTCATTATTCCTTTCTCTTATTGGAGGCACAAGCAAAGAAGAGAAAAGAAGTTTTGATTCAAGAAAACAGATTTCCCAGAAAGGGAAAAAAAAAAATGTGATTAAGATTTAAACAAAAGCTAAAGATGGCTTACTCTGAGCACTGATGAGGTCTCCTGCTACCTCATTACTAACAACTGAAAACTTGTGATGCATTTTGTTTCAAGAGAATCCAAAAGTCCTTGCTATAAAGCAGACGGGGGGTGCGAATCCATTCACTCTTTCTGTACACCACCATTATGTAAGCAGTATAAAACACTGCCTTTATGCTGCCAAGCCACAATGACTCTTCCTACATCAAAGGATTTTCACCACTAGGGTTTTTTCTTCAAAATTTATTCAAGCTAAGGGCAGAGAGACAACAATTCATACACGCTAATTACGTCTAATTATCTATTCCCTTTTCTGACCAGCTCCGGCCAGTGTTATTTGCTATCTGGATTTCTCACAACCTCCCTTTGCCCTGTCCATCCAGCCCAACAGTGAAGGCTTTGAAGAAAACAGTCCTGGCTTTTTTGAGTTTTCTCAATATAGAGTTCAAGCAAATTAAATAATTATTCTGTTAGTTTTGACACATTTATGCGTTAAATATGAGGACCTCTTGGTTAATTTGGCAAATTCCTCACATCTCTTCATGGCTGGAATCATAGTAACACCCTCTCTTACAGGAGCTTCTCCTCAGGCTTTCTTTTCATGATCTAAATGAAATGTTTATTGGATTAAAGTTCTTCTCTGCAGACCTCCATGGTGGCCTATGACAAAGAGCTTAAAAGTTCTATTAATTGGCTTGAATTTTCAGGGAGGGGAAAGGGAGAATTTTATTTCACATTACATCACTAGCCAAGAAAATTGCCACATGTAATTAAACTAATTTGTCTCATGAGTCAAAGAAACAACTAATTCATATTTAAGACACACTTCCCTTAAACCATTTTCATCATCAAAGAATTGATTTCTTGTAATTTAACCAAAAATAACTATTTATTATTCTAAGAGAAGAGAATTCAAGACCTAAACAGTACATGTTTTACATATAAGCAATAGCTTGTTATATTCCAGTTTCATATAAATATGTAGTTATATATATTTTATACATAACTATAAAGATACAAATATATATTTATATATTTCATGGGAAATCATTATTCTCATTTTATATAAGACATTTATGAGAAATAATATTTTAAAAGGCATACACCCCAAGTTACGTTTACATAGGTAGGCTCAGACTAAAAGAAGGTATACATTCTGGTATGAAGATGGATAAGAATTATATTTTAAGTCCTATAACAGCAATTTTTATTCTAGATACTTATTAATTTCATGGACACAGGACAAAACACTACTACACATAAAGCTTAGTGCTTGTACTGAAGCCAATTTTTAAAAAAATATTTTTTCTCAAATATATATAAAATAAGTTTATAAAAATATCTCAGGTAATTTACTTACTTTATTTGCCTCAAATTTGGTAATGATAGGAATATTTTACAAGTCAAATAGTAATTTTTATATTTTAAAATATTAAATACTAAAATTCAAATGAACACTTCAGTGATTTGTAGGGGGAAACCAAAACTCTTTTTACTTTTGGAGTTCAGTTTACTACTTTTGTTTTGTTTTTTGTTTCTTTCAGTCTCAAGTATTAAAAAGCCAACTCATAAGTAAAGACATTATCACACTAACAAAGGGTTAATCCTTGCTAGGCTGACTCAGGTGACAACACAGTAGAGGTCAGCAGGGCTGACACTGACCTCAAAGGCTGATTCTGATTATTTAGCCCTGTGAAAGCTCCAGTATTGAAAGTGGTAATGAACAAACTGACAAATCAATTTCACCAATGAAATGAAAATTGTGGCAGGAAAAAAATGGCAAACATACACTTAGCAAGTCTATAAATCCTAATGCAGGTGGCTGAACAAAGGCTGAACACTGAGGCACTTTATATAAGGGGTATACACAATTTTGCTAAAGTTTATAACTAGAAATCACACCATGGTGATAGCCTCAAAGAGTTCACAACAGGTATAAAATCCCTCAGAAAAAATTTCTCAGAAAACAAAAACACTAATGCTAGTACATAGCTAATTTTAAGTTTTAAATAAAGAATGCACAATAGCTTAGAAACATTAACAACCAAGTAGAAGAAATGAAGTCATTGCTTGAACATTAAACAAATATAAAAATCATAATAATAACAAAACTATTACTACCTTAGATTACTGCATATTTCAACTCCACAAATGTTAAACTAAAGCAGATTATGATGCTTTCCAAAGGGGCAACTCTTCATCCGGCAAAGGAAAATTCATATTTATAAATGTTAATGCTAGTATCTTGTTTTCTTCTAACTTCTTCATCTGACACTCATCAAAGAGAAAATTATACTGTCGAATCCCTTGTTGGTTATTTTTTATCAACTTACAGTTATCATTTCAATAATCTATTAATCATCCAACTCAATTTTAAACAGAAATAAAAAACTTCAGAATTATTTTTCTAAAATGTTACTATCAATGAGAGTTAAAGTACTATATTATTGACAATAGAATCTATCACTGTGTGGCAAAAAACACTACATTTTTATATTGCATAAGAATATTTCCCAGGGGGAATTATTTTAGATTTGTCCATACTGTTAAACAAAATAAGAAAATCATAAAAAGAAAGTTAATTAAATTCACATGGAGATTTTTTTTAACTCTAAAAATTATGATAGCACTTGTCTCTTTAAGGGCTCATTACAGAATGAATCAAACAAAATGGTTGATGTGGGTGTAAGTGATGGAGTGAAGAGAGAGATTTTTTTTAACTCAAACAGAAAACATCCTCCAAAATATGATAGAGTGCCAGATTTGACCAAATGGGAAGAGCAATGTTTGCCAGGCAATCCATTTATCAAGGAGGCCAATAATAGTCTAAATGAAATTAATCCAAGAAACTATTCTTCTTAGGACCAAAATATCAATTGGTCCCCTTTTTCTTTTAACCTCAGTAGTTTCAAATAATGCATGCAATGCAGTGAGATTATGTTCAAATATTATTCAATGCATGTATACTTAAGACATTACTCTTTTTAAATGTATACAACAGAAGACGTTCTAAGAAAGCTGATCCTAACAAAGCTGATATTTCTCAGGTTACCAAATTATTTGAAGCTGATGCTGGACCACTCTCTTGCCTTTAGTTCACCAAGCATTCTCCCTTCAATCAACCGTTTATCCAGCAAGTTCTCAAAATGTCACCTTCTCCAAGACCTACTAATGAATCTATGCTGACACACGTTTTCCACCACATAAAACAAGTTTATAGAAAACAAGTGCTATTTACGTGTTATTTTTAACAGTTGTTAATCTCTCTGTCCTTTGTATATTGCATAGATTAGGGGTAAGAAATTCTTTAAAGAGCCAGAGTAAACATTTCAGGCTTTAAAGACCATACTTCTCTGCCACAATTATACAACTCTGCAATGACAGTGGGAAAATAGAAGTAGACAACATATAAACAAATGAGCACTAAGCTTTTCAATAAAACTTTATTTACAAAAAGAGACGGCAAGCAAGATTTGACCACTGTCTGTAGTTTATTAACCCTTGGTATAGATTATCAGTTTACTTTAAAATACTGCAGTGTAGAGACTGAGACAGATGTATTTAATTTTATAAACTGGTGCTATGTAGATACCAACAAATGCTTTCACAACTATATCTGTTCACATACTTAAAAAGAATTACCTAGGTTTTATTAAAATCAAGACAAAGATTCTTCAAGAATAAATCATCAAAATCAGAATATTAAGTGATATGAAGTTTCAAGTTTGAAGCAGGCATGATAATCATAATATTAACCATCTTTATATATAAATAAGGAAATATTAACTACCAAAATTATTTTTTTATACTTACATACAATATAAAACATACTCTGCTTTTATTTTGGGTGGAGGGAATCTGAGTTTTAAATAAAATCCCAAGCCTCGAGTAAACAGAAGAACAGTAGTTACTATTCTGTGAAAATTCAATGAGCTAGGTACTAATCACAACATTTTTAATTTTTTTTTTTTAATTGTTTTTGCCATACATTGTCATGATATCACCATGGGTTTACATATGCTTCCCCTCCGGAACCCCCCTCCCTCTTCCCTCCCCCCCGGGAAATCTCCCTGCACCAGCCCCGAGCATCAATCCTGGGCTGGCGATTGATTAGACATATGAAAATTAACATGCTTCAATGCCCTTCTCCCATATCATCCCACCCTTACCCTCATCCACAAAGTCCACGACTAATCACAACATTTTTAATCTATATAGTTCTCATGCTTTTCCCATGTGCTTTTTCCTCCATGCTGAATGCCCTTTCCTGCTTTGCCTGGTAATCAATTTTTCATAACCTGCTCTTTGGAAATACTCCTGACATGTGCCATGTCCTCTACTCAAACTGCTAGTGTGGGCTGAGGTCTCTTTTATATTCCGCATTCTATAGTTAACTTAATTACGGAAATTCACATATGAAATGAAAAAAAAACTTTATTATCTGATTGTAGACAATACCCAAGACAAATTCAGTGACCACTACCAATGTTTTCTTACCATAATATCTCCATTAATAAGTTACTAATTTTGACTGATAGGGCAAAATCTTAGTTTGTTCAGGAAGCTTCATGAGGATTGCGATTTTTGAATTACCATATATCCAAAAATACACATTTGGGGCTTGGATTTTTCATAACACTGCAGTTGACAAGTGTGCACATCTATTCTTTTTCAATATAGCAAAAACTATTCTACACTATTACAGAACCAACTTTAAGTGAAAAAGTCTCAGTCCAGCTTGATTTTTTTCCCCATTGGTTCTTCTATATATTTGTAGGATTCTCTATCCTTAGTTCAGTTTGCACCAGAAAAGCACATTATTCTTCTATTTTATCTTTATGTTTTTTTTTTAGAAATACAAATTATGTGAATATTTGATCTCCGTTGTCTAGTTTTCATACTAACACCTTCTCTGTAATAGTTTTTAATTTCTGACTATTTTGGCTTCATTTTGTGTGATTTCTTTTCATAAGTTTGATCTCTTTATCACTGGTTTTATTTTCAGTAGTGCTGATTCTTTGACTTACTTTTAGTAAGATGCTTTTCACTTTTTAATGGGTCTGCCTTCAGTCTTGTCTTAGCTCTGCCAGTTTATTTTTCATCTAATCTTACAGTTTTTCATCTCTGGTTTCTTATTTCATTGGTACCATAACTTTAGTTTCTTTTAAAATATAGCAAAGTTTTAACTGAAAAAAATCTCCCATTTCCTGGGATAATTCTTCTAAAGCAAGTTTTCATGTGTTTTTACTTGTTTAGTTCATGCCCACCTCTCCCATCTACTCCTGATACTTCCCTCTTATTGCTGCCATTTCATTTTTTAAATAGTCTCTACATGGAACCCATGTTCAGTTCATTTTACCTTCTGCTAATTTCTCAGTTTTGAATATGAGTAAGTCTTATTCAGGTCTGCTGATTTTCTAGGAAGGGTGGGTAAAAATTTACTTATACTAAAAACAGTTTTAACTATAAAAATAATTCAATATCATTCCAGAAATCTTTGAAAGGTCTAAAACACATAATTTTAATCATCTACAATCTTATCATTCAGAAAAAAGTTCTGTTTACATTTAGGGATAGTTATTTCCAGTATTTTCTATGTATGTGTATTACTTTCAAGAATAATAATACTTACATTGTATTTTTTTCACTCATATTATCCTTCAGCATTATTCTATATTATCACATAATTTTTGAAAATGTCATTCTAAATATACTATATCTCCTCATGTGACTATAATTTACTTAACAAATCCTCTAAACATGGAAGAGAAAGACATTCCTATCATTGCTTTCTTTTTTTTTTTTTACAGTTATTCCATTTATATTTTTGTATCTATGGAAAAATATGGCTCTGAGTTTCCAAATAACAAAAATAAAAAAAAATTAAGGGTAGGAAAGGGAAGGAATTAAATTCAACCTGGTCAATTTTGTTGCCTATTAGCAATGATATGTTAAAATATTACAAAAACTAAGGTTTGGAGTTTAAAAAAATGTACAGCTACAAAGATGTCTGAGAACCTTTTAATTTGTTTCATTCTGTGAGCCTTCTCTTTATACTTTGTGTGTTTTATGCTACATGAAGAAACTATTTTTAGCATCTATTTTTCTTAGCTTCCCTGTTTATATTTTGATATCTATATACACCATATTACTTTGGATTCCCAGGTGGAGAAAATACTGCAAATCTACCTTCACCTCAAATGTAAAATAAGAATATAAAGGGGAAAAAATTAACAGCATAAATCTTCAAAAAGTACTTTTTCCTACATCTATAAATATCTCAGAGAAACTAAAATACTCTGGGAGCCTAAAACTGGTCAAGGAAACAGATGTTTGGATAGCATGGTGAATAAAGTTTGGCACTAACAATAGCTCCCACTGAAGTATATTTCAAAAAGATTGTCTGACTACATCTTCAGAATATTTGAAGATAAACGTTTTTACTCCTCCTTCTTGGTAAGAATTTTTGAGTTTTACGTCTTAAAAAAAAATACAGTTCTATCGTTTCTTTGGATATGCTTTTATGGACAGTGAAAAATGTGCCTGAGAATTACAGGAATTATATTTGGGCATACATGCTTAGTTTTGATACTTACCACATTCTGCTTTGTGTTAAAGGTATTTGGGTACATAGTATATACACAACTAGATTATAAATGACTTGCAAGAAACACAACTTACTTAATGATTATATTATCCATTATACCTAATGTAGTACTTTGCACATAGTAGGTCCCCAATAAATATTGGTAGAATGCATAATTATTAAATAATTGCATTAAAATTATTAAAATTAACAGTGAAAAAGGTGGCCTCTTTATTCTTAATCATATTGTAATGAAGACTATTTTAAACTCTATGCAGTGATGATACACACAAATATTTAAACTATGTGCCTCAACTTGACATAATTTCATGATAACTTGATGGCAATCACATTTAAATATATTAGAATATTTTTGTAATAATGTTACTCTAAAATAGCAACTTTAATAGCTGGGAAAACATGTTAATGGCCATTAACCGGAAGGAAACAAGGAACATTAAATATTTTTTCGAAATCAATGTATAAGTTCAAACATTCCACTATAATATTTATGAGCAAACCTCAAATTAAAATTCATAAAATGCAAACTATCAAATGTTTCAGCTAGACAATAATTTATACCATATTTTGCAATTTTTCCTGCATACAAATTGATGAATACTATATAAAAAAGATTTCTTTCTTCTTTAGTATCTTTAGCTATTACTATAAATATCAAAATAAATTCTGCTTGGATGCAAGACCATAGTGATCCTGTAAAAGTCCTTGATTACCAATCAATATGATATTAGTCACTGAACACAAGTAAGTGACTTTTCTTACCTTCAGGACAGCTATGAATGGGACAAAATTAGCTCTTTGGAGTCCATTTTTATAGAGATCTGAAAGAAAAAATTAGTATTAGCTTTTCACTTAGCCTAAATCATAATGTTAGCCTATATTTTAGCCTAGCAAATAAAGTTTTTTACTGAGGGAAAAGATAAAGAAGCAAAGGAGAATAAAAACAACCAAAATTCATCTCTATTCTGGTACTATACAAAATTTATTATGTTCTTAATAATAGAAAAAATTAACAATCATAGAAAGAACATCAAAAAACCTTTGACCAAATTAGCTTTAAAGTATAATAAAATGCAAGCAAAAAATCTGAACGCTATCATAAATAATCCTAAATCAATAACTCAATGTAAAAAGATGATCTATTTAAAATTATTAATATTTGAACACCTAGATTCTATCAGGAAACAAATTATATCCCACTTACCTCACCCATAAAAAAAGTTCTCAGTACAGAAAACTACATAATACAGTGCTTTTTAAGAAAACACACCAATAGACAGAACTGTGTGTATATTTGTGTTAAAGTTATATATTTGCCATTAAGGTAAATAACATTAGGGACACCTTACTTTTAAAAGAAACTATCTAACGACTTCCTTGGTGGTCCAGTGGTTAAGAATCTGCCTTCCAGAAGATGCAGAGTATGCAGGTTCAATCCCAGTTGCGGAACTAAGATTCCACATACCACAGGGCAACTAAGCCTGCACGCCACAACTAGAGAACCTGCATACTGCAACTAGAGAACTCGCGTGCCATAACTCTGAGCCCACGTGCTGGAACCACAGAAAAGCCTGCGCGCCGCAAAGAGCCTGCGCACTGCAGTTAAGACCCAGCGCAGCCAAAACTGAAGAAGAGAAAGAAACCACCGAAAGATCAAACCTCCATTCGTAATAGACCATGAACGTCACATAGTTCTGTGTCATAAGCAAGTGGTTTTTACCGTCTTAGAATGGTGCTTTATACATGTGCCACGCTATATGTTCATACACATATACACACACATAAACACACATTATTAAGGACCAATAAGTGGAAAAAGGAAACAAATTTTATGCTTTGCATACTTTTTGTTAAAAATGGAGACTTGGAATATTTTTTCAGAAGGTTGAAATTGTATTGCATATTAAACATTCCTTTGGAAATTCCCTGGCAGTCCAGTGGTTAAGACTCCATGCTCTCACTGCCGAGGGCCCAAGTTCAATCCCTGGTAGGGGAACTAAGATCCCACAAGCTGCATGGCACAGCCAAAATAAATAAAGCATTCCTTTTAAAAGTCAACTCTATAAAGTAATAAGATTCAAAAAATAAAACAGTATAAAAATAACAGTAAAGTTTTCCAAATGATAAAAATTACAAGTTAGTGTCTCAATTTTCCTTTTCAAGTAATGCATTATGGGCTCCTTCCTACATTTTCTTGCTTAAAGAAAATTTGATAACTAAGATTTCAACTGCCACACTTACTTCTGGAAATAAAATATGGTCATTAGAAAACATTTATTCTCTTTAGAAAAATATTCATCATAACATCATTATAGCGAAGAAAGTATTTGCCATAAGCTCTTTGGTTAATTAAGGACTATAGGCTTTAAATTCAGTAACATTTAAAATTTTTATTTAGTGATATTACAAAAAGTAAGACAATGCTAGCCAGTCTGTGAGGATCTCAAAATTCAAAATGAGATCTTTTTTCCCTATAATCAATACCTCAAATAAGTAAATGGGTAAAATGTAGGAAAAGGGTTTAAAGTAAGATGTTTTTATAGTCTTCCCTAATTATAAAGTTGCTGGGGAAGGTGCAGAAAATTACTGCTATATGATAAAGAATCAACAGTCATGATTACCAGTAAGTAGTAAATATCAAAAATGAAATAATTTTTAAATATACACAATGTTTACAGCAGCTCTATCGTAACAGCTAGAAACTTAGCTTTATCTGTAACAGCCAAAAACTGGAAAGAATCCAGATGGCCATTATTAGGTGAATGGACAAATACTGGCACATCTGCATAGTGAAATAGTACTCAGCAATAAAACAAGACAAACTATTTATACACACCAAAAAATAGATAGATCTTAAAATAATTATACAGAGTAAAAGAAGTAATATCCTCCACCCCTCAAAAAAAAAAAAGAGTACCAGACTGTGTGATCCCATGTATAAAAAACTCTACAAAAAGCTGACTCATCTATAGCAATACAAAGCAAATCAGTTTTCTCAAGAAGGGACAGACTGGGACAGTGATGGCAGGGAGAGATGAAAAAAGGGGAGAAGAAACACTGGGGATGGAAATGTTAATTATATTGATCGTGGTGGTGATTTCACAGATATATACCTATGTCGGTATTATTATATTATTATTGTATCCTTTAAAAACGTACCATTTATTGTATGTCAGTTATGACTTAATAAGCTCTTTGAAAATTTATTAAGGAAAGAAACATATACAATACTAGTGAATATCAAAAAAATGAAATGTCATAAAATTAAAACTAAAATATTACACTAATGAAAGTTTACCTATATTAAGTAACTTTTTGGCTTTTGGTCTTACAAAATATCTTTTTGAATGGACATATAGGTCACACTCTAAGATGTAGTTTCTGGAAGAGGGTATGGCAACCCACTCCAGTATTCTTGCCTGGAGAATCCCATGGACAGAGGACCCTGGCAGGCCACAGTCCATGGGATCGCAAAGAGTCAGGACACAACTGAAGTAACTTAGCATGCATTCATGCAAGATGTAGTTTAATAGGCATGCACCGTTCAGAAGGTTAATGGCAATGAGAAATGTAAAGGCCCACTTGTAATACTCTTGATTAAAAGATTTCCACTGAACAAAATTAAAGTACAATAATAATGCCTTTAAATCTTTGAGATTTAAGTTCTAAAGGTTTAACTTTCAAAAAAAATCAGCCTTTAAAAGGATATATAATTCAAACTTCATGATCTGGGAAGTATTTTCTAAATAAAATTCTAAACAGAATTCATTTAGCTTGAAAAACTTTAGGTTTTTATAGGACACTTGAGTGAAAAAGGACTGTACTTGTTAAACTGAAGAGTTTTTTGCAATTCAAATCTTATGCTAATTATCAATACAATAGATCCATCTCTTGAAATGTTATTTAGCTACCAGAATTTTTAATATTTAGTTATTTAATATTATTTTTCTTAGACATAAACATTTTATAGTACATTTAAATCAACATTTGTCATTATTTACTAAATAGCATTTTAAAATTCAACAAGTTCTTGCCTACAATTTTAAATGATCACTAACCAGAGCTAAATGAACACTTGGTCATATAAGACAGCGTACTGGAATTATGGGACATTCGTTTTTTTGGGAATAGTATAAGGACCTCTACATTCTCCACAGTGAATAACTGTAATAATACTCACAGATGAAATACATGCAAAGAGGATTTTTAAAGTAATTACAAGGATCTACATAAATACTTTGGAGATGCCCACAGACATGTAGATCTTTTCCTTAAAAATCCAGTGTAAAAATGACCAGGATGAATAACACCTATTTATATAAGAAATAGGGGTTTTGAGTAAGAAAAACTTTTAAGATAGTTAATTAAAAGGAGTTTTCCTATAAATTAACATAAAAATACTTACATGACTCTATGGAACCAATCTGGTTTACCCCTCCAGGAGATGCTTGTTTTAGTATAGATTAAAACAAAATGGCATCTTTAGGCCATGTAAGCAGGAAGAGCTACTTGGCTTCTTTTAAAAAAATCTAACTGGAGTTCAAACAATATTATACCAAATGTGCAGATATTATGGTGAATTAAACATGTCCATTTGATGGCATATTACAATTTTATAATCAATTCAACATACATTCATGTATTCCTATTATCTGCACTGAAATGAGTGTTGAAAACAAAAAATAAATTAAAAAAGGAACTAGCATCTACAGAATACCTAGTAGGACCCAGGCAATTTGCTAGACATTTCACACAAATGATAATCTTAATAATCCTACACAGCAAATATTTCTACCTTCATTTTACAGATAAAAAAAACTGACACTCAGAGTTTTTAAAATAATTTGCTGATTTCCAGCTAGTAATTTGTATATCTAGAAATTTCAGGGGAAGATCTTTAATGAGGCTAAAACTGGTAGAGTTTTTCAGAACCACAGTGTAACCAGTTGGACTTGTTGCAGCTGACAGACACAACCAGATCATAACCATGATACAAAGTACAAAAGGATACAAGGTATAAACATAACATAAAGAATGAGAACTATTCATCTCATCTGGGTTCAAAGGCAGCTTTGCAGGTAACAATGGGACTAGAGTACCTTGGAAAAATAATCAGGGTGCCATCAAGCAGAGAGAAAGGAAGGGTATCCCAGGCAGAAGAGTGAGCCCAGCTCATGACTTCACTTTCTTTTCTATACAATCTACTACTCAAATCCACATTTTCTAACAAGCTTTCCATGAACACACTATTGTGGGCAGACTTTAAGAGTGGCATTCCATAATGCTAGTCCTGGTCAGCACAGCTTTGTATAAACACTGGACACCAAAAACAAAGGGACAGTTTTTCCTGAGAACAGGAAACTTATGCAATTTGTGCCTGGAAAATAGGAAACTTAAGCATTTATGCACAAGGAGGGGGAACCCAAGCAAAGCCTGGCTAGGATTCCCCAACTGAGGAGATGGGTGATAGTCTAGGGAAGAAAAAGTGGCTAGAGCTCACAGGGCAGTCAGTGTACCAGAGGAAAGAGAGCTGCTCAGTGAAAAAGCACTGAGGACCTGCGGAGGGTCCCAGCTGAGTCCCCAGGTGAGTACGCATCAACAGCTATGTGTGAGGAAGCTGCCTAAAGCCAAGAGAAGCGGCATTCCAAAGTACTCAAGGAAACCAGCACTGGGGCTCACGCATGGCTAGGAATAGTGCCTGTCTCTACCAAACAGACTGGAAAACTTGTAAATTTACAGGGTACTGAGCAGAATATTGAGAAGGGATTTATCTCAGTAGCAAGAAAAATTAGTCTTGCCATACAAAATTTAAAAGCAATAGCTAAAAGAATCAAATTGTTTTTAAGAAAGAGAATAGAGCTCAAGAATGTATACAGGGATATAAAAATATCCAATATCCAACCAAGTAAAATTCATATTGTTTGACATCTAATAAAAAAAAATTACCAGGCATGCAGGGAAACAGGAAAATATGGCCCAGAACAAATAGAAAAAAATCAAGTCAACAGAAACAGACCAAGGAATGACACAGATAACAAATTTAGAAGAAAAGAACATTAAAACAGTTTTACTATATTCTATGTGTTCAAGCAGCCAGAAGAGCAAGCATATCAAATAAAGACATGGAAAATATTTTTTTAAAGCCCAAGAAGAATTTTTCAAGATGGAAACTATAATATGTGACACAAAAAATATGCTGGATGGGAATAACAGCAGATTAGATACTGCAGAAGAAAATATTAGTGAGCTTTAGATCACAGCAATAGAAAATAGCCAAAGGAAGCACAGAGAGAAAAAAAAACTAAGAAAAAACACACAGAGAATAAGTGAGCTCTGTGGCAACTTTAAGCAACCCAATATATGTGAAACTGCAATACGCAAAGGGGAGAAGGGGGAAGGGGATAGAAAAAATATTTGAAGAAATAATAGCCAAATTATTTCAAAACTTGATGAAAACTATAAACCCAGAGATCTAAGTTGTTCATTTAAGCACAAGCATGAGAACATGGATAAAGTTACATCAAGGCATATTATAATCGAACTTCTTATAACTGGTGATTAAAGAGGGCGAAGAAAAAGTTTAAAACAGCCAGAAGAAGACAAAAAGAGATACATTACATACAGAAGGATAAGAATGATAGTAACTTCTCACTTGAAACAGCACAAGCCAGGAAACAGTGGAGCAACATTTTTAAAGGTCAAAAGAAATGCAACAAAACTGTCAACATATGATTTTACTCTATACAAAAATACCTTCCTAAGTAGGAGACTTTCTGTGTGACATACAAACGCTGAAAGAATTCATTCCCACAACACCAAAATTATAAGAAATCTTTTAAAGAAGTCCTCAGAGAGAAAAATAATATTGGCTAGAACCCTGGAACATATAAAGGAGTAAAGAGCACCAGAAATGGCAACTCTGGGCAAATACGAGCCTTTTAAAAATTATTATCTAAATCTGCTTAAAAGATAATGATTTAAAGCTAAAACAATAGCAATATATTGTGGGATTTATAACATGGAAGTAAAGTGTATGGAAACAATAGCATTAAGTTTGGCAGGAGAAAAATGGGTATATACTATGGTAAGTTCTTATACTATACCTGAAGCAGTCTAATATCACTTGACGGTAGACTGATAAGTTAAACATATATACTAAAATCTCTAAAGCAAACCATAAAGCCTTTTATAAAACTCCATAAAAATGAAATTATAGAGTATATATTCTTTTGTATAAGGCTGCTTTAACTCATTCTAACCTTTATAAAATTCATCACTGTTATTATGTGCTCATTCCTTCTCACTGCTAGTGTCAATACTGTGTTTAGCAACCACAGATTTAAAAATCTGAAAGAAAAGTTAGGGTCATCTACACATTTATTGTTGTTGATGATACTTTACCACATGTACCCTTGGCTAATATTTTGAATGAAAACTGCTTTAGAGAAGTCAGGAAGATGAAATCCTATTCATCAATTCTATGAATAGTTCTATAAATTGAATCCATTTTTTTAATACAAATAATAACTGCCAGCCCTCATTTTAGATATCCTATGACATTTTAAATGCTGCAATTCCCTATAACAGTGATAACAGGAGTCCAAAGAAAAACCTCGACTGGATCCTTTAAAAAAAAAAAAAAAAAACAAAGAAAGAGAAACAACAAAATGTTACATAAAATCTTAATTACAAAAATACTACCACCCATATACTTATATATTTACTTTCAGTAGGTCAAACACCAATGAAGTAGTTTTTCACACCAGAGTTTCATTTTATGCACAGAATCAATGAATGGAAAATAATGACTGGAGTCTTCAATGAGAAAACAAACCTTAGGTACTTTGGGGAATCCCTGTGCACAAAGATGACCCCAAAGCAGTCAGGCAAAAACTAGTGGAAGAGACCTCAACTCTTTGGTTAACTTTTAGAACCATGTATTTCATTATCAAATGTGACAGGCTAAGGCTCAGCCAACGGCTTTCACTTTGGCCCTAAGGGTTGTCTTTGGAGTCTGAAGTGTATGTGAGTGCTAAGTGTCTTCAGACTCTTTCTGACCCTATGGACTGTAGCCCACCAGGCTCCTCTGTCCATGGTATTCTCAGCAAGAACAGTGGAGTGGGTTGCCATGCCCTTCCTCCAGAGGATCTTCCTGACCTAGGGATTGAACCTGCATCTCAGACGTGGAATCGAACCCAAATCTCTTATGTCTCCTGCGTTGGCAGGTGGGTTTACCCACTTTTACCACTAGTGCCACCTGGGAAGTCCAGTAGTTCTGTATGGACTTAGTTAGACCATAAAGAAGGCTGAGCACTGAAGAACTGATGCTTTTGAACTGTGGTGTTGGAGAAGACTCTTGAGAGTCTCCTGGTACCAGTCAATTGTAAAGGAAATCAGTCCTAAATATTCATTCGAAGGACTGATGCTGAAGCCGAAGCTCCAATACTTTGGCCACCTGATTTGAGAACTGACTCATTGGAAAAGACGCTGATCTGGGAAAGATAGAAGGCAGGAACAGAAGGGGGTGTCAGAGGATGAGATGGTTGGATGGCATCACTGACTCGATAGACATGAGTTTGAGCAGCTCCAGGAGTTGGTGATGAACAGGGAAGCCTTGCGTGCTGCGGTCCATGGGGTCACAGAGTCGGACACGACTGAGCGACTAAACTGAACTGAGGTTGTCACAAACCACTGGTTTCGGGTCTCCTGTGACATACAGCAAATTCCCACTGGCTATCTATTTTACATATGATAATGTATATGTTTCAATGCTACTCTCTCAAATCATCCCACCCTCTCCTTCCCTATTGTGTTCAAAAATCTGTTCGTGTCTGCATCTCCTTTGCTATCCTGCAAGTAGGATTACCAGTACTATCTTTCTAGATTCCATATATATACATTAATATACAATGTTTGTCTTTCTTTCTGACTTACTTCACTCTGTGTGATAGGCTGTGGGTTCATCCACCTGATTTGAACTGACCCAAATGCATTCCTTTTTACAGCTAAGTAACTTTGGCCACCTGATGCGAAGAGCTGACTCTGATGCTGGGAAAGATTCAAGGCAGGAGGAGACGGGGACGACAGAGGATGAGATGGCTGGATGGCATCATTGACTCCATGGCCATGGGTTTGAGTGGACTCAGGGAGTTGGTGATGGACAGGGAGGCTTGGCGTGCTGCGGTTCATGGGGTCGCAAAGAGTATGAATATTCTATTGTGTATATGCACCACAACTTCTTTATTCATTCATCTGTCAATGGACATCTAGGTTGCTTCCATGTCCTAGCTATTATAATACTGCTGCAATGAAACTTGGGGTACGTGCGTCTTTTTCAATTATGGTTTTCTCAGGGTATATGCCCAGTAGTAGGACTGCTGGGTCATATAGTAGTTTTATTCCTAGTTTTTTAAGGAATCTCCATACTGTTCTCCATACTGGCACTATCCATTTGCATTCCCACTAACAATAAAAGCACATTCCCTTTTCTCCACACCCTCTCCAGCACTTATTCTTTGTAGATTTTTGATAATGGCTATTCTGACTGGTATGAGATGATACCTCATTGTAGTTTTGATTCGCATCTCTCTAATAATGAGCAATGTTGAGCATCTTTTCATGTGTTTATTAGCTATCTGTATGTCTTCTTTGGAGAAACATCTTTTTAGGTCTTCCACCTATTTTTTGATTGAGTTGTTTTTCTGGTATTGAGCTGCATGAGATGCTTGCATATTTTAGAGATTAACCTTTCATCAGTTGTTTCATTTGCTATTATTTTTTCCCATTCTGAAGGTTGTCTTTTTACCTTGCTTAGTTTCCTTCATTGTGCAAAATCTCTTAACTTTAATTAGACCCCATTTGTTTATTTTTGTTTTGATTTCCATTACTCTAGGATGTGGGTCATAAAGGATCTTGCTGTGATTTATGTCAGTGTTCTGCCTATGCTTTCTTCTCAGAGTTTTATAGTTTCTGGCCTTACAGTTAGGTCTTTAATCCATTTTTACTTTATTTTTATGTACAGTATTAGGAAGTGTTCTAATTTCATTCTTATACATGCACATTACCAGTTTTCCTAGCACCACTTATTGAGACTGTCTTTTGTCTACTATGTATTTTTGCCTCCTTTGTTAAAGTGCCCATAGGTGCATGGATTTATCTCCAAGCTTTCTATCTTTTCCATTGGTCTATATTCCTGTTTTTGGGCCAGTATCATATTGTCTTAATGACTGCAGCTTTGTAGTATAGTGTGAAGTCAAGAAGGTTCTTCCAGCTCCATTCTTCTTTCCCAAGATCATTTAGCATTTAATATTTAGGGCTATGATTTAATTATTGTTTTCTTTTTGTCTCTTCTGCTTTTTATTCATCTGTTCTTCTCTTGCCTTTTTTAAAATTATTTGAATACATCTTAAAATTCCTTCGTGTCAACTGGCCTTTATTTTATTTTTGTTGTTGTTCTAAGGATGAAAATATATAAACCTCATTTTATGCTGCTTTGCTGTATTGAGCTTCACAGATACTGCATTTTTTTCAAATTGAAAGTCTGTGGCAACCTTGTGTTGAGCAAGTCTATCAGCACCATATTTCCAACAGTATCTGTCCACTTCATGTCTCTATCTCATATTTTGGTAATTTCACAAAATTTCAAACATTTCCCTTATTATTATATTTGTTATGGTGATCTAGTTAGTGATCTTTTATGTTACTGAAAGCAGCTCTTTTGCCCCTTTCCTGTTTGTCCATTTCTGTTCCCCTCTATAATTAAAAGAGTCTAATTATAGGAATGAGGTCACTAAGCAATTGAAACTAACTCCTGATTTAAGCTCTCTTGAATGTTGTACCATGCCTTGTCAAATCTGTTGATCCTCTTCCTAAATAAAAAGAAAGACTGAAGAATCAAGAGGTTACAAACTTACTAGCTCTCTACCCCCAACAGCCTCTTTAGCAATCCCACAGGCAGATCATGAAGGTGAGATAACATGAAGAGTCAGCCAGTCTGCATTCAATGGAGAATGATGCAGAACCCAACATCCTACTTCAATGATTCACTGAGATTTCCCCCCACCCCATTTTTCCCTTTAAAAACTGTCATGGCTAAGCAGAATCTTTGGAGTTGGTTTCTGGACATGACTCTACCTTCTGCCCAGATTGCTGCATTTTATGATTAAAGCATCTTTCTTTTCTACTGACACCTGCTTCTCAAATTATTGGCTTATGAGCATCAAGCAATCAAATCTGGGTTTGGTTACATTACTATTATAAAAAGATAACAACTCACTGAAGGCTCCGATAATGATT
Organism: Antilocapra americana; assembly: GCA_007570785.1. Lineage (NCBI taxonomy): Eukaryota > Metazoa > Chordata > Mammalia > Artiodactyla > Antilocapridae > Antilocapra > Antilocapra americana. The sequence goes on from ML662442.1 coordinate 38,839,544, forward strand.
TGAGTTTCTTGGCAATAAAGTATTTTTTAATTAAGGTGTATATGTTGCTTTTTTAGACATAATGCTATTACACATTTTATAGACTACAGTAGTATAAACAAAATCTTCAGATGCACTAGGAAGTCAAACAAAATCATGTGATTCACTTTATTGCAGTACTTGCTTTATTGCAGGGGTCTAAATCCAAACCATGAACTTCCAGATGTTCAAGCTGGATTTAGAAAAGGCAGAGGAATCAGAGATCAAACTGCCAACAACCGCTGGATCATCAAAAAAGCAAGAGAGTTCCAGGAAAACATGTACTTCTGTTTTATTGACTATGTCAAAGCCTTTGATTGTGTGGATCACAACAAACTGTGGAAAATTCTTCAAGAGATGGAATACCAGACTATCTGACCTGCCTCTTGAGAAATCTGTATACAGGTCAAGAAGCAACAGTTAGAACTGGACATGGAACAATAGACTGGTTCCAAATCAGGAAAAAAGTACGTCAAGGCTGTATACTGTCACCCTGCTTATTTAACTTATATGCAAAGTACATCATGGGAAATGCCAGGCTGGATGAAGCACAAGCTGGAATCAAGACTGCTGGGAGAAATATCAATAACCTCAGATATGCAGATGACACCACCTTGTGGCAGAAAGCAAAGAAGAACTAAAGAGCCTCTTGATGAAACTGAAAGAGGAGAGTGAAAAAGTTGGCTTAAAACTCAACATTCAGAAAACGAAGAACATGGCATCTGGTCCCATCACTTCATGGCAAACCAATGAGGAAACAACGGAAATAGTGACAGACATTTTTGGGGGGGTGCTCCAAAATCACTACAGATGGTGACCGCAGCCATGAAATTAAAAGACGCCTGCTCCTTGGAAGAAAAGCTACGATAAACCTAGACAGCATATTAAAAAGCAGAGACATTACTTTGCCAACAAAGGTCCATCTAGTCAAGGCTATGGTTTTTCCAGCAGTCATGTACAGATGTGAGAGTTGGACTCTAAAGAAAGCTGAGCACAGAAGAATTGATGCTTTTGAACTGTGGTGTTAGAGAAGACTCTTGAGAGTTTCTTGGACTGCAAGGAGATCCAATCAATCAATCTTAAAGGAAATCAGTCCTGAATATTCATTGGAAGGACTGATGCTGAAGCTGAAGCTCCAATACTTTGGCCACCTGATGGGAAGAATTGACTCATCTGAAAAGACCCTGATGCTGGGAAAGATTCAAGGCAGGAGGAGAAGGGGACAACAGAGGATGAGATGGTTGGATAGCATCACCAACTCAATGGACATAAGTTTGAGTAAACTCCAGGAGTTGGTGATGGGCAGGGAGGCTTAGTTTGCTGCACTTCATGGAGTCGCAAAGAGTCGGATAAGACTGACCAACTAAACTGAACTGAGAATCAAACCTGCAATATTTCCAAGCTTACCAGTATCCTTAACTTTTCACACTTAGAATTAATATCATACCACTTCACACAAAAAAATGTAGAAACCCTGCATCTATATAAGTCCATCTAAACACCCTACTATGCGTCATTTGCATCATATCTACATACATTATAAATCCCACAAGATGATGTTATAATTTCTCATAAAACAGTCATTTCTATTTTTAATAAATTAAAAATAAAAAGCAGTTACTTATATTTACTCCAGTAGTTAACATTTCTGATGCTCTCTTTTCTTCTTGAGGATCCCAATGTCTGTTATCATTTCCTTTCTATCTGTAGAACTTCTTTTAGAATAGCTTGTATTACATATCTGATGCTAATGAATTTGTTTAGCTTTCTTTGATATCAGAATATCTTTATTTTGTCTTTATTCTTGAAGGAAATTTTTATTTGATATAAAATTCTTGGTTGAGAACTTCTTCCCCAGCATTTTAAAGATGCCATTCCACTGTCTCTGGCCACCACAGTTTCTAATGGAAGTCATCAAGAGCTAATCATTGTTCCCTGTATTTAATGTCATTTTTCTCTGCTGCTTTCTAGATTTCCTCTTTACCTTAGGCTTTTAGAAATTTGATTACAATGTATCTAAGCAATACTTTCTTGTATTTATTCTGCTTGGATTTCACTGAGGTTCTTGAATTTGTAAAATTCCCAAGTTTGGGAAATTTTCGATCATTATTCTTCAAAAGTTTTTCTACCCATTCTCTCTCCTTGCCTTCTGGGATTCCAATTAGAAATATATTAGAAAGCTTGTTATAGCTCCACAAATTCTTAAGTCTCTGTTTCTTTACTTCTGTCATTTTCTATTTTTCACATTGGCTAATTTTAAGTTCTCTCTGGCTTTTTGCTCAGTTATCCCCATTCTGCAATTAGGCTCTTAAAGTGAATTTTTATTTAAAATAATCTTTTTTTAGTTTTAAAATTTAAATTTGGTGCTTTTTTATGGTTTGTATTCCTCTGCTGACATTCCTTATCCTTTCATTCATTACAAACATATTTTCTTTACCTCATTTTTCCCTAAATTATAGATACAGTCCTGCTTTAGTCTTTGTTTGCTAATTCCAATATCTTGGTCATATTGGAGTTGTTATCTGCTGATGGGTTTTTCTCTTGAGAATAGGTAATATCTCCTCATTCTTCACTTTTGGGTGGCATTCTGGACCTTCTGGATTTTGTTTCTGAAGAGTATTGATATTTTTGTCTTAGCAGGAAATTTTACCTTGGTTGGACTAAAACTATAAACTCATTTCTAAGTTCAGAACCCTATCCTTAGGAAGCTTCTGGTTTGCTCTAGGCCAGTCAGAGAATTTATACACAGAACTTGAGAATCTGGGGCTATATCAATCTAGCTCTCTCTGGGATTCATTTTTCATTTTCCAGCTTGCCCTAAACTCTGTAATCTGGTTATTCTAATCAGAAACAGTGAGATTTTTCTATTAGAATTTTTTAGTCATCAAATACATTACTAACTTTATCTGCCCTAAAGCTGATAACCATTTTTTAAAAAGAAAGAAAAACAATTAAAAAACAGGAAAATTCTCTTCATTTTGGTTCTCTTCCAAGTTTTGTCTCCCTTCTATAATCTTTCTGAGACCTTCAGATAGTTGTGTTACATATTTTGTTCAGAATGTATTATGGCTGTCTGCAAGAAGGTCTTTGGTTAGGAGCTCATTCAGCCACACCAGAAGTTTTAGTTTTTAATAGAGGAATGTAAGCCATTTATATTTCCTGTCATTGACATGCCTGATTGTATTGCATGCTTTTTATTCTTTTTTTTTTCTGTTTCTTCTGCTTTCTAGCTTTTGCTTTAAGAAATATTTTTACTTTGATCCCTTGTCTTTTCTAGCAATTTGAAAAATAGAAGGGGTATCTTAAATTCTAATATACTTGACTATATATATATTATTTTTTTCCTAGTTATCAGTGCCACAAATATTGACACTATCACTTAGGTTCTGTAAACTCTCTCTCCAAGGGGAACAAAATTTACAAATAAATAAGCAAAGAGAAACTACAAATATTCACTTATACTCAATTCACTGTTATGATCAATTTTCTTATTTCCAGCACTTCTTTTTAATAAGTTCACATTTTAAGACCTCTTTCCTCCAGAGGACTCACAGACTTTTTAAAAAAATCATTTTATTCTTTATTCTCTTTCTACATACTGCCAGAGCTTCTTAAGTGATTTTCCTTCAACACTGATTTCATTTTCTATAGTTTCAATTCTACACTTCAGTGTTTCTAATGCTGATTTTAACTGATTTAATTTAAACCCCTTTATTGCATGTAGCTTTTTTAAATTTCATTTCATCTGAATTCTTAGTAAAAAGGTTTTCAACACATTTGTTTGTCTTCTCTCAGCTTAGAATCTTCTATATTACAGAGAACATGTTTCCCTGATTTTTAAAGAATACAAAACAATTTTCTAATGCTTGCTTACTTCTCTTTCCTACTTATTGTTCCCATATTAAAGCATTTTCTATTTACATAACCTTGAAAAAGGAGTGGTATGACTTATCTTCAAGAGTCCCTGTAATCTAATATATATGGTGTTCCTTTCCCTATCCACCTAGTTGTTCTTATAATATTTCAGTCTGTATTGTAGTTCAATGTTAAAAAGTGATAACTGACATCCTTGCCTTGTTCATTCTTGTAGTAGATATACCACAATGTTTCCAGTAAGCATAATTCTGTCTTTTGAACTGATATACATATATTCGGTATCATATTAAGAAACTCTCCACCTATTTATATGCCATGATGTGATTATATCAAGATGTTGAATTTTGTCAAGTGCTCTTTCATGCTTTTATGGAGAACACCAATGGATTTTTTTCTCCCTAGAAGTACTGTGTATGTGTGTGTGCTTAGTTGCTCAGTCATGACCAACTCTTTGCAGTCTCATGGACTGTAGCCCAACAGGCTCCTCTATCCATGGGAATTCTCCAGACAAGAATACTGGAGTGAGTTGTCATCACCTCCTCCAGGGGATTGTCCCAACCCAGGAATCGAACCTAGGTGTCCCACATGGAAGGTGGATTCTTTACCATCTGAGCAACCAGGGAAGACCCCCTACAAGTACTAATATGATAAATTACATTAGCATGCATGTGTGTGCATGTACCAACTTCCCAGTGATATCCAGTCTTTTATTTACTACAGACACATTGGCTTGAGTAAGAATCACACAGTGTTGTTGCCTGATAATCTAAGTAACATAGGATTATTCTTGGACATTATAAGGCTATCTATAGCATTTTCATTATAATAAATAGTGAATTAAAAACTAAAAAGTCCAGGGACTTCCCTGGTGGTCCAGTGGATAAGAATTCACCTGCCAGTGCTGAGGACACAGGTTCAATCCAAGATTTCACGTGCAGTGGAACAACTAAGCCCTGTGCACCACAACTACAGAGCCTGTGCTCTAGGGCCCACAGGTCACAACTGCTGGGCCTGTGTGCCACAGCTGCTGAAGCCCACACACCTAGAGCCTGTGCTCCACAGGAGAAGCCACCACAACAAGATGCCCTTGCACTGCAACGAGGAGTAGTAGCCCCAGCTCACCACAACTAGAGAAAGCTCATGTTCAGCAATGAAGACTCAGCAGCAGCAAAAATAAATAAATAAGAATACATTCCTCAGTCAACAGAGGATTTTTTTCTTTTAGCACTTGATGCTTTACTGTCAAAAAGCATAACAACAGCAACAAAAATAGCCATTTCAACTTGCATATTCTTTTTCTCTACAAAAATATATTCTTCTTTTTGACTGAACAAGTTCTTAAGTTTAATTATTAATTTCAATTTAATTAACTTAATCTACCAATCTATTATTAATTTGTTCTTAGCGTCTCCATGCATTTAATCTATAGTATTGCTTTGTCCTACTAGAACATCATGAAATTAACAAAATTTTGTTAGAATCTAAAAAGTGAGTAGCATATATATGATATTTTAATTATGGATTTTATTTCTGGCTCTTCTAATGATCTGACAGTATCATCTTCAAAAATGTAAAAATATATCTATTTGTACATGAGCATTTGTACATGTACATTTTTTGTTTGTTTTCTTTTTTTTTTTACTGTTTTTGCCATATATGTACATTTGTATTTACCTAAATCATTTACTTGAGAGTTTAAAAAAGTAAGAAATTGAATATAAACTAACCTAGGTATATTTTATCTAAAAACTTCCCAGCAATCTCCTATTCCTATGGATCCTCTCTGCTTCAAGTTCAAGAATCTTACCCAGATTACCCTAGAAAATGTAAAATAGCACTTCAAATGTTGTGTTACAAATGTTTGAAATACATTAAACATATTTTGAGCTTACAAGAAAGTAGCAAATCCCTGCAGACCAGTAAACAATCAGGAAGCTAAAAGCCAAAGTAGTAATCATGAGCTGACACTGGTTTGAGATTTTAACAACTATGTGGTGTAGACAATGAGGCCATGGACCTGAGCAAGGTAGGACTCAGAAGTGGGGACTAGGAAAAACAGTGACACACAGGTAGTCACTCTTTGGTACCTTATTCCCTTTACCCCTCAAGTATTACTTCTCTTTCTTTACTTGTACTGGACTTTCACAGCCTACTACCTCCAGAGCTATTTTCTCCTCCAAGTTCCTAAATTCTAGTCTTGCTTTTACTTGGCTAACGATTATTTTCTATTAAAATTAAAGGTTTCTAATCACTTTCTATAAAATTAATAACTTATTTGTCTACAAATTGACAATAAATGTATAACTGTAATCTTTACCAACAACAACCCTTATTCTTATCCAGGAAATTGATGCATTCTAACAAGAAATGGAGGGTTTAAGATGAATGACATGGAAGAAAATTCAACATAGCAGCTAAAGATAACAGAAGAGGAAAAAAAATACAGTGGTCTTCTCCACTAGGCAATATTTTTTGGACTTCTAGCCTCCAGATTATTTATTCTGTCTTTATTGAATAAAGGCACTACCACTCACCCAGTTGTACATGCCAGACATTTAGAAATTGTCCTTTCCTTTTCCTCAATATACAACCTATAACCAGGTGATACCCATTTTACTTCTTAACTATTTTTCAAATCTATCCTCTCTGTATCCTATATCAAGTTTTATCAACCTCATATCTATTGATATTTTAGGCTTGATAGTTTTCAGTTTTTTTTTGGGGGGGGGTATCCCTGTACACTACAGGATGTTTTGGCAGAATTTCTGACTTCTACTATGAGATGTCAGTAGCAGCACCAACTCCTCCTTACTGCCTGTTGGTGACAACCAAAGATGTCTCCAACATTGCCAAATAGCTCCTGGTTTGCAAAACAGCCTCCAAGATGAGATCACTGCCCTATACCAAATTATTATCATTTCTTGTCCAATATATATAGAAATATCTACTAGAATGTCTCCCTGAGTCCACCGTATTACTACACCCCATCCTATAACCCATTCTCCATACTATAACCAGAGTGGTATTCCAAATCCAATCTTACCAGTCCTACTTAAAACACTATAGTGGCTTCCCATTTCTCTTATAATAAAATCCAAAATCCTTATTACTGCTTTATAAGGTCCTAGCTCTCACTTCTCCAGATTCATCCTATACCTCACTGTATACTACTTCCCCTTCATCAGTGCATTCTAGCCACACTGGCTATTTTTCAGTTCCTCAAACAGGTCATTCTCTCTTCAATCATTGCGCTTTGCCTCAACCCTCTGCCAAGAAGATTCTTCTCCCACCTCGCATAACACTCTGAGAATAAGCAGAAGCTATTTTGAAAATAATAATAAGTATCCAGGGGCTACAGATTTAAAGCAGTAACCTTAAGAAAAAGTTGAATACATTCTGATGGCTGGAAAAGAGAACATACTATATCTGGGATGGGGCGGACAAAGATCAGTGATGACCAACAAGAAGGAAAGACAGAGGACAATGTGTCAAAAGAGTCACAAAATCTACATTCTAGCCTCTGTTCTGTCACGCATTATCCATGGGATTTCTTTTTAATCTACAAACAGGAAAACTAACTTTTTTGTTGTCCAATTCTAAGAGATTTAACACATGTAATCACCAGTGCAATCGGTATACAAAACAGTTTCAAACTCCCCCTCAAATTCTCTGGTGCTGGCCTTTTGCAGTCAAACACCTCATCACTCCAGGCCCCTGGCAACCACTGACCCATTCTTTGTCCTACATATCTACCTTTTCCTGAGTTCAAACTTGATCTTCCTAAGTCTTGTTTCTTCAGTTTCTTCAGTCATGAAGAAACACGCACACACACACAACATCAGGAGATGGCATATATGTATATAACATATATACCATCTTCTTTATATTAAAATAGTAAGTTACTTATGATGACTGATTGTCTGCCATGGTTAAAAAACCTGGTATATGCTAAGCATCCCATCTAGGTTCATATTTAGAAAAGGCTTTCTTTAGATTTGTGGCTAATGCCCGATTTTTGGAATCCTGCGTCTTGGACCTTCAGCCTCCTCCATAGGGACGGCTCCATCTCAGATTTCTACATGTTACCTTGGTGAGCCTGTAACTTTGTTTACTCCTACAAAGCTATGAGCTCCAGAATGTTCCTTCCTCAGTTTACACATTGCAGTAGCTTCAGCAGCCGCCTGCAATTTTCTTCTCAGCAGTCTTTGCTTGGGGAGTCATTCCAAGCTTGTTCAAGAACCTTGCTCTTTATGAACATAGCTTATCCTGAATGCCTAAAGGTAATACTGAAGATATTGTTAAGTTAATGAATCGCAGGAGTAGAGTCAAGCCTTCTGTCCCCACTGATGATCTAATATGAAAAAACTCACTACCTTGTCTCATAGGGCTGTTACACTAGGAAATCACAAGAATAAGATACAGAACATTATAAGGATTTTAATAAATGCATCTGAAAAATCATTCATAATTCTCTATAGTATAACAGATTACATATAATTGTTTGAATAACTAGATCTTAAGGTATTGATGAACTAATTAATGTTTCCCTAAAATAAGGCATCTAATGGTATATGAGAGGAGTCTAAACTTGGCCTCACCCTATTTACACATTTTAATTAATGAACAGCTGAAGATATAGAAGCACAATTACTAAGCTTATAAATGTCATAGCTAGTAGGGATAGCTAAAAATAATATTAGAATCATACTTCGAAAACTATCAACATAAATTAATAATATGGAAAAACAGACAAATTAATAAGCTGAAATAGGAAGAAAAAAGAGATAACTACAAAAATAGAGAAAGAGAGAGACCTAGTTTGACAGCAGCTCACATAGTAATTATCTGGGCATATTAGTAGATTACAAATTAGCTATAAGTCGTTAATGTGACATGACAATTTAAAACAACAAAACAAAAAACTCACACTATTACATTGTTCTCTTCAGATTCAGTAATGAGCTCCATGTCACCAATTCCAATGATCAACTCTCAACCCCATTTTTCACCTCCTAGCAGCATTTAACAAAGGTGATCATCCATCTTTTTTGTACCACTTTCCTTTTCCCTGCTCAACATACTCTTGGTTCTCCTACTCACTGGCTGCTCTTAACAGCTTCCTTTAGGACGGATGACTCCCAAATTTCTATCTCCAGTCCAAACCTTTCCTTGAAATCCAAATTTATATGCATCTGCCTCATAACCATAGAAACCTCAGAACCCTACTTCCACCTCCCTTTCCAAATTAGCTTTTCCTATAGTCTTTCCCATCACAATAAACAGCCAAGTTATCCTTCCAATTGCTCAGGTCATAATCTTTGAGCCATTCTTGATCTGTTTTTTTAATAACCCATATTCATTCCATCAGTAAATCCTTTTGACTGCCTACAAAACCTGACTACTCTCACCACCTTCACTGCTCCATCATCTTCCCTCAGGATTGTTATAGTCATCTTCTAAACGGTCTCCTTACTTCCAACCTTGAAACCTCATTCCCATAATCTATTCTCAATACTGCAGAGAGAACCTTTAAAAACATACATTTATTCAATATTCGTTCTAAGACTATTTACTGAGATCCAATTACGTGCAAGGCACTGTTTCAGGTGCTTAAAATACATATATACGTGAAAAGAAGAGGTAAAAGTTGTTGCCCTCCTGAAGCTTTTGCATCCTGGAAGAGGACAGATAATAAACTATAAATACAGTAAAATAAATAAATAAATAAAGTACATGGTAGATCCATAAATGCTACATGAAAAAAACAGAGCAGGTAAGAAGTGGTGCCAGGGGAAATGAGATGGTTTGTAGATTCACATGGGAAATGAGTCTAGGTGTCATTGGCAAAATAACCTTTGAGCAAAGAACTGAAAGAGATAAGGACTTAACCATGCAGGTATCTGGTATAATAGCATTCCAGTCAGATGTTAACATTAAGAATACATAAAATACTATTTTTTGGTAGTATTCAACCTTCAATTTGACCACATGATGGGCTGAAAGATACAAGATTTTAACTTGCTATTTTTATCTATATATTCTTATATTTTAATTCTTAAACAATGTCATAATAAGCCACAAGTGCTTTTTCAGAAATGATAAATGAAGTATCAGAAACCACTTATGCAGGCAAGCTTTAAGTCTTTTCCCAAGTTTCAAATAGGAATTTTTCCTTTCATTTCACTGAGTTTCTTTTATGACCCATAAATAGCAGTTAGAAAGGCCAGTATTTTTAATATGCATATCTAATACTCAGAGAAAAACTGCAAGGACATCAAACACAGGAGATCACCTGGATTTAGCTTGCTAAAACATTTCCAAATACAAATACCGACTGATTTTTCAAATTAAGTTAGTTATAAAACTTAGGATAAAACAAAGTCATCAGATTTATTAACATAACAAAATGAGTACAAAATTATGAATTTTTGAAAGCTTGTTCATTTCCACCTAATTGGATAAGGCTAGCACAATGTTTGTTTTTACCTTCCGGTGGCCTGTTGGATGTTGCCACAACGACGACCCCGTTTTTGAACAGATTTTCAAAAAGCTGTTTCAGAATCATGGCATCAGCAATGTCAGTGACCTATGGACAGCAACACACTTGTTTTATTTTAATTTCACTTCTGCTCTAACAAATTTGCTAATGGCTCATCTTTTTTTCTCATGGAAGTGAATTCCAAGAGAAAAATTCTAATTATCATGAAGAAAGAAGTAGATAATTAAAAGCATGAAAGACTGTAGTCGGTTAAACTTGACTCTTCTTTTTTGCAAGCCTATCATTTCTACGCAAATTATCAAATGATTCTATGTTAACTTCTTTCATAGAACTACAGGTGGAAAGCACAGATAATTGTCCTAAACATTTAGGAAATCTAACTAATTAGAACTAACATAACCAACTCCCCCCTCCTACTCCCCCTCCTACTCCCACTACAGCCTCTCTCCCCAAATAAAGAGGAGAGAGGAAAAAAGAGAAAAAAAAAAAATACACAGGCTGTTTGAGATTTCCAACACCTTTCTGGCAAAGGTCCCTGAAAAGGTGACTTTAAATGGTCATGGGACTTTAGAAATAAGGACAAGTTGCCTGTGAGACAAAATCAGCTGCTGTTGAAAATAGAATGATATGACATAGATACTATTGTGCAATTGTTGCACAAAACAATTCAACAGATGGCCCATCACAAAAATAAGCAATTTCATTGTTCTTTTTAAGTGCCTTCTATTACTGTCCATGAATAATCAAAAGGCACTGCAGTCATTTCCAGCACAGCCAGCCTCTGCTAACCTTCGCAAACACAAATATTCCTTCTACAAAAAAAAACAAAAAACAAAAAACCAACCTTATAAGAATGGTTAACGTGATGCTGACAAAAAAAAATAACTTCTGACTAAAACAGAAATAAACAATGCAGATAAAACTATTTCATCTAAGTTACAGAGATAATATGACCACTGATATTTTCTAAGATTATTTTTTTAAGCCACAATTAACAAGCAATCTTAATGATAATTTTTTTAAAAAGCTTTTTAAAATCACAAAGAAACACAGAAATTAGAGAGGGAAGGAAGTTGACTTCACAAATAAATATATAGTGAAGGTTAATATTAATTATTGCACCTTACCTTATGAATATAATAATATGGTTTTGGATATTCTCAGTATAAAAATGTTTTGGTCTTCCTTTAACAGCACATTTTAGGTAATCTCAATAAAACTTATTTTATATTCACAAAAATATATCACACAATATTTATCACATTGTTATTTTTAAACCATGCTAAAGTACACAGAAACTAGTGACATTCTTTCAAATTAGATCAAAAGACTAAAAGTGACCAACTAAATGGTTATAACACAACTAACAACAACCTGCGTGACAGAAGTCTAAATCACTTCTCTCTTTCAGCTGATATCTCACTCAAAAGTTTAATTATTTCCTTCCCACCTGAACAAAACCAAATCAAACCAGGATATGGGAATGTGCAGATTTTTTTTTTTTTTGCTGTCTCAGGCTTTAACTTTAAACCATTAACTAAAAAAAAAATTAAAAAGACTTAAGGAACTTAAAAAGTGGTGATTAAAATGAAAAGGAAAGTGGTACTGATATTATTTAATTTGGAGCTTAGGATCACTGTCAAATTTTGCTTCCGCCAAAACACTCACAGAGAAGGCCCTTTTCAAATGCTTAAACACCAGTGGCATTTCTGATGAGAGGACAGAACAAGCTTGCAAATTTTAGAAGCAACTGCACTTTTAAATTGGATTCCCAATACACTGACTTTTAAAAAGAATGATTATTAATTAAAATCACCCAATTTTAGAGAATAAAAATGATTATTTGACTATCTCACTGATTTTCTTGAAAAAAATTAAAATAGCTTTTGTGCCCTAAGGTTCAGATAAGTGAAGGGACATTTAGCATATAACACTGTGCAAAGGTTTAAACTGAAAGTTGAAAAAGCAAACAATAAGGACTGGTGGTTGAATTATAATTTGTTGGTTTTGTATTACAGAATGTTTTTGCTCTAGCAGAGTAAATTAACTTGGAGAAGCTATGGCTAATTAATAAAGCAGGAGTCACTCGGTGTAGCTGGGTGCCAATGCATACTCTTTTGATCTTGTCCTTGCACTTGTTCAGCTTTGCTGGGGAACAGTAATTTTACAGTATAAGTGAACAGAAGACAATTGGCCACACATTCTTGAAGAGCGAGCTTTTTCATCACCCAGCATTTCATTACCACCAGGAACAAAAGAGAAGGCTACAGATTACCACTAAGGGTAGTCTGCTAATACAGAGTGGAGACATTTCATTAGCATTAAAGAGAAAAGATTTTTTTATGACCTAGAGTTGCTTTCCATCATGACTCACTTAAGTAAAAAAAGGAAAAAAAAAATCTAATGGTTAATTTACATGTGTAAGTACTTGAGTCTCAGTCATCTACTGATTGGTACAGGGCCATGTAATGAGTGGCAAACATAAGCCTGCATTATTAGTAATTAGTATTAGCACAAAAATAAGCACCTATTTTTTATTAGCAGTTTTTAACAGCTTTCCTGTTTTACAAAAACGGTCAAAACTATTTTTTAAATGATACTGATCGCTTATAGAGGAGAATTTTGAATGATATTCTGCTCATCAGAATTATTTTTTTGGGACCATACTAATAAAATATCTATCCAGTGTCCCTAAAGAAGCATGAGAAAATATTTTTTAAAAAAATTCAGTCTCCTTCAGTATCCTGATATCTTCAGAACCATAAATGGCTTAATAAGAAATATTCATATTCAAAGAGAATATAATGAAGACCCTAAAGAAAACTTTAAGGAAAACTTATTCTTTTATTTCAGTAATTAGTAATTAAAACACATAAAAATATTCTATCTAGACAAATCTCTCAAACAAGAATAGTGTATTTGATAACACAGGTAAAACTGAAATACTATGCTTGGTAAAACTGACCTTCTGCAAATGTAATCTGAATGCTACCAAAACATAATCTTAAAAAAGCCCTAAATTTAAGAGAAAAGAACAAATATATTATTGTTTTTAACCAGCAATTGTTCCTATTCATCCCCCTATAAAATAAGTATTATATTAATTAACACCACCTAATGGTCAATAATAACTAGTTAAAAATCAAGGCCAGTAATAGCATTCAGTTTTAAAAGTGAAGTGGTGATTGCAGACACACTGTCATAGAGATTCAAGTACCTAAAAACTCTGTGCTAGCAAATCAGCAATGTATGTACTAGGCTTACTAGGCTTAAGGATAATTTCTACACTCTATCATTAAGATTTCCTAAAAGCCCACCTAGTTCTAGGTCTATGTATTTAAACACATAATTTACAAGACATATAGCAAAGAGAACATACAATACAGCCATTATTACTAGTGAATAAGAGCACTGATGATGGATTCAAACTGAGTTACCAGCTCTGTAACTTTGGAAAAGGAACTTAACTTCTCTGACCCTTAATTCTCTCATCAATCCAATAAAGGCAGTAACAACAACTACCTTGCAAAAATCATTATAATACACATAGTAAATCCTCAAGAAATGTTCATTATGACTGTCACCTCTGTATATTATGTATGCTAGGATAAGACCATATGATTTATATATATAAGAGTATAGAATTTTATCTGTAAAAAAAAAGAATTTTATTCTGTAGATGGAATGATACATAGCATAGTACAGTAGTTAGGAACACAGGCACATAGAAAACACTCAGTAAACAATAGCTAATATTATTATGGCATATACTAATAGAATAAAAGTACCCTAATAAATAAATGGTCATTGAATCCAACAGTTAGTTCACAAAAGATGGATTTAACAGTAAGCAAATAGATACAGAAAAGAGAAACCATATTATTACTTAAAAGACTGTAATTAAAACAATGAGATCCCATTTTTCACCTATTAGACAAAAATGCTAAGATAATTCAGAACATTGACAGGAAAAAATGCAGGTTGTTATATATGAAGGAAGTGGGCTTAATTGGGGGACTACTTCAATAACTTCAATAGTTATTAATTGATATTAAGATTTATTCATTCATTTGCTCACTCGTTATTATTTGTTCTTTTCATTTACACTCAAGCACTGTTCTAGACATTTAAGATAAATCTATCAGCAAAACAACCTTCGGTTTACATTCCTATAGAGAAATATGTATAATAAGTAGTAAACAATAAATAAGTAGATACATATCAGAGGTAATATATGTTATGGAAAAAAAGGATAGGGGTTTTAGAAATACAGGAGTCAATTGTAGTTTTAAACCGGGTATTGGCCTTGCTAAGGGTATAACTAAGCAAAGATCTGAAGAAGTAAGAGAGTATCCTGATGGACATGTAGGGGAGGCCATTCCATGCAAAAAGTGCAAAGGCTTGGCTTGTTTGTTCTAAATTGTACAGACGCTGGGGTCAGAGTGCTGGTGCAGCAGTACTCTGAGTTATCATTTTACCCTCTTGATTTTTAAAAAAGGAGGACAAGTAGAGACCTACACTGGCAGTTAATCCAGTTTTGATGTGCTAGAAGGAGCTTTTCTAAGACCAGTGGAAGATAGTCCACAGGATACTGAAACTAGGAAATCTAGGCTCTGCTCAGTGATCAACTCTGCCCTCATTCTTGCCCTCTTATATTCTCACTTTCCCTGGCTTTTTTCCAAAAGGTATATGCAAATACTAGTCTTTTCTTGCATGCAGTGGTAAACTCCAAGGTTCAAGTTTGGTACTGCAGGGAAAACAAAAGAGCAAGACTATTAACATTTTTCATCCTAGGACATTCAGGCCAACTTTGCTCAAGGGAAGAGGGTAAACGCTACCATACTAGCATGCTACCCTGAAATACGGGAGCAAATAAAAGCAATCAAGTTGTTTTTCAGTCTTGTTCTGTTGTCATTGTGCATATTTTCTTCAAAACTCTGGTGAGAAACAAGCATTTGGTATAACAACCGCCATTAACTATGGTTCCCTAATCTATGAAGAAAATAGGATTGGAAAAAGTAGGGAGCATTCAGTGAGTCTGAAAGTAAGGGTAATAAGGTTAGAGAGAAAGCAAGGGGGCGAGGTTGAGCAAGGGGGCGAGGTTGAGCAAGGGGAATGACATCATCTTGAAAAGTGAAAGTCTTAGTCACTCAGTCGTGTCCATGGACTGTGGTCTGCCAGACTCCTCTGTCCATGGAATTTCCCAGGCAAGAATTCTGGAGTGGGTTGCCATTCCTTTCTCCCGCCTTATAATCCCATCTTATAATATATCCTGCCTTAGAGTTTAAGCCCTTTTAAGTTGAGTTTTCTGTTACCTGCAGCCAAAAGCATCCTAATGTATATCTCTTCTCTTTGCTTTTCTTGGGCTTTGGTTCATCAAGCTAAACCTCCTCCCATTAAAGGTAACAGATATTAAAGAAGATGACATTTCCTCACATTACTTTACTTCTATTCACTCTATCTGTTGTAGATCACAGGAAAAATTTTTTTAACACAGAAGATAAAAGCAAGACATAAACTGAATAGTTCCTTTCTCATCAAAACTCTTTGTAAGAAACAGGAGATTCAGCTGAAGGAAAAGGGTTGTTTACACTTGAGATCCCAGGATGAAATGGCACTGAAAACACCTCCTGGGACCTGGTGCTGGAAATTGGCCTGAAATCACAGGTCACTCTGGAGAGCTCAGCAGCTGTCTAGGGAGGACTCTGGTACTCCTTCCGCTAATGTGACTCAGCTACTTCCTAAATCTCTTTGTTACTGGCTCATTACTAAGTGGGAACTTCCTTCTGTACCTTTTAGTTCAAGTACACAAGAAACAGTGTATGACTGGCTTAATCACCAGGCCACACCACGCAAGTCAAAGGGTGTTGACAAGCTTGTAGACTAGCTATTCATAGATCAAATGTCCTGACATGATCCATGTGACTGTGGAACAGATAGGGTCCTATAGAAAGGAATAAGGCTCTTTAAGACAACTGGGTGAATGAGTAAATGAATGAATGAACCAACTCTAGATAAGGTAGGAGATGACAGACAGCTCCATCACATCACTTTCTCTTAACCCCTAAGCAAAGGGTTTGTCTCCCTCTTGATATCCCTTACTATATAATTTGAAAAATCTTTTCTGTTGCCTTACATTTCATTTACAATACTTGATTCATCCTGATAAATAATTGCTTTTGTTTCCTTCTTCACAACCATGTATCAATCTTCTAAAATTTGAACTCAACAGAAAACACCCAGTAGTCAGACAGGTTTCTGTTAGGACCTCACTATCAGGATGGCAATATGATTTTCATGGGCCCTTTAACTTTCAAAAGACCTTTCCTCAATTAAAATATAAATTTATTTAAACATATTGTGGCTCAGCTTGTAAAGAATCCGTCTGCAATGCAGGAGACCTGGGTTTGATCCTGGGTTGGGAAGATCCCCTGGAGAAGGAAAAGGCTATCCACTCCAGTAGTCTTCTGGCCTGGAGAATTCCATGGACTGTATAGTCCATGGGGTCACAAAGAGATGGACACGATTGAGTGACTTTCACTATCACTATCACTATCCATCTATATACATATAAATTGTATTTTATAACTGTGTTGGTATAAACAAATATAGTACAGATAGATACAGGCTGGATTCATTATTGATATACTCATCTCTTTATGAATATATTCATGATGTATCCATGATGTAGGGGAATATATTCATGATGTAGGGGAAATGTGAATCCATTGATTAGAATATACGGTAGGCAAGCTTTCTACAAAAGGAAGAACAGTAAACATTTTAGGCTTCGCCAGCCATATAGGCTGTCTGATGCATTTTCTTCCGGGTTGTTTTTTATAATTTCATTTATTTATTTATTTATTTTGGCTGTTCTGGGTCTTTGTTGCTGTGCAGGCCTTTCTCTATTTGTAGTGAGTAGGGGCTGTGCTTCGTAACAGCATGCAAACTTCTCACTGCGGTGGCTTCTCTTGTTGAGGGGCACGGGCTCTAGGTGCATGGGCTTCAGTAGCTGATAGTTGAGGTCTCCAGGCTCACAGAGCAGGCTCAATAGCTGTGGGCTTAGCTGCTTCACAGCATGTGGGATCTCCCAGACCAGGGATAGAACTTGCATCTCCTGCATTGGTAGGTGGATTCTTTACCAATGAGCCATCAAAAAAGCCCTCTTTTCCTTTTTTTAAAAAATATAAATATCTTTTTTTTCTCACTGGCCATACAAAAGCAGATGAGTCAACTTGCCCTCTGCAAGTCATGGTGTGCTGACTCAAGGACTAGATAATAAAATTTAAGTCATAAGAGATAAAGTATTAAATCAATTTATAAAAACTGATAAAATCAGGAGCAGAATTGAAATACTCACACTTAACTCAGTATACCATCCTACATGTATGAAACATCTCTACCTTACCTGAAATTCATCGAAACATAAGAGACATGCTTCTTCACTAATTTCTTCAGCTATAGGAGCTATTGGATCATATGATTTAGCCATGAATCCTGGTTTCCTCTTTGGCAAATTCTGTTTAAGGCGGTGTATTCCTTAAATGGATGAAATTAAACACAAATCAATATTGTACTAAAAGTACATTTCAGACAACTAAGTTCACACTTTTTAAACCTTTAAATGAAACAGTGTGACTATACAAATGAACTTTAAATTTCACATATAAGCAAATATGATTATTGAGGCTGATTGCAGTTTCTCTACTTCAAAATAAGTTGTTCACATATTACTACATTCCCATGGTTCTAAGAACACTCTGTGGTCATTCCATCTCCACTCTTCAGCCACTTTGGAGATGACAAAGTGACATAACAGATGATCAGATGGTGGCTGATGGATCAACAGATGGATGTTAGCCCTGAGGACTTCCGGGATGCAGGCACAGGAGGTCATCCTGCCTCTATATCTGGCACATCTAATCAGGATGTTTGTTTCCTTACTTCCAGCCAGTCCCACTTCATTCACTATATGTTATTAAATGCTGAAAGTATTTGAAGAAAAGTACAATATTCTTGCCCTGAGGAGGTTACAGTATGGCTGGTAAACAAATAATGCAAAGACAAAATAACATAAGAGCACTGACAAGGCAACAAAGAACACATACAAAAACAAAGTGAATGCCTACATGCCAAGGCGACACAGGAAGGGGCTTAATCAAGAATGCCTTGGTGAGACAGGTAAGGCTTTAACATTTCTTACTGATCCTTAGAAGACAGAGGAAATGTCTGGCCTTCACAGAGTAACCTCTGTTCTCTGATTTGGAAGGAATAAATTTGTCTCCAGGACCAACTCTGGACACATTACTAGTTGTTTCAATATAGCACAAAACAAATGAAACCAAATAATATCTTCCTTTTAGTAAAAACCTAATAGTTTAGATTAAGAACTTTAAAATGAAAATTATTTTGCAGTGTTTGGCCACTTAAAAATCACTTCTTTCAGATCATCAACTTACTTTGGTGAACGTCTAGCATGAAACCATGAAAATGAACACGTTTTTTCCTCTTCATTTCCACATAAGCATAAAACATGTCCATCACCATTGTTTTCCCTGTACCTTAAAAAAAAAAAATACTATTAAACTGTATGTACTGATTGCTCTACCGATTGTTCATTAGCTTTGGGATAATGAACCCACACTCTGCTGCTGGAAAACTTAACACTATGTAACCTTTTTTTTAAAGGAGTATTTATTTCTTATATTAAACTACCTAAAAATGAAATGTTGATATTATTCTTTTCTGTTAAAATCCTGTTCTTAGGAAATACAACATCTAGTTAGCACTCTGGGGACTCTTTCCTCCAGAGAATTACGTTCATACACTGGCAAGATTTACAGATTATTTATTAGTCAGTTTCTCTTCCTGAAAAGCACCATATAAATAAAATAATTATTATTTAAAATACTAGTAAGATAAGTAATGGCCCTTACTTAGCATGAGAAAAAACTGTCAGTCACTCAGTCGTGTCTGACTCTTTTCAACCCTGTGGACTGTAGTCCACCAGGCTCCTCTGTCCATGGAATTCTCCAGGCAAGAATACTGGAGTGGGTAGCCATTCCCTTCTCCAGGGTATCTTCCAGACCTGAGGATCAAACCTGGATTTCCCACATCCTAGGCAGATTCTTTACCATCTGAGCCACCAGGGAAGCCAGGCACTATGGGAAATTCACTAGTAAAAAATAAGAAAATATAGACTAGCATCTAACATAAAAACTGCAAATAAATAATAGATGTAGATTAGAGCTGGGTAATTGACAATTACAATACTTTTTCAAAAAGCTGAGAATATAGGCTTTTGAAAGAGGCCTACTTGAAGAAATTCAGATACAATTAACCCTTATAATTAAATTATCCAACTTTAAGCACTCTGAAACTTTTAATCACTATGATCACATTAGTAATTGAAGAATCAATGGCCTGAGCATTTAACAAGGCATGCAGAGGAAGCCTATTCCCTCACAGAAAGCAGAGAGCTTTGGGGACACTGAAAGTGATCAAGTTCATTTCACATCCAGCATTCCCCGGCAGGCAGGCCAGGGAATACCTGTCTTGCCTCTCATCCTCATGGCTTCCTCTACCATCCCTTGTGCACTATTGGTGGGAAAGTAAATTGGTGCAGTA
Organism: Antilocapra americana; assembly: GCA_007570785.1. Taxonomy (NCBI): domain Eukaryota; kingdom Metazoa; phylum Chordata; class Mammalia; order Artiodactyla; family Antilocapridae; genus Antilocapra; species Antilocapra americana. The sequence continues at coordinate 38,859,564 of ML662442.1, forward strand.
GCTATGGAAAACAGTATGGAGATAGCTTTAAAAACTAAAAATAGAACTACCATATGATCCAGCAATTCTACTCTTGGGTATATATCTGGAAAGAATGAAAACACCAACTTTAAAAGATGCATGCATCCCAGTGTTCACAGCAGCACTATTTACAGCAGCCAAGATGTGGAAGCAACCCAACTGCCCATCAGCAGACAACTGGATTAAGATGAGCCCTATGTCACTCCAGATTTTAGCTTGCAGGCACCTTCCAGATTGCTGCACAGAAAGAGGGAATCCAAGTAAAATGCCCAAGTCTAACTGAATTGGGCTAAGAGATCAGGACTGTGGGAGTCCAAAATGCAGGTGAAATTTGTGAGGCAAAATGCCAGAGAAGAGGCAGTTATATAATGAAAGAGCCCCAGAAACCAACACGTGGGTACTCTTCAGTCTTTCGCTGAACAACGGCTGTTCACATGTAAGGTGATACCTCATGACGCAAGGCAAAGAAGGTTGTGGGATGAGCCATTTCCAGAGATAAGTGATACATACAACAACTTGAATGATGGTCCATTGAATTATGCTGAGTGAAAAAAAGAAAGCCAATCTTAAAAAGTTACAAGCTTTCTTATTTATATAACATTCTTGAAATGACAGAATTTTAGAAATGGAGAACAGATTAGTGGTTGCCAGGGTGTAGAAATGGAGGGTGAATAGGTATGGTTATAAAATGATGGGCAATACAAGGAATTCTTGTGGTAATACAATCGTTCAGTATCTTGACTAAGGCAGTGGACACATGAACCTACATAGGTGATAAACTGTATAGAAATAAGAACACACACCTAAGTGAGTACAGACAGCTGATGTGGAACTCCCAGATACAGAGGGACAAGTGCATTCCTCGCGCTATCCCATTTTATATAACGGACATGAATATTACCAAACTTTTATATCCTCAAGGACTACCGGAACCAATACCCTGTGGATACTAGGAATGACTATACAATTAAAACTGGAGAAATCTGAATAGGATCAGTGAATTGAATCAATGTCAATATCCTGGTTTTGATATTTATACTACAGTTTTGCAAAATGTTGCCTTAGTGGGGAAATGAGTAAAGTGCAGAGAGCTCTCTCTGCATTACTTCTTATAACTACATCTGAATCTATAATTATCTCAATGAAGTTTTCAATTAAAAAAATACTTCAAATGAATCAAGCTGGCATGCAAGTAATTTATTTAACTACCTGTCACAATAAAATTCAACATGTAAAAATTAGATAACCCTGGAACCCTCCTATACTGTTTAAGGGGATGTAAATTGGTATAGCCACTATGGAGAATAGTATGGAGGTTCCTTAAGAAACTAAATATAGAACTACCATGTGACCCAGCAATCCCACTACTGGGCATATACCCAGATAAAACAATTATTCAAAAAGATACATGCACCCCAATGTTCACTGCAGCACTACTTACAATAGCCAGGATTTAGAAGCAACCTAGATATCCATCAACGGGTGAGTGGATAAAGAAGTTATTGTACATATATATAGAATGGTATACTACTCAGCTATCAAAAGGAACACGTTTGAGTCAGTTCTACTGAGGTGGATGAACCTAAAGCCTATTACACCAAGTGAAGTAAGCCAGAAAGAGAAAAACAAATATCATATATTAACATGTATGCATGGAATCTAAAAGATGGTACTGACAAACCTATCTGCAGGTTCAGTGGACACAGTGGAGGAAGGAGAGGGAAGGACAAATTGAGAGAGTAGCACTGAAACATATACATTACAATATGTAAAATAGATAGCCAGTGGGAGTTTGCTCTATGATGTAGGGAGCTCAAATTCAGTGCTCTGTTGACAACCTAGAGAGGTGGCATGCAGTGCAGGGAGGTTCAAGAGGGAGGGGACATATGTATACCTAGAGCTGATTCATGTTGATATATGGCAGAAACCAACACAATATTGTAAAGTAATTATCCTCCAATTAAAAATAAATAAATTTTAAAACACATATTAGTTCAGTTCAGTGGCTCAGTCATGTTCGACTTTTTTCGATCCCATGGACTGCAGCATGTCAGGCCTCCTTGTCCATCGCCAACTCCCGGAGTTTACCCAAACTCATGCCCATTGAGTCAGTGATGCCATCCAACCATCTCATCCTCTGTCATCCCCTTCTCCTCCTGCCTTCAATGTTTCCCAGCATCAGGGTCTTTTTCAGTGAGTCAGTTCTTCACATGAGGTGGCCAAAGTATTGGAGTTTCAGCTTCAACATCAGTCCTTCCAATGAACACTCAGGACTGATCTCCTTTAGGATGGACTGGTTAGATCTCCTTGCAGTCCAAGAGACTCTCCAGAGTCTTTTCCAACACCACAGTTCAAAAGCATCAATTCTTCGGTGCTCAGCTTTCTTTATAGTCCAACTCTCACATTCATACATATTTATATTAAACTGAGATGATGAATGGAAACTAATCTTATTGCTGTAGGTTTGCAATAAGTTTAGTTTTGCAATACATTCATTATGTTGTTCAACTTAAGCTTACATATGTTATATATGAATCATAATGTTACATATGAATTATATCTAAATAAAACTAGAAAAACTTGTCAATTAAAAAAAAATTAGATAATCCTGGAATCCTCCTATACTGTTGGTGGGAACGTAAAGTTGTACAGCCACTATGGAGAATAGTATGGAAGTTCCCTGAGAAACTAAAAACAGAATTACCATATGACCCAACAATCCCACTACTGGGCATACAATTAAAGAAAACAATAATTCAAAATATATATGCACCACAGTGTTCACTGCAGCACTATTTACAATAGCAAGGACATGGAAGCAACCTAAATGTCCATCAACAGAATAATGGATAAAGAAGATGTGATACATATATACAGTGGAATGTTATTCAGCAATGAAAAAGAACAAAATAATGCCTTTTGCAGCAACATGGAGGGACTTAAGAGATTATCATACTGAGTGAAGTAAGTCAGACAACAGAAAGACAAATATCATATGATATTGCTTACATATGGAATCTTAAAAAAGGGTATAAGTGAACTTATTTCCGAAACAGAAATAGAGTCACAGATATAGAAAACAAACTTAAGAGTTACCAGAGGATAAGAAGAGGGGAGGGATAAATTCAGAGATTGAGACTGACATATATATACTGTAAACACGTACTAAGTTGCCCTGGTTATGTCTTACTCTTTGAGACCCTATGGACTGTAGCCTATCAGGCTGCTCTGTCCATAGGATTCTCCAGGCAAGAATACTGAAGTGGGTTGCCATGCCCTCCTCCAGGGGATCTTCCCAACCCAGAGATTAAACTCAGGTCTCCCACATTACGGGCAGATTCTTTACCATCTGAGCCACCAGGGAAGCCCGTATATACTGTTATATGTAAAACAGAAAATTAGAAGCTGCTGTATAGCATAGGGAACTCTACTCAGTACCCTGTAATGGTCTATATGGGAAAAGAATCTAAAAAGGAGTCGATATATATACCCACTCCTTTTTAGATATATATATATATATATATATATATATATATATATATATAAACTGATTCACTTCACTGTATAGCAGAAAGTAACACAACATTGTAAATCAACTACATTTCTGTTAAAAACTTTTAAAGATTATATAATTCCCACAATGTTTGAAAAAAATTTTGAAAAATTCAACACATATTCATAGTAAAAACTCTTAGCAAACTAGAAAAAGAACTAAATTTCCTTGACCTCATAAAGGGCAAATACCAAAAAACCTACAGTGAAAAGATACTCAATAACATTTCAAAAATGCGAATTAAAACTACAATGAGATACAACTCCATATCCATTAGGATAGATATTATGAAAACAACAAACAAAAACAGGTTGATAAGGATGTGGAAAAATGGGAAAACTCGTACATTAATGGTGGGAATGTAAAATGGTACAGTTGCTATGGAAAACAGTATAACAGTTCCTCAAAAAAGTAAACATAAAATGATCAAGTGATCTAGCAATTCCACTTCTGGATATATACAAAACAACTGAAAGCTGGGATTCAAACAATACTTGTACATCAATGTTTACAGCAGCATTATTCACTAGTCAAAAGATGAGAATAATCCAAACATCCATCAATAGATGAATGAATAAAAAAAATTGGTATAAACAATAGAATATTAATTAGCCTTAAAAAAAAGCATGAAATTCTGACACACATTACAACATGGATGAATCCTGAAGACACTATGCTAGATGAAGTGACTCAGAAACAAAAGGATAATTAAGCATTATACAATCCCACTTATATGAAGTACCTAAAGTAGCAGTGAGTGATCCAAGATCACTGCAGATGGTGACTGCAGCCATGAAATTAAAAGATGCTTGCTCCTTGGAAGAGAAGCTATGACCAAACCAGACAGCATATTAAAAAGCAGAGGACATTACTTTGCCACTAAAGGTCCATAGAGTCAAAGCTATGGTTTTTCAGCAGTCATGTATTGATGTGAGAGCTGGACCATAAAGAAAGCTGAGTGCCAAAGAATTGATGCTTTTGAACTGAAATGTTGGAAAAGACTCTTGAGAATCCCTTGGGCTGCAAGGAGGCCCAATCAGTCCATTCTAAAAGAAATCAGGAATATTCCTAAAGGAATATTGACTGGAAGGACTGATGCTGAAGCTGAAACTCCAAATCTTTGGCCACCTGATGCGAAGAACTGACTTACTAGAAAAGACCCTGATGCTGGGAAGATTGAAGGCAGGAGGAGAAGGGGACGACGGAGGATGAGCTAGTTGGATGGCATTACTGACTCGATGGACATGGGTTTGAGCAAGCTCCAGGAGTTGGTGATGGACAGGGAGGCCTGGCATGCTGCAGTCCATTGGGTTGCAGGGAGTTGGACACGACTGAGCGACTGAACTGAAGGTAGTCAAATTCCTAGAGACAGAAGTAGAATGTTGGTTGCCAGGGACTGGGCGGGAGGGATTATAGAACAGAGTATTCTTATTTAATAGGTACAGAGTTTCAGTTTGGGAAGATGAAAACATTTGGAGACAAATAGAGGTGATATCTGCACAACAAGTTCAATGTACTTAATGCCTTTGAAATGTACAGTTAAAAAGGTTAAAATAGTAAACTTTATATTATATATATGTTGCCACGACAACAACAACAAACTAATACATTAACACGACACACAGACACACACACACACACACACACACCCTATAGTCAACATCATACTTACTAGGGAAGACTGAACACTTCTCTCTGTAATTTGACTCAAGGACACCCACTCTCATGACTTCTATTCAACACTGTACTGCATCCTAGCTAATGAAATGAGGCAAGAATAAGAACTATTGAAGAGAAGGCATAGACATTGTAAAGGAAAAATAAATTGCTTTTATTTACAGACATGATTGTATACACAAAAAAAATTTGAAGAAGCTACCAAATAACCACTAGAGTTAATAACTGAATTTAGCAAAGTCATCAAAAAATCAATTGATTCTACATATTAGCAGTGATCAAATAGCAATTTAAATGTTAACATACAATACCATTTGCTAAAGCCTTTAACTGTGTGGATCACAACAAACTGGAAAATTCAAGAGATGGGAATACCAAACTACCTTACCTGCCTCCTGAGAAATCTGTATGCAGGTCAAAAAGCAACAGTTAGAAGCAGACATGGAACAATTGACTGCTTCCAAATAGGGAAAGGAATATGTCAAGGCTGTATATTGTCACTCTGCTTATTTAACTTCTATGCAGAGGACATCATGTGAAATGCCAGGAAGGATAAAGCACAAGCTGTAATCAAGACTGCCGGGAGAAATATCAATAACCTCAGATATGCAGATGACACTACCCTTATGGCAGAAAGCAAAGAGGAACTAGAGTCTCCTGATGAAGGTGAAAGCAGAGAGTGAAAAAACTGGCTTAAAACTCAACATTCAAAAAAAAAAGATCATGGCATCCAGTCCCATCACTTCATGGTAAATAAGAGGGGATAAAGTGGAAACAGTGACAGATTTTATTTTCTTAGGCTCCAAAATCACTGCAGATGGTGACTACAGCCATGAAATTAAAAGACGCTTGCTCCTTGGAAGAAAAGCTATGATAAAGCTAGACAGCATATTTAAAAGCAGTGACATTACTTTGCCAACAAGGGTCCATCTAGGCAAAGCTATATAGTTTTTCCAATAGTCATGTATGGATGTGAGAGATGGACCACAAAGAAGGCTGAGCGCTTAAGAATTGATGCTTTTGAATTGTGGTGTTGGAGAAGATTCACGGGAGTCCCTTGGACTGCAAGGAGATTAAACTAGTCAATCCCAAAGGAAATCAATCCTAAATATTCATTGGAAGGACTGATGCTAAAGCTGAAGCTCTAATACTTTGACTACCTGATGCAAAGACCTGACTCATTAGAAAAGACTCTGATGCTGGAAAAGATTGAAGACAGGAGGAGAAGGGGATGACAGAGGATGAGATGGGAGGATGGTGGCATCACCAATTCAATGGACATGAGTTTGGTCAAGCTCTGGTAGATGGTGAAGGACAGGAAAGCCTGGCAAGCTGCAGTCCACGGAGTTACAAAGAGTCAGACATGACTGAGCAATGACCAACAACAACCATTTGCAGTAGCATTAGAAAACATAAATACTGGACACTGGAATAAATTTATCAAAACACATGGCAGACCTCTGTACTACAAACTAAAGAATACCACTGAGAGAAATTAAAGAAAATATTTTAAAATTAAGAAATATACCATGCCGATAGATTGGAATGCTCAATATTTTGAGTTATCAAATCTCTGTAGACATTGATCTTTAACATGTCTTTAACATACTCCCAGTCAAAATCTCAGGATCAGGGTTTTTTTTTTAATGAACAAACTAATTCTAAAATGAACATGGAAATGCAAAGGCAACAGAATAGCCAAAATAATCTTAAAAAAGACAAAATTGGAAGACTCACATCGCACTTCAGTGTGCATCAGCAATGTCCAGGTTGTAGGAAATCCTACAGGATAAAGAAGTTTATATGTGTGTGGTGTGCACACACTCAAGCATGTACTACCTCAGGATTTAAAGTAAATTACTAACTGTGAGCCACATCCACAAAAGCCATTGCCACAACTTGTAAACACTGAGTGAGCAAAGGCTGTGTCTGCTTTCATTCACCATTACATTTTCAGAAACAACAAACGACCTGGCACAAGGGAGGTGCTTATTTGTTAAGTAACTGGAAGAATGCTGGGAAAAAGTAGGGAAGAAATCAACACTAAATTTGCCTTATCTCACAATTTTGCTTTGGCATCTACAGAATCTTAAATAAAACCTTGTAATTTTCTCAAGATAAGACAATCTTACTAGGGGAGTCATTTATAAAACCTAAAACTCTTGTACGTGATAAGCTGCTTCAATCATGCCCGACTCTCTGCAACCCTATGGACTGTAGCCCACCTGGCTCCTCTGTCCATGGAACTCTCCAGGCAAGACTACTGGAGAGGGTTGCCATGCCCTTCTCCAAGGGATCATTCCAACCCAGAGGTCGAAGTTGCATCTCATATCTCCTGCAATGGCAGGAAGGTTCTTTACCACTAGTGGCACCTGGGAAGCCACATTAAGTTCAGTACTAACTTTTAAGCCCATAGCAGGGAAGCCAAAAATGGTTCAAAATACTCAAGAGCCCCCTCTAGTGGTGCCCTTTTCACAGCTGACACCCTCCTCCCCCAACTCCCCCATAGAAGGAGCTAGAAGTGGTATCTTCCATCATTGCCTCCCACTCAGCAGAATTTTGCTTTCCAACTCCTAACCTTAAAACCAGTCTACCTTTCCACTGGTAAAATTACCAGTGTGAAACAGGTGAGGTTAAACCAGGAGACCACAAAAAAGGGACTTTATTCTCTTCTAATGAGAAATCATTAGCCCTGTCATCATCACATTCTATTAGTTTAGAGCTGAAACCTTGCTGTAAGAAAGACAGTTGTAGGATAAAAATGAAGCCACAAAATACTACTACTGCAGCTTTTGGCTTTTGCATGAGATATAATAAGCTTTTTATTAATGAAACATCTCAAGATTGAACCATGATGATATCAATGTTCCTGGGGTTCCCTAGCCTATCTAATCAATTATCTCAACACACCTATGAAGACAAGAGCAGAGTGAAGTGGGTATAACAGAGCCCAAGCCAAGAGCAGGAATAAGGGGAAGAAAAGGGATTGCTATAAAACAGACATCTTTTCCATTAAGTCTCTTTAAAATTTAATACTTGTTTCCCAAGTCTAAAAAAGAAAAATAATAAAGAATAACAACTTGTGAAGACATTCCGAGGCTACTCTCCCAGCCAGCAAGCCCCACAAAAATGAAAATATGACCTATCTTTTATTATCTATTTTGTAAGAATTCTAAACCAAAGAGTAAGGCCACCAAAATGTTCACCTCACTTCCTATTTCAGAATTCCTTTCTCTTCCCCTTTCTACATTATGAAGATGTGCCTAGCCAAAGATTACCACACATCCAGCCTATGTGAATATACCATGTTATCACACCTTTTCTAATTCTTTCAAACATTCAGATGAATTATGTTTATTGCACTTCCCTTCAATTTGTTAGAATATGGCTGTATTTTCAAAACTAAAATCCAAGAACCTCCATATTTGTGCTTTTTTTTTAAGTCCTTTTGCAGAAGTGGAAACAGTTGGACTTTACTAACCATCTTGATTTATGGTTAAGTGGTTAAAGTAACAGGGGAAACAAAGATTCTGATTTTAGCAATGACTGAACATGAAAGTAAAGGTACAGGAAGTAAACGTTCTCCAAAGAGGCAAAAAAAATGAGAGATGACTACAGAATGAGATCTCCTAGCAATAGCCAAAGGTACAGACACATAAACCTGATTGAGTACCTAATATAAATTAGATGCTAAGTAAGCATACATTGGTCTCAGAAATACCAATTAGCTGATGAACAAAGAAAAAGAATAGTTTGAGACTTGTTTCACATTTTTAAAATCTACAAGTTTCAAGAACTTAAAAGAGAAAAACAAATATCATATATTTACACATATATGTGGAATCTAGAAAAATGGTTCAAATGAACCTATCTGCAAAGCACAAATGGAGACAAAGACATAGGGAACAAACGTTTGGACATCAAGAGGGGAAAGGGTGGATGGGTTGAATTGGGAGATTGGGCCTGACATATACACTACTATGTATAAAACAGAAAACTAAGGAGAACCTACTGCATAGCACAGGCCACTCTACTCAATGCTCTGCAGTTACAAAGAGGGGATATATATGTACATACAGCTGACTCCCTCTGCTATAGAGCAGAAACTAACACAACATTGTAAAGCAGCTAAACTCCAATGAAATTTTTTTTAATAATTTAGAAAGAAAAATAAAAGAACTTCACGAATCTCTATCATTCCCTTTTTAAAAATTAAACAATAATCATTTATTAGATTTGCTAAATCTATACATGTAAAACAGGCATTTGGAGGCATTAGTAAACAAATCAGAGTAAGAAAGAGGACCGAGAAAAGAACAGAACAGTTTGCCCTTTAAGGCAGTGTAACTACTTACTCAACTCCTATTATTTTTCTTTTCCTAAAATCCTTACTAAGATAATAAACCTCTGCCACCACTTCCTCACAATACAAATTTGTTACGGCTACAGGGGAGTCTGAAGCTTGTGGATCAGTCAAGGACTAAAACTGCTGCAGCCTGTGGTGTCTCAAAGAGTCGGACATGACTGAGCGACTGGACTGAACTGAAAACTGATCTTGTTACATCAAATATTTTGAGTATGCCAAATAAAGAAGTGATTGACAAGCCACAAGGCCAGATGACAGAAGAGCCACCTTCATGACATCAGTGAAGGTGGATAACTAGGGAAAGGTTTAGGATAGAACAACAGGATTTGGTTGAAGGAAAATCGAAACAAGAAAACAGACAACTTCATCAATAATGAAGTCAAGGAAGAAGCAAGACAACTGATTAGGAAAATCTATTACAGAAAGGCTTACCAGCTGGTGCATTCACCCGCCAGTGTAGGAGACGCAGGAGATGTGGGTTCAATCCCTGGGTCAGGGAGATCTCCTGGAGTAGGAAATGGCAACCCACTCCAGTATTCCTGCTTGGAAAATTCCATGGATAGAGGAGCCTGTATGGTTACAGTTCACAGGGCTGCAAAGAATCAAACATGACTGAGCATGCCCACATATTACAGAAACTGACAGTTCACAAAGTTTCCAAGAAAATGAGTCTTCACGTTCAATGACTGGAAGTACAAGAAGGAAATGTTACCACTTATATGTTTAGAATGTCCACTCATCACTAGACTAAAGATAACTAAATTAGGGGCAAGAGTTTAGATTATGAGTAGAAGTATCAGTGGAAATTAAAAGTAAAAATGAGCAACTTATTGTTTTAAGTTATTAAGCTGAGTCAAATAGCACTGAGCAATGAGATTCTGATTTATCAAATAACCTATCTAGAGATTATTTCTCACTGATATCAATTCACTTTATACATTAAATAATGTTTGCATCATAACATGCTAACTAATCATGCCTTTAATTATAGTTACAGCCCATGAGAAATAAAAGTAAAAACTAAGAAATCTGCAATCCTCTCCTGTCCCCTATTTTACCTCACCTCATCCTATTCCTGCTGGTGATAGGGTGAAAGATAGAAATGGAAGTTATCTTTGAGTGAAAGCTAGGAAACGTTTTGTTTAGATCACTTAAAACTTATTTTAACACACTTACCCACATCTCCATAAACATACAGGCCCCTTGGAGGTTTGCTCCTTGAAAAAAGCTGCAAATTAAGAACAAATTATAAATCTCCAATGTGGAAATAAATGAATATCATCACACACATAGTGTTCCTAACCAAGCTACATATAGGAGTGAAACAGGCTACTTGCACATACTAAGTACAAAAACTTGATATAAAAGGCTATGATGCCCCACTTAGATTTTAACATAGAAGGCAAGAATCAGTACCTCAGACCAGAGCTCTGAAGTCACACAACTTAAGTTTACACCTCCTTCACCATTTACTAACCATGTAGTCAATCGTCCCACTCTTTCACAAATGGGCTTCCCAAACAGTGACAGCCTAAGCCTAGTTCATTCCCAGCAAGCAAGAGATCAGAAGACTTTTTATGGAGAAACTAAATGGTTTCCAGAGAAAAAAGGCACTTATGTGTTGGTTTCTCCCAAAGAAAGAACGGGTCCCTATCAGATCACCTTATAGTAAAGTACACTAGTCAACAAATCTCTTAAGATGCAGCCTTCAACCAGCTCATTAGTATCTGAAATGACACTAAAATGATTTGACAGCTTAGAATCAATAGAAAGTGGAAGGGAAAAAAAAAAACTCATTATGAAAGTTGGAGACCACAGCAAATTCACAGAGGAAACAGAGATTACAGAGATAGCAAAAGGAAACATCAAAATAAAACTGTAACCAGTATAACTAATATGCTGAGGAAAATAAGGTATCAAAACTATAAAGAAAGAACCAAATGCAATTTTTAAAAGGAATATTAAGAATGAAAGAGAGTACTTTGAAATTTAACATACAGTACCAGAAATAAAATTCTAGAAATAAAACAAATAGTAACAATAAAAGATGGAAATATAAGAAAATTACAGGATTAATTCAGGAGGTCCAAGAGCTGACCAAAAGGAATTCCAGAAAGGGAAAAGAGAAAAATGAGAGAAGGTAATTATCTAAGATTTTTCTCAGATCTGAAGGATGAAATTTCAAGATGAGGAGGACAGAGTAAGTGTCCAGTACAACGACGGAAATAAGACCCATACCAAGTCACAAGAGCTTCCCAGGTGGCGCTAGTGGTAAAGATCCTGCCTGCCAATGCAGGAGACATAAGAGACAACAGTTCAATCCCTGGGTTGGGAAGATCCCCTGGAGGTGGGCATGGCAACCCACTCCAGTTTTCTTGCCTGGAGAATCCCAAGGACAGAGGAGCCTGGCAGGCTACAGTCCATGAGGTCACAAAGAGTTGGACACAACTGAAGCAACTTAGTTTACTCTCGCTTGCCAAGTCAAATCCTAAAATTTCTGATACCAGGAATACAAAGAAAATCTTACAAACATCCAAGGAGGCAGTGGAGGAGGGAGGTGGTAGGGACAAGTCATAAAAAACTGATAAAACGTCAATAAAATTTGAGAGACAATGATTTCCAATCCAATCATCAAGTGTGAAAATGGAAATTGACATTCCATATTTACAGGGTCTTAATATATCCTCCCCAACAGAAATATGAACACCTAGGCTCCATGAAACAGAGGATCCTGAGGAGAACACCCTGATAAGATGGAGAGTTACTCTAGAACCACAGTGGCAAAAGCAGGACAAGAAAGCAATCAAGTATAGACCAAAATAGGAGGATGAAGGCCTTAAAAAAAAAACAAAATGGAACTTCTCTTTGTCTGACAATATTATCAACCCAAATTACCATTCTAAATTTTGCTCCACTTAGAATAGTAATCTTCAAACTCTATGACAGTTCCCTAGACACCTATGTAAAAACCAAGGTGAGCCAGATCCAAGAGAGTTCAGAGAGGATAAAAGCAGAAAGGGGGCTTCCCAGGTGGCTCAGTAGTGCAGAATCCACCTGCCAAAGCAGAAGACACAGGTTTGATCCCTGGGTCGGGAAGATCCCCAAGAGAAGGAAATGGCAACCCATTCCGGTATTCTTGCCTGGGAAATCCCCTGGACAAAGGAGCCTGGTGGGCTATAGTCCATTCGTTGTCAAAAAGTTGGACATGACTTAATGACTAAACAACAACAAAAGCAGAAGGAAGCAAAAGTTATGCCATTTAGCACCAACCATAGCAGTAGATAATTTGAGAACATTTGCAAAAGCTAGATTTCAGTATCTTTTATAACGCTTTTGTTTTTTAATATGTGGATTCACTCCAGTATGCCTCAGAAACCTCTCTTGCTCTTCTGTCCCTTAGCTTTCTCTATAAATTCAGCCCCTGACTTCATCAGCCCCTTCCAGAAGAACCTTCATCACAGTTTAGGCAAAAGAATTTGCTTTGCTTTGATTCTGCCAACTGAATGCCTTCCTTGTGTTCTTATGCACATTAACTCTCCATCTATTCTTAAATCTCAACAGAAAGCAGCTACGCCTGCCAAAACTTCTTAATTTGTCTTGTTTAAATATCTTACATAAACCATTCTTATACATTGGTTATTCTATTTTCAAAATTTTCAACTTTCCAGAAAAAAATCAATATGCTCTTCAATAATTTTAAAAAAGCTTCAAATTAGAAAACTTATATACAACCTAATAATCTCTAAGTACATTTTATGTATTAGAAATCTTTTGAAAGCAATTTTCTGCATAAAGTAACTGGGAATGTCACAGCAATAGATTTCTTCCTCACAACATATTTCTCTGTGATTCAGATTCAAGGGACTAGATCTGACAGACAGAGTGCCTGAAGAGCTCTGGATGGAGGTTTGTGACATTGTACAGGAGGCAGTGATCAAGACCATCCCCAAGGAAAAGAAAGGCAAAATGGTTGTCTGAGGAGGCCTTACAAATAGCTGAGAAAAGAAGAGAAGCTAAAAGCAAAGGAGAAAAAGAAAGATATACCCATTTGAATATAGAGTTCCAAAGAATAGCATGGAGAAGAAAGCCTTCCTCAGTGACCAATGCAAAGAAACAGAGGGAAACAACAGAATGGGAAAGACTTGAGATCTCTTCAAGAAAATTAGTGATACCAAGGGAACATTTCATGCAAAGATGGGCACAATAAAGGACAGAAATGGACCTAAGATATTAAGAGGTGGTAAGAATACACAGAAGAACTATACAAAAGAAGATCTTCATGACCCAGATAACCACAATAGTGTGATCACTCACCTAGAGCCAGACATCCTGGAATGTGAAGTTAAGTGGGCCTTAGGAAGCATCACTACAAACGAAGCTAGTGGAGGTGATGGAATTCCAGTTGAGCTATTTCAAATCCTAAAAGATGATGCTGTGAAAGTACTGCACTCAATATGCCAGCAAATGTGAAAAAACTCAGTAGTGGCCATAGAACTAGAAAAGGTCAGTTTTCATTCCAAAGAAAGGCAATGCCAAAGAATGTTCAAACTACTGCATAATTGCACTCATCTCACATGCTAGCAAAGTAATGCTCAAAATTCTCTAAGCCAGGCTTCAACAGTACATGAACCATGAACTTCCAGATGTTCAAGCTGGTTTTAGAAAAGGCAGAAGAACCAGAGATCAAATTGCCAACATCCATCGGATCATCGAAAAAGCAAGAGTTGCAGAAAAACATCTGCTTCTGCTTTATTGACCACGCCAAAGCCTTTGACTGTGTGGATCACAACAAACTGTGGAAAATTCTTCAAGAGACAGGAATACCAGACCACCTGACCTACCTCCTGAGAAATCTGTATGCAGGTCAAAGAGCAACAGTTAGAACTGGACAGGGAACAACAGACTGGTTCCAAACAGGAAAAGGAGTTCGTCAAGGCTGAATATTGTCACCCTGCTTATTTAACTTATATGCAGAGTCCATCACGTGAAATGCCGGGATGGATAAAGCAGAAGCTGGAATCAAGATTTCTGGGAGAAATATCAATAACCTCAGATACACAGATGACACCACCCTTATGGCAGAAAGCAAAGAACTAAAAAGCCTCTTGATGAAAGTGAAAGAGAAGAGTGAAAAAAGTTGTCTTAAAACTCAACATTTAGAAAATGAAGATCATAGCATCCGGTCCCATCATTTCATGGCAAACAGATGGGGAAACAATGGAAACAGTTAGAGACTTTAGTTTTCTGGGCTCCAAAATCACTGTAGATGGTGACTGCAGTCGTGAAATTAAAAGATGCTTGCTCCTTGGAAGAAAAGCTATGACCAACCTGACAGCATATTAAAAATCAGAGACATTGCTTTGCCAACAAAGGTCCATCTAGTCAGAGCTATGGTTTCTCTAGTAGTCATGTATGGATGTGAGAGCTGGACTATAAAGAAAGCTGAGCACCGAAGAATTGATGCCTTTGAACTATGGTGTTGGAGAAGACTCTTGAGAGTCCCTTGGACTGCAAGAAGATCCAACCAGTCCATCCTAAAAGAAATCAGTTCTGAATATTCATTGGAAGGACTGATGCTGAAGCTGAAACTACAATACTTGGGCCACCTGATACGATGAGCTGACTCATCTGAAAAGACCCTGATGCTGGGAAGGATTGAGGGCAGGAGGAGAAGGGGAGGACAGAGGATGAGATGGTTGGATGGCATCACCAACTCAATGGACATGAGTTTGGGTAAACTCCAGGAGTTGGTAATGGACAGGGAGGCTTGGCATGCTGCGGTTCATGGGGTGGCAAAGAGTCGGACACAACTGAGCAACTGAACTGAACTGAAGTGTATATACAAATATATGTATGTGTGTGTGTGTGTGTGTGTGTATATATATATATATATATATATATATATATATATCACTTGGGCCTCTCTTCTGTTTTACCCAAACTTAATGTACTTTTGAAAAAGCAGTTTGGCAAATATTATACTAGATTTTTAGAGAAGGAAATGGTAACCCACTCCAGTATTCTTGCCTGGAGAATCCCATGGACAGAGGAGCCTGGAAGGATACAGTCCATGGGGTTGCAAGAGTCGGACTCAAGTTAATGACTAAACCACCACCACCACCACACTACATTATATTTTACATACATAATTTATATTATATTTAAAGCAACATTTAGAAGATGATAAAGAGGTACACAGATGGTTATAGAGTACCAAAGGAAAAGATTCTCAAACATGTGAAATCACAGATATCTAGTACAGCATAAATACTATTTAAGATGCAGATTTTACTCCAAAGAAAGATTTTACTCCACAGAAACTGATAAACACAATGGATACTCCCCTAATGATACATGTTAGATATCACCCATCTAAACTCTATTATATACACCAAGTAGTTTCACTTGGAGAGGAAAGCTGATTTTCTCCTAATAAAATTTCAGTCTTCCAAAAATTATTGAAATTATTTCAAAGGATTAAAAATCTATATTTTAATGGGAAAGTCAGAGGATTGAATGGAGAACAGTAAAACTATTTACAAGGTTGTAAAATGGGTCCTAAAGAAGTTTCTAAGTTCTTTATTCATCGCAGCAAATTCAGGGAGAGTTAGGTTCACACAGTTTCCTCAAAATAACTACACAGGAACGAACCCACATCATTTCCATGCTCCTAATTTAAATTTTCTCACAATTTACCCTATTTTTCAGGTCCACTAAATTTCCTTTCTCAATGCTTTAATTTCCTGTAATGTGTTCTTATGTCTCAGAGCACGCCACCCTGGCCTAGTTCCTAGGTGCTTGGATGCGCCACATGCTTCCATCCAACAAGCCTCCAATGTCCTGCTCTCTTCCCTAGGGGGAAACCTTGCTGGCTGGCTGCTAGCTGGGTTCAGCCTCTGGGAGGCACTACTTGTAGGAGACAGGAGGGAGGGGATGGAGAGAAAGCCTGGTCATTCTCTTCTGCTGCCTCCCTGCTTTGAGGCTGTGTCTCTGGCAGAAAGGCTTCCCTCTGAGCCATGAGGTCCTTAGGCCACAGCTCTAGCTCTCCGCAGGCTACTCTTTCACTCCTTCATGTCCTGTTTGCTGCCTTAGGACTGCCCTGCCCACGACTCTCTAAGTCATTTCTTAATTCAGTCTTTATTTGAAACTGCTGTGAACAGTTTCCTACCAGAACTCTGATACATGCCCAATCTCTAAAATACACACACTTCACACTAGACAAAAACTTGGAAATCTGAACGTAAGTTTCTCAAGTGACCAGCTATAAAATTTGTCATGTTAACTATATCTTAGGGAATTTGTGAAGTAGGATCATGACACCTTCTCGAATGGGCTTTTGATAGGGATACAGTGATACTGTATTATAGACTCTGCAGATGGTAAGCCTAAGGATGATGTTGGAAGATAGTGGAAAACTATCACCTACCTCCACAAGGAAAGCGTATTAGAGCTGAACTGAAAAGATCTTTGTACAAATTCTGATTCTGCTACTTATTAGCTATATGACCCTGGGTAAGCCACACCAACTCCACAACCTGCTGCTTCCTTATCTGTTGGATTCAGGGCACAGCACAGGGGAGTTCCCATCCACTGCCCACCTCTGCACGCCTAATCACAAGGCCCACTCACTGACACTGAAGACTGCAAACTTCATGTACTGACACCCCCCTCTATCCAAACCTATGGACCATGAAAGAAACATCACACCCTTTGACACACCCCTCTCAAAGATCTGAACATTAATGTATACTTAAGCTATTTCATATCTATATAAACTCTACCAAACAAATCAAGAATACATTCAAGAACATGGAGCACATTTTCAAATACTGTTCATATTCTATTGCTTAATAGAAGAAACCTCAATATACTCCAAAGATTCACTATAATCCTACCTAATGGAATAAAATTAAAAATAAATATGGAAGGATAGCTAAAAACAGAAAAAACTCATACTAAGATACTGACTTTCCTTCACATTCACCCAGACTTCTGGGATTGCAACTTCATATAGGAAGCTGAAGGAGGTCCAACACAATGCCTTCTGTTTTCTCTTTATAAAGATGTAGACATCTGTTAAAAGTGATGGGGAAAGCGTAGTTTAGCTTGAAGGGAGCTAAGAAGGCTCTAGAGAATTGTTCAGAGACAGAGTAAACTAACCAGTGAAATAGATTTGTTGACAAAATGGAGGGCTACTCCTCAGGGCCTTCAGATTCTTCTCAACAATCTCATACAACTGTGCAGCAGCCTTGTCCTTCAGATGAGAATGGTCCTACTCCCTGCTCTATCCTCCACAACCAGATGAGGGTTTCAGGGGTAAGTTTATGACTAAGTTCAACCAAGGAGAGTTTTGTTATTCATCTCTAGGTAAAAGAGTCTTCTGGGCAGTAAGCTACATAGTAGTGATGCTACTCTGACATAAGCCAAGCTGAACACAAAGTCAAAATAATCAGGAGGGCAAGATAAAGAAGATCTCCAGGGCTTCCCTGGTGGCTCAGTGGTAAAGAATCTACCTGCCAACGTAGGAGACACGAATTTGATCCCTCGTCTGGGAAGATTCCATGTGCCTTGGAGCAACTAAGTCCACGCGTGACAACTACTGAGCCTGTACTCAAGAGCCCAGGAGCCACAACTACTGAAGCCCATGTGCTCAGAGATCATGCTCCATAACAAGAGAAGCCACCACAATGCGAAGCCCTCACACTGCAACCAAAGAGGTACATTGGCTTGAAATAAGAGTGGCTGGGGATGTAGAGAAAAGGAACCTCACACACTGTTGGAATGTACATTGGTACAGCCACTGTGGAAAACAGTATGCAGGTTCCTCAAAAAATTAAAAATAGGGCTACCATATGATTTAGCAATTCCATTTCTAGATATTTATCCAAATGAAAACACTAGCTCAAAAAGATATCTACAACTCCCTGTTCATTGCAGCATTATTTACAATAGCCCAAAACTAGAAACAACCTAAATGTTATACACACCCACACATAATGGAAATTATTCAACCATTAAAAAAGAAAGGAATTCTGACATTTGTGACAACACTGATGGACACTGAAGGCATTATGCTTAAGAGAAATAAATCAGACGGATCAAGACAACACATGAACTCATATGTGGAATCTAAAAAACAACTAAACTCACAGGTAATGAGTCAAGAGTATATAGCAAGGAGACTTACTATAATAAGTAATAGAATATTATAATACTAAATCAAAAGGGAGGATAACAAGAATAGCAGCTGTCAAAAACAATGTTATTAAAAATTTTTTTAAACAATATGACTAAATTGCCAGTCGTCCAACAAGGAAATGTGCTAATGTCACAAGTGTTTGGGGTCCTAGTTGATATACATTTTGGTGATGACACTCTAAACCACTAAATTTAGTAAAAATTTATGTTTTTAATTTTATTTACATGGAAAGCCCACTTTCAAACAAAGAATCTTTTGAACATGAGGTTTATATTTTTAAAGTAAATACCTGATAATTATTCTATCAAAATTTTACTAGACAAAGTCAAATGTAAAACATGATTACTGAATTCACATACCCACACATAGTTAAAAGAACATTTGGGGGACAACTTAAGAAATTTAAATATGGGCTTCATATTTAGCCCATACTAATTACTTTATGAGATAAAATACTAGATGGTCAATTAAATTTGAGTTTCACGCTTACATCATGTAATGTTGCATGGGACATACATACACTAAAAAACCATTATTTATCTGAAGTTCAAGTTTATCTGGACTTAATTTTTATTTGCTAAATTGAGTGACCCTATTTTAGATATCAATGCATCAACGTTAAGATAAAATACTTGCAAATGAAGCAAGAAGGGATTAATCTCCAAAATATACCAACAACTCATGGAGCTCAATGTCAAAAAAAAGCAAACAATCCAATCAAAAAATGGTGGAAGACCTAAACAGACATTTCTCCAAAAAAAATATACAGACAGCCAACAAACACCTGAAAAGATGCCCAACATTGCTCATTATTAGAGAAATTCAAATCAAAACTACAATGAGAGGGACTTCCTTAGTGGTCCAGCAGCTAAGCCTCCCCTCCTATTGCAGAGGGCCTGGGTTCAATTCCTGGTCAAAGAACTAGATCCTACACGTCGCAGCTAAAGATCCCACATGCCACAAGGAAGATAGATCAAAGATCTTGAGTGCAGCAACTGGGACCCGGCACAGCCAAATATATGTTTTAAAAAAAACTACAATGAGGTACCACGTTCTAAACATACGTCAGAATGGGCACCATCAAAAAGTCTACAAACAATAAATAATGGAGAGGATGTAGAGGAAAGGAAACGCTCTTGCATTGTTGGTGGGAATGTAAATTGATATAGCCACTATGGAGAATAGTATGAAGGTTCCTTACAAAATTAAAAACAGAACTCCATATGACCCAGCAATCCCACTACTGGGCATATACCCTGAGAAAATCTAGGCATAATACAAAATGACACACATATCTCAGTGTTCACTGCAGCACTATTTACAATAGCCAGGACATGGAAACAACCTAAATGTCTAACTGTCTAGCAACAGATAAATGGATACAGAGGATATGGTACAGGGACTTCCCTGGTGGCCCAGTGGTTAAGAATCTGCCTGTCAATGCAAAGGACACAGGTTCCATCCCTGGTCTGGGAAGATCCCACATGCCGGGGAGCAATTAAGCCCATGAGCTGCAACTACAGAAGCCTGAGTGCCCTAGAGCCCATGCTCCACAACAAGAGAGGCCACCGCAGTGAGAAGCCCAAGCACAGCAATTTGAGAGTAGGCCCCATTCCCAGGGACTAGGGAAAGCCTGCACACAGCAGCGAAACCCAGCCCCGCCAAAAATAAAATTAATTAATTAATTCTTTTAAAAAAAGAAGATATGGTACATACATACAGTGGAAAATTACTCAGCCATAAAAAGGAATGAAACTGGATCATTTGTAGAGATGTGGATGGACCTAGAGTCTGTCACACAGGGTGAAGTAAGTCAAAAAGAAAAAAATAAATGTTGTATATTAATGCATGTGGAATCTAGAAAAATGGTATGCATGAAACTATTTCCAGGGCAGGAATAGAGACATAGACATAGAGAATAGACATGTGGACACAGG
Source organism: Antilocapra americana (assembly GCA_007570785.1). NCBI lineage: Eukaryota > Metazoa > Chordata > Mammalia > Artiodactyla > Antilocapridae > Antilocapra > Antilocapra americana. The sequence goes on from ML662442.1 coordinate 38,880,317, forward strand.
TAGGGGAAGGAAAGGGTGGGATGAATTGGGAGATTAAGATTAACATATATATACTACCATGTATAAAATAAATAGCGAGAACCTGCTATAGAGCATAGGAAGTTCAGCTCTGTGCTCTGTGAGAACCTAGATGGGTGGGAATGGAGGTAAAGGGGAAGGGAGGCCCAAGAGGGAGAGAATATATGTATACATATAGTCTGTTCACTTCCTTGTACAACAGAAACTAATACTAATAGTATAATTATAAAGCAATTATATTCCAATAAAAAAAAGTTTCTTGGTGTGATAATGGTAATATAGTTATGCAGGGAAAGGTCCTTGTTAGGAGATACATAATGATGTTTTTAGAGGTCAAGTGTTTCAATATTAAAACTTACTTTCAGATGATTAAAGAGAAAATACTGAAAGAAAAAACCCTAATGTGGCAAAATGTTGACTATTTTAAGTGGTTTTAAGGGTACTGTTGAAATTTTTCAAAATAAAAAGCTGGGTAAAACAAAACGCAAAATTTGTAAAAGTGATTAATTACTGTATTACTTTTACTTTTGAACTAAGTCTTAAATTATTCCAAAAGTATCTACATATTTGCATTTTAGATAATTGCTTTCAAAACTAGTCCTTTAACTTCTGCAAAGTAAGCATTTGTCATCCATCCTTCCAAATGCTTTGATTTAATCATTCTAACTTTATCCTTTGTTCCTTATAATATTAAAATTCAAGCATTAAAAATAATCCAAGGTGATTCTCATCAAAGCTGTAAATTAAAATAGCATGTCCCCCACCTTTCTGGGTTACTGTCCACTTGCTAGTCAAGCATAATTTCCATTAGGACACTTAAGATAATAATGGTGGTGCTTTAAAATAAAAAGAGTTTTCAATTTGTTTAAAATGCAGGAATATTACTTTTCCTGCTTTCCACACACCCCTCATCATTCCATTATTATCTCCCAAAATGATAGAATCAGAAACAATGATTCCAGCTGGAATGCTGAACATAATTACATCTTTTAAAAACAAGCATTATATCATTCTCAACATAAACCACTGTTTGATAAAAGTAGATCACTTCAGGTTCCTAAGAAGACCATTAAAAACTAAAAAACTGAACTATATGTTAGCACCTATAAATTCTCTTTAAATGAAAATCTTTTTTTAAATGCCTTCAGCTGATTTGCAAAAGAACCCTTGTAACCTAAAGTACACCAATTTGTTCAGTTTACTAGTATAATTAAGCCTTTAAGTAGCTAAATAACTAGCAGGAGGAGGTTGGGGAGGTGAGTTTAAATCTCTAAAACAGTTAGCCTAAGAAATGGCTCAATTTCTGATTAGAACAGAATTGCAAGATGCAAATGACTTTTTAATGCTGCAAGCATTCAAGTAAGGAGCATTTCTAAGCGCCTGTACATGTCAGACAAATGAGGTAATTTCTTCAGCAAATCCTTCCATTTACTCAATCCTAACTGAATTCAAATCCTGGACTAGCTTAGGTGTGACCTACTCCAAGCCCACCATTTGTTCAGAGGGACATCCGGGACATAAGTATAATTTTCAAACTGACCTGGAGTTTATCAAAAGAAAGATGTGGAAAATATTCCAGTCTGAACCCAGCTGAGGTTCTGAATAAATGTCCATCCAGGCTTCTCCTGGATTTTCAAAGAACTGGCACTATGGAGGAAATGAGAACACAAACATGTCCACAGAGAAGCAAGTGAATGTAAAACTCACAAAAACACCTATACTCTCACCCAGACATAAAGATAGGCTCACAGGCAACTGACTTCAGAGTCAGCAGAGAAGTATTTTGTGAATCTTCAGTAATTGCTTTGTTATTCATTCAAATCTTCCTTTCTTTTTTTTTTTCCATTTATTCCAGAGACATGAATTGAACATCGAGCACCTACTTTGTATCAGGCAGTGAACCAAGTTCTGCAGATCTAGGCAATCCAGAAAACAGTGACCACAGTATGTACTAAAGGAAGGTGTCATCACCAGGTAGGCCATGTGAGATGCGCCATAAGTAAAAGAATGGGGAGACAGGACAGCCTTAACAAAGACACAGAGGCAAGAGAAGGTCCCTGTCTTGTCTAAGAATCTTTAAGTAGCTTGTCACAGCTGGGGACAGCTGATAACAAAAACAGATGAGGCTGGTAAGAGGCAGGAACCAGGCAGGCTCTCAAGAACTATGTAGAACACGCTAATGCGTTTGTACTTTATCTGGAGGGCACTGGGAAGCCTTAAGCAGGAGAATGGCCCAACCAGGTTATCTGTTATAAAAATCATTATTTATACAGCATGGATAATAAGAGGAAACTGAATGGGAGGAAACTGGAGAAAAAGGCAATGCTACCTGTATCTGCTCTGCTGACATGCCACCCTTGCCAGGTGGCTGAAGGTAGCTCTGTGGTGCTTTTCACTGCCATGAAGGGACTACGGATGCATTGGAGCTATGCTTCACACTTCTGAAAAAGCCACACATGGCTATGGCACTTTGGCCTGAAATGTACATTCAGTGTTCAGGTCCTAATATCTGCACATCTCCACTGGAAATGATAGCATGGGTTAAAACTGCTTTTTCTTTATAGTTCTCTCATTTCCAAATAGAGGGTTTTACTCAGTCAAAATCCTTTTACTAAGATATTGCCCATGCTTTGTTGAGTACTTGCTGAGCAAATAATACCCCTTCCTCAGTCTATTTGTAAAAAGCAAATGCTGAACTAGTAGAATTATATTATCAGGGAAAGTTATAATATCCTTAAAATTATCTTTTAAAATTAACTAACCTGTTGAAATGTCTCACAATTACACTTAAAGATACTTTCATTATGGAATATTATAAATAGGCTAAATCGGAGAAAATATTGAACACCTGGTTACTTAGCTTTTAGCTTTGTCAAATCTTTATATTTTGACATATTTATTCAAAAATTTAAAAAAACATTAGATACAGTTGATGCCCCTACCCCGTTTTGTGCCCTTCTTCCTCAGAGTGAACATTTCATTTTAAAAATATGTTCTGATTTACTTATCTTTTTGTGGCATCTACTACTTATTCCCCCCAAATAGACTCTTCTTTGACCATTTTTCTACCAGCTTGATTTTTTTTCCCTCTTTTTGGTAGGAGTTCTTTATATTTTCTAGATATCAATCTATAGTCAATTTTTAAATTTTTAATTGGAAGATAATTGCTTTACAATATTGTGTTGGTTTCTTGCCATACATCAACATGAATAAGCCATAGGTATACGTATGTCAGCTTTCTTTTGAACCTCGCTCCCACCTCCCTAAGTCAATTATTTTTGATGTAAATATTTTCTCCCAGTTTGTGGTCTGCCTTTTAACCTTTCTAGAGTGCTTTTTGTTGACTATAAGTTTTAAATTTTAGTAGGGTCAAATGTATCCAACTTACCTTTATAATTTAAGCTTTCATATCTTTAGAAGTGGGTCTTCCTTTCTCCATGGTCACAAAGATAATCTTCTATATTTTATTCAAGAAGTTTTAAAGTTTCACTTTTAAGTTTAGGACACTGATTCTGTGGAATTCATTTTTATGTTCAGAAAGGTAGATATCTAATTTTACTTTTCACAAAGATAATCAATTGTGTCATCCCTGTTTACTGACTAGATCATCTTTTTCCACTGATTTTCAGTGCCAACTCAATGGTATATCAGGTCTCCATGTATTCTATTTTGTTCCACTTGTCTGTCTGTCTATATAAGAAGTCATCAGTGAATAGTTCTGTTGACTAGAGGCAGATATATATATAGGAAAGTAACAGAAAATTAGACTGGAAACCTAGACTAAGTACATTTCTGGTAGAACTTTGAATACTATTAATGATCTCCCACCACCCTCAAATCCAGTCAGGAAGCAGTCATCCATCTATAGCAGGGGTCAGCACGTTATGGCCTGTGGGCTAAATTCAGCCTGACATCTGTTTTTAATAAATAAGTATTTTTCAGAATACATTTATTTATGTGTTGTCTGTGGCTTCTTTGACTACAATGGCAGAACTGAAGAACTGTGACAGAGATTATATGGCCCCTAAAACCTAAAAGATTTCCTACATGGTCCTTTACAGGAAATATTCACCAGCCCCTGATCTAAAGACCTGACCAAAATCTCAACGTAGATCCCATGGCTCCAATGCCTCTTTATGGCCTACATAATTCTGCTCCCATAACCAAAGTAGTCAGTTTTGGCTGACAATGACAAAAAAATTCCTATCTTAAGACATTAGGGCTATTTCTCTTTTCTTTCAATTTACTTTAAGGAATTTATAAAAGATATTCTCATCTAGTGAGGGGGTGTGGGGGAGAAAAGGATGAAGGCAGTCCAAAAGTACAAACTTCTAGTTATAAGATAAATAACAAGGATATAATGTACAACATGATTAATATAATTAATACTGATACATGTTATATGTGAAAGTTGTTTGGAGAGTGAATCCTGAGAGTTCTTATCACACACAAATTTTTTCTTTGTTTTATTTTTTATCTACATGAGATGATGGCTGTTCACTGGACTTCAATGGTAATCATTCCACCATGCATGTAAGTCAGGTGATGCTAGCAGTAAAGAACCCACCTGCCAATGCAGGAGACATAAGAGATGCAGGTTTGATTCCCTAGGTTGGGAAGATCCCCTGAAGGAGGAAATGGCAACCACTCCAGTATCCTTGTCTGGAATCCCACTGACAGAGGAGCCTGGCAGGCTACAGTCCATAGGGTCGCAAAGACTCTGACACAACTGAAGCAATTTAGCACCCACACATGCATGTAAGTCAAATCAGTATGGTCTACACCTTAGTTATATAGTGCTATGTGTCAAATATATCTCAATAAAACTGGAAGAAAAGCAACAAAAATAGACATTCTCATCTACACTGACAGCATAATTTTACCTCTGGAACCATGACAAAATTTAAAATGTAATCGAATACATTTGTTAATTATTCTGGAGATGGAACCAGGCCCATTACACTCTCTTTCTCAAATTTCAGACATAAATGAGTCTTTGGCATGTGTTAAGTTCCCAAAAAACAATGCAGTTTGACTCCCAATCTTGCTTCCATACAGATAAAGCTGTCATTGGGTTAGGACATAATCTTTTGCTTTGGCTTTCATAAAAATTCAATACAAAATATATATATATACATTTAAAAATATTTCCGATCTAAGCTGTAGCAACAGATATCTATTCCAAAGCCAATGCTGCTTATTATGTTCTAAAGGCTAAATTACCAGAGAACAGGAAAGATTTACCTAAATCACACTGCTCAACCTACTTCACCTATAGGAAATGTCAGTTTTAAGAAAAGGAACAGAGAGAGTAAGGGCTCACTTCCTTAGCTGGAGGAGAGAAGGGAGGAACTGAGGAAAAACCAGCAAACTGGCTAGTCTTGGATAAATAACTGAAAGGATCCAGACAATGGGTCTCCTGCCTCTCCGGAGAGAAAAGTCCGCAGCACAGCTTCCCGGGTACCTAGCTCATGGCTGCCAGGTGCTAGGAGCTAGATCACAGAAAGCACCGAGACCTTACATCAGCTGAATTCAAGGTAGTGCAAGTCATTTCTACCTGCGACATTCATTGTTCTTAGGAGAGTGAGGCGAGGTATCCAAATAAAAGACCATAATAGGTTGTAAAAGGAAATCTGAAATAATAGTTTCCCACTAGGGAAAAACAAAATTACTTTGTGGACAGCAGGAGAAAAGGAAAAGGAATTTTGTCCCCTGCTCCCCTTCCCAGTTCCCAGGTCTCTTTGGCTACAGTGCCTCCTCCCCAGAGATGAAAAAAACCTGGCTGCCTATATACCCCTGATTAATGGAAACAGAGATTTTCAGAGCAGCTCCACACTCTGTTTAATTCTTTCCCTCCATGACTCTAGAAATGCTTGATTTGGCTGTGTAAAAGTAATACTAATTATAGTGATTTACATGAACTACTTACCATTTATGCCTAATTACCTCACAGCACAATAACAATTATGCATACATTAAATGTGTCAGATTAACCTGGTTGTAAGTTTTATTTGATAACAAAAGTAAAGTGTTCATAAATGCTCATTCTTCCTAGTTTGTTGCTCATATAGCATGGTCATCTGCTCATAACTTTTTCAAATTTTACTAGAGAAAACATTGTTACATAGGTAGGTGAAAGCAGCCTAATAGTCTGCCACCAATTCTCCTCACTGATAAATAATTCCTGCATTTTGTAACAAATGTGCATTTTATTCTAACATTATGGCTTACCCTTAGAGAATGTTTCTTAGGAGTACAATTTTTAAGTCACCAAAGTGAATATTTAAAAATCTGTACCAAAAACAAAATCAAATCTGCACATATGCTAACTGAAATTAAGTCAGACAAAGACAGCCCTGTATGTTCTCACTTACAGGCATAATTTTACAAGCACCTATCTCATAGGATGGTGGTTATCAAGAGCTGTAGGGCAGGGGAAATGGTGAAATATTGGTCAAAGGGTACAACCTCCCAACTATAAGATCTAAGGTACAGCATGGTGACTATAATTAATAATACAGTAGTATATTAATATTTGAAAGTTGTCAAAAGAGTAGATCTTAAATGTTTTCACCACAAAGAGAAATAGTAATTATGTCAGGGGATATAAGGGTTAATTAATATTGGAAAAGGCACTGGCAACCCACTCTAGTACTCTTGCCTGGATAATCCCACGGATGGTGGAGCCTGGTAGGCTGCAGTCCACGGGGTCGCTAAGAGTCTGACACGACTGAGCGACTTCATTTTCCCTTTTCACTTTCATGCACTGGAGGGGGAAATGGCAACCCACTCCACTGTTCTTGCCTGGAAAATCCCAGGGACAGCGGAGCCTGGTGGGCTGCCATCTATGGGGTCGCACAGAGTCAGACACGACTGAGCAACTGAACTGAACTGAATTTTATTATGGAATCATTTAGCAACGTATTCAGGTATGAATCATCATACTGCATAATTTAAACTTAGGTATGTTATATGTCAATAATATCTCAATAAAGCTGGGGGAAGAATCAAATGTCCATGAAATTGTAAACCTTATATATGAAAATCAAAAATTCTACATACTGAGCTTCCCTGGTAACTCAGTGGTAAAGAAACAGATTGCCAATGCAGGAAATACGGGTTTGATCCAGGTCCAGAAAAACCCCACAGGCTGCAGAGCAGCTAATACCGTACAATACGACTCTTCAGCCTGTGTCCTAGAGCCCAGGAACTGCAACTACTGAGCCCTGAGCCCACTTGCCATAACTACTGGAGCCCACATGCCCTAGAGCCTGCGCTCTGCAACAAGAGAAGCCACCACAGTGAGAAGCCTACACACTGCAACTAGAGAGGAGCCCCATCTCACAGTAACTAGAGAGGAGCCCACACAGCAACAACGATCCAGCACAAACAAATAAATTTTTTTTAAAAAAAGGGATTCTACACTACTAACAAAGTTCTATTGCTAGAAAATCTTACAGTCTAAATTTTCCTTCTCTGATAATTGGCACATCAGTATTTTTAGAAGAAATAGTCTTGTGGCATCTTTATAATCTTCAAAACTGAAGTTTTAGATGTTTCATTCAGACTAAATTTGATATTTGGGTCTTCTGCAATGCTAAATATTTTGTGGGTTTAAGAAATGACAAGACAAATACATCCACAAAAAGATGTTGATCAGTCTACTATATATTCATTCACATATGCATTGGAATTAACAAATATAAGCTTTCACTAGACACATTAGAAACTACCTGACTTGTCAAATTTCCTCCTTACATAAGAATTACACAATAAAACAAGGACCTCTAGACAGTAAAGTACTGCATTTACTTACTGCTAAACAGCTGTCTATTTAGAGGCAGATTCAGCATAGCCAATTCATGTATCAAGGGTGGAATAAGATACAAAAGTCATGAGAGAAATTTTAACTTTCAGATAACAACAAAAATCTGGTAAGTAAAACATCTTGTCTCCTGGCTATGACACATAACAAAGTTGTTACTTTATTTGGAAGACCTCCTGTGATACAAACTATAATTAAGTATACAGTACTTAAGCAATCTATGTTTTCCAAACTTCTTACTTCTTGATTCACCCATAAACTTTTGGGAACACAGGAGAAAGAGAAAAGATTGGCCATCAAAAGGGATAATTCATCATTATTTCCCATAACCATTGTGCTAGACTGGCCAACACACTCTGACGCCCAGCCTCACAGTCCACTTCTGAGGGAAACTGCCCTGCTCTCGAGAGCACTGGATGGCACCTTACACAGAGAGCCGGTCTTTGTGCTGACTAGCAGCTCCTGGAAAACTGGTGTGAAAGTTCTGCACAAACAGGGATGAAGTGTTTGGGTGGCCTCTCAGATTCCTCCTCGGGAACTTAAACCACAGATAAAGGAAAAGAAATGAGAAGTTGGTAGGATGAACAGAGCGGGAAAGAATGGGGAAAAGGAGCAAAGAGCAAACATATTACTCTTTATGAACAGCAGGGCACTGGAGAACCAATGGGGACCACTTCCTAAGTCATCAAAGCTTTCAGAGCCGCTGTGCTCAGTTGCTCAGTTGTGTGTGACTCTTTCAACCCCATGGACTGTAGCCTGCCAGGCTCCTCTATCCAAGGAATTCTCCAGGAAAGAAAATTGGAGTGGGTTGCCATTTCCTCCTCCAGGGAATCTTCCCAACCCAGGGACTGAACCCATCTCTTGCATCTCCTGCATTGGCAGGTGGATTCTTTACCACTGTGCCACCTGGGAATGGTGCCAAAAGCTGGTGCAGGCTCTGTGAGGCCTGGCTGAATGATGGAGATGCCCTTGGTTGCTATTTTCTTTTTTTAATTTGGATCATTTTTTTTCTCATGTAATTTATTTATTTTTTATTTTTTTTTCTTTACATTATCATGCTGGTTTTGCCATACATTGACATGAATGTGCCATGGGTATACATGTGTTCCCCTTCCAGAACCCACCTCCCACCTCCCTCCCGATTCCATCTCTCTGGGTCATCCTGGTGCACCAGCCCTGAGCACCCTGTATCAAGCATCAAACCTGGGCTGGCGACTGATTTCACATGTGATAATTTACATGTTTCAATGCCGTTCTCCCATATCATCCCACCCTTGCCCTCTCCCATAGAGTCCAAAAGACTGTTCTATACATCTGCATCTCTTTTGCTGTCTCACATACAGGGTTATCGTTACCATCTTTTAAATTCCATATATATGCCTTAGTATACTGTATTGTTTTTCCTTCTGGCTTACTTCACGCTGTATAATAGGCTCCAGTTTCATCCACCTCAGTAGAACTGATGTAATCAGAAGTCTTCCAACAAACAAAAGCCCAGGACCAGATGGCTTCATGGCCGAATTCTACCAAAAATTTAGAGAAAAGCTAACACCTATTCTTCTCAAACTCTTCCAGAAAATTGCAGAGGAAGGTAAACTTCCAAACTCATTCTATGAGGCCACCATCACCTCAATACCAAAACCCAACAAAGATGCCACAAAAAAAGAAGACTACAGGCCAATATCACTGATGAACATAGATGCAAAAATCCTTAACAAAATTCTAGCAAATAGAATCCAACAACACATTAAAAAGATCATACATCATGACCAAGTAGGCTTTATCCCAGGGATGCAAGGATTCTTCAATATCCGCAAATCAATCAATGTAATACACCACATTAACAAATTGAAAAATGAAAACCACATGATTATCTCAATAGATGCAGAGAAAGCCTTTGACAAAATCCAACACCCATTTATGATAAAAACCCTCCAAAAAGCAGGAATAGAAGGAACATACCTCAACATAATAAAAGCTATGACAAACCCACAGCAAACATTATCCTCAATGGTGAAAAACTGAAAGCATTTCCCCTAAAGTCAGGAACAAGACAAGGGTGCCCACTCTCACTACTACTAATCAACATAGTTTTGGAAGTCTTGGCCACAGCAATCAGAGCAGAAAAAGAAATAAAAGGAGTCCAGATTGGAAAAGAAGAAGCAAAACTCTCAATGTTTGCAGATGACATGATCCTCTACATTGAAAACCCTAAAGACTCTACCAGAAAATTACTAGAGCTAATCAATGAATATAGTAAAGTTGGAAGATATAAAATCAACACACAGAAATCCCCTGCATTCCTATACACTAACAGTGAGAAAACAGAGAAATTAAGGAAACAATTCCATTCACCATCGAAACAAAAAGAATAAAATACTTAGTATATCTACCTAAAGAAACAAAAGACCTATATATAGAAAACTATAAAACACTGATGAAAGAAATCAAAGAGGACACAAATAGATGGAGAAATATACTGTGTTCATGGATCAGAAGAATCAATACAGTGAAAATGAGTATACTACCCAGAGCAATCTATAGATTCAATGCAATTCTTATCAAGCTACCAGAGGTCTTTTTCAGAGAATTAGAACAAGTAACTTCACAATTTGTATGGAAATACAAAAAACCTCGTATAGCCAAAGCAATCTTGAGAAAGAAGAATGGAACGGGAGGAATCAACCTTCCTAACTTTAGGCTATACTACAAAGCCACAGTTATCAAGACAGTATGGTACTAGCACAAAGGCAGAAATATAGATCAATGGAACAAAATAGAAAGCCCAGAGATAAATCCATGCACCTATGGACACCTTATCTTTGACAAAGGAGGCAAGAATATACAATGGAAAAAAGACAAGCTCTTTAACAAGTGGTGCTGGGAAAACTGGACAGCCACTTGTCAAAGAATGAAACTAGAACACTTTCTAACACCACACACAAAAATAAACTCAAAATGGATCAAAGATCTAAACATAAGAGCAGAAACTATAAAACTCCTAGAGGAAAACATAGGCAAAACACTCTCTGACATAAACCAAAGCAGGATCCTCTAGGACCCACCTCCCAGAATATTGGAAATAAAAGCACAAATAAACAAATGGGACCTAATTAAAATTAAAAGCTTCTGCACAACAAAAGAAACTAAAATCAAGGTGAAAAGGCAGCCTTCAGAATGGGAGAAAATAATAACCAATGAAGCAACGGACAAACAATTAATCTCAAAAATATACAAGCAACTCCTAAAACTCAATTCCAAAAATACAAACGACCCAATCAAAAAGTGGGCCAAAGAACTAAACAGACATTTCTCCAAAAAAGACATAAAAATGGCTAACAAACACATGAAAAGATGCTCAACATCACTCATAATCAGAGAAATGCAAATCAAAACCACAATGAGGTATCACTTTACACCAGTCAGAATGGCTGCCATCCAAAAGTCTACAAGCAGTAAATGCTGGAGAGGATGTGGAGAAAAGGGAATCCTCTTACACTGTTGGTGGGAATGCAAACTAGTACAGCCTCTATGGAGAACAATGTGGAGATTCCTTAAAAAACTAGAAACAGAACTGCCATATGACCCAGCAATCCCACTGCTGGGCATACACACCGAGGAAAGCAGAATTGAAAGACACGTGTACCCCAATGTTCATCGCTGCGTTGTTTACAATAGCCAGGACATGGAAGCAACCTAGATGTCCATCAACAGACGAATGGATAAGAAAGCTGTGGTACATATACACAATGGAATATTACTCAGCTATTATCTTTTATAATCTTATTCTACATCTCCATTTCTTTCTTTTTTTATTTTTTAATATTTATTTTTCTTTACATTATTGTGTTGGTTTTGCATACATTGACATGAATCCACCATGGGTATACATGTATCTCCATTTCTTTCTCAAGCCTAAATAATACTTTATTGTTTTTAACCAAAAAATGTTAATACAATGCAGTGTTTTTCCTTACATAAAAATAAAACTATTTTGTTACATTCTCAAGTGCTTTTTAAAAAGTAAAATTACTTTCAGTAGAATTTAAAAATAAAGTACTTGGAGAAAGAAATGGCAACCCACTCCAGTACTCTTGCCTGGAAAATCCCATAGACAGAGGAGCCTGGTGGGCTACAGTCTATGGGGTTGCAAAGAGTCGGACACGACTGAGTGACTTCACTTTCTTTTCACTTTCATTGTGAAAAGTATTAGGTTTTATTTGTGGAAACAGAACTAAAGATTAGAGAACTAGTTATTTCCATTGTCTTATTTCTTCTTCTGAGAGATAGGTTAAATTGACATGTAACTCAGTGTTTCTAGCATCATGAAAAATATGAATGTGGTAGAATGTTCTTAACAGAACTTGTTAAATGCCAGTTTCTTCTTGCCTGTTTTCTAAAGAATGGAGTGAAAGTGCATTTTCAAGAGAAAAAAATCCTGTATGAGGTAACCAGGTATCAACTAAGTCTTATTAACAGGTTTTTTACTTCAGAAGGTTAAAAATAAAACTTATTTTGGAGTAGTCCTTATTTCTCAGTAAAAAAATAAATAAATAAAGTACTACTAACATATTGTTATACAGTACCTTTCTTATAAAGACCTTATAATAAAAGGATATTTGTGTTACGGGAGGTAAGTAGTTTGGTCAGTCGATTAAAGGAAAATTAGTTTCTTAGGTTGAACCATATTCTAACTCTTACTACTATTAATATTCCTCATAATTCAAGGATGACACCACTGATAATAGAGCTTCAATAGCAGGACAAGGAATGGGAGTTTTCCCTGTTTTTTCAGAATTTCAGCAAAAACTCAAAGCTGAGGACAAGAGAAACAAGTCCCCCTATAGGCTAAAGAGAGGCACTAGTTGTATATATGCAGGAATTCCTTAAAAAGAGGGGCGGGATAAAAAAAAAAACAGCCCTACAACCAAAGTAATCAAGGTAGAAAATTGTTAGCTGGCTAAAGAATTCTGTGGCATTTCCCCTGGATCAACCTCATGTCAAGTGCAAGGGGTCCCCAAGAGAAACATCCAAACATTAAAATTAAGGCAAAATGGGCAGCCTCTCCCCAGCTGGATGCTCACTTATGTTGAGAAAATCTGCAGACAGCTACCCAAGTAGGGTGTGAAAGAGTTCACAGAAGAACCTGACATGTATGTGTCCCCAGGAGTACAGGGGTACACAGAACAGACACTGGTGTTTGCTTCTTGTATCTGCAGAAGTGCAAGGGCAGGAGACTTTCTGAAGCTGCCCATGCAGGAGGGTTTGGACAAAGGAGATGAGACACTTGGGGTGGTCTCAGTAGACACCACAAAGGTGTCCTGCCTAGAGGTGTCCTGAAAGGACCCCACTGAAGAAGGCTAAGTGCAAGGGCAAGGCCTTCCCAGCACCACATGGCCGTGCCGTGAGATGTTTGTTCCTTAGAGTCATAGGAGGTCGGTCACAGTGAAGCAGTGGGGCGGTCCTCGTGGGAGTCCTGAAGGACGCACATAATGCTCCTCACAGAGAGCTAGCATGTCAGCATCTACCACACAAATGGCCCTTAACTGGTCACTCAAGACTCTGCTGTTTCACTCTGATCTTCTATCCCCCTCATTCTGACCCTAGGGAAGCCAAGCTAGCAGAGGAGAAGGGGAGAGAAAAAAGAACGAAGCCAAGCTAGCAGAGGAGAAGGGGAGAGAAAAAAGAACAAGTCACTCCCTCTTCTCTGCTACTGATCCCAAGCCAGGCCTGAGCTACAGCGAGGGGGAAGCTTTGAAGTGCATACAAGTTTTCACTGTAACTGGTATTTAGGTATTCTTTTTACTACCTCAGTATGAATGTATTTGAATCCCCTTGGAGGTAAAAGAAACCTAGAGAACATCAAGAGGTCAGAAATGGGGATCCAACAGAGCTTGTTTAAAGGAACTGGTAGGAAATTTTCAAGCTCTTTCATGATTGTACCCAACTGCATTTAATCCATTTTTAAAATGCTTACACTTTTAACTGCTCCATCTTTAACATGACACAAATCTTACCTTAGAAAAAAGGCCTTCTTCTTCTATCCTGTATCCTTTAAGGTCCTCATGCAATCTCTGCAGACATTGTATGACTCTTCTTTGATGTTCATCATCCTTTAGCTCACGAGCTTTGATCAGAAAGTCATAGTGGTCCAATGGTCCATGGCAAATAGCTAAAGCTTTTGAATAAGCCTCTGTAGCAGCACTTGGAGACATACTCTCAGGGGGCTGAACTGAATAGGCTATAAACAAACATACATATATATATATATATATAAGATTTAAGACTTTCTGAAATGAAGGTATTTCATAGTGCTCGATACTATTTCTTAAAACTTTTAACCAATTACATACATATTTTTATCCAATTACTGTACATATTTGAGCAGCGGTTGTAAAAATCATTTTGATGAAAACCGTAATATAAAACACATTTTGGGGACTTCTCCAGTGGTCCAGTGATTAAGACCCTGTGTTCCCAATGCAGGGGGCCTGGTTGGATCCCTGGTTAGGGAACTAGATCTCACATGCTACAATTAAGACTCAGAGCAGCCAAATAAATAAACATACACATTTTGTACAATAAATATATAAATGATTGACTCAATTTAATAAACCCCAAACTCATAACCTAGCACTATAACCCCTCTTCTAGGAAGCCTTTGTGTGTGTGTTTAGTCACTCAGTCATGTTCTACTCTTTGTGACCCCAGGGACTGTAGGCTTCTCTGTCCATGGGATTTTCCAGGCAAGAATACTGGGGTAGGTTGCCATGACCTCCTTCAGGAGATCTTCCCAACCCAGGGATCGAACCCAGGTCTCGCACATTGCAGGTAGATTCTTTACTGTCTGAATCACCAGGGAAGCCCTCTAGGAAGCCTAACCCCCTCTAGAGTGCGAGCTTTACCTCCACTCCACTGAATGCCACCAAGGTTCATCGCATCCTTCCCCACAGCAGAGGTGGTGCCTTTCTTTGCATTAGGCCTAAATCTGGTTCTTTAATACCAAGGCATTAGTCTCTTAATACTTGGAGACTAATCGCAAAGGGTTTTCTATTGCCTCTTTATTCCCTATCCAAAACAACACAGCATTCAGACATTACCATGTTGAATTTAGTTCTCTGCTTACAAGATTCCTTCTCTTTTTCCATTACCTTTAGGTTGAACACAAAGAGCTGAGAGACAAGAAGAGTGTTTCAAAGCAGGGAGGTGTGTTCATCCCTTTTTTAGCTTCTCAAGGAAGAAAACTGATTATCTGTGGTAAGGTCCAGTTATAACTCCATTCCTTATTTGTGGCAGGTTCAAGCTGGCACATTTTTAGACAAAGATTTTGCAAGGGTATTTTGCCAGAGTTTCTCTTGTTTCATTGAATACCATGTTTCCCTTGTTTCAATAATATGAAAATTACTTAATTTAGGGAAAAAATTAAGTCACAACATTATTTTCATCTTTTTCTAAGAAAGGGGAAAAAACCCTTAAGTATACTGTGACTGTTGAGGATAGGCAGGGCTATCCCCTAATAACTGTTCTCCCTTTCTAAATAGGGGTTTTAGCTGGGTACAAGTCAGCCCAGTAAAATATTCCATACCCTGGTCTCTCTGGCAGCTAGGATGGCCACGTGACCAATGGGATGTAAGGTGAAATGTGTGTGCTCTGCTCCAGAGCACTTAAAGGGAAAGGGCAAATTCCCCTCCTCTCTTTCCCTCCCCTCCCTCTGTCTGGAAAGAAAGTACCATGGCTGCAGCTGGAAGAGCCAACCTGGCAAGGAGAGGCACACAGAATGCTGAGCAAAGCAGAGCAAAGTTCCCCAACAATGCTGAGCTGCCAAACCAGCTCTGGACCACCTGCCTGGATTTTTATGTAAAATAAACGTCTATCTTGCTTTTCAAGCAGTGTATTTTGGGGTCTCTTTGTTACAGAGGCCTAAATTGTACCCTAACTAATACATGGGGCTTACAGCCTGCAATAGAGAACCAAACTAAAGGTCTCCTGGGATCCTAGGCCTCATAGGACCAAGGACAAGATTTGGGTTCATGCTGAAACTGAAGGCACAGGTTCAGAGTTCTGCAGAGGTTTCCAGCAATTTGAGATGTTTACCAGAGTAGTATAAGAAATGTACTTGCAGTTGGTCCACAGTCCCTGGCACAGAGCTCATAAAATCCTTGGAATTTCCTAAGAGATAGAGCATCTTTTGTTATTCATAATGAGCCTCTTTCCATACACATATGCTAATGAACTCTAGGAAGGTCCTGAAAATAGTCTCAGGGCAGGGCTGGTTCCCAGAAAGACCAAGTGTTTAGAAAGTTGGAACTTCCAGTCCCATCCACCAACCTATGAAGGCCAAGGAGGTTGGAGATTAAACTCTACAAACACTCTTGAACAATAAGATTTGGAGAGCACCCAGGATGGTGAACACATCAAGGGAAGGTCACTTACCCAGAGAGGGCATGGAAGGCCCATCCTTTGCCCTGTGCATCCCTTCCATTTGCCTGTTCCTGAGTTGTATGTACCCTTTATAATAAACTGATAAACATATTTATAGTTTGTTTCTGAGTTTTATGACCATTACTAGTAAATTATCAAACTTAGCTAATTATCAACCCCCTGAATTTGAATTCAGCCATGCAGAAGGGTGGGAAGCAGGGCAGCACAGCTGCAGCTGGCCTCTGAAGTGGTGCCATTTTTATGGGACTGGCTCTTTAACATGCGGGAGCTGATGCTACTACCTTCAGGTAGATAGTGTCGGAATTGGAATTGGTGGATACCCAGTAGTGTTGGTGGAAAAGGAAATGGCAACCCATTCCAGTATTCTTGCCAAGAGAATCCTGTGGATAGAGGAGCCTGGTGGGCTGCTGTCTATCGGACAGGACTGAAGCAACTTAGCAGCAGCAGCAACAACAGTAGTGTTGGAGGATTTGAGACTCTCACAATTAGGGAAAATGCTCTTTTCCACTCCCTGGAATCAACCAAGTAAAATACCTAAGATAATGCGAATTTCCTCCTCCATCTCCAAACCCCTTCCCCAGACCTCAACCAGGTCATCAGCCAATCAATCATCAATGCTACCCAATTTTGTGTGTGTATGTTAGTCACTCAGTTATGTCTGACTCTGCAACTCCATGGGCTACCTACCAGGCTCCTCCATCCATGGGAGTTTTCCAGGCAAGAATACTAGAGTGGGTTGCCATTTCCTTCTCCAAGGGATCTTCCCAACCCAGGGATCAAACCCAAGTCTCTCACATTGCAGGCAGACTCTTTACCATCTGAGCCATCAGAGAAGCTCTCTACCCAATTTTACATCCTAGAGTCTCTCTAATCCATTCCCTCTGCCTTCTTCATATAACCACTCCAGCAGAGGCTCTTAATTATCTCTGGCTTGGTTTCCTTGCCTCTGATATCTCCAGCCTCAAATTTATCTTGACCATCAACATTTATCTTCCATCAACAACAGCAATGATCCTGCTAAAATCCAAATGTGATTATATCAATATCTGGCTTAAAATTCATCTCATTGTTTAAAGGAGTGGTTTTCAAATGTAATTTTAACAGCAGCACCTTTTTTATATATAAGACTTTCCATTGGATCCTAAATTTACTTAAGAGAAAAGAAGGGGTAACAAAGTCCCATCCTCTCCACATCTCCCTCATTCTCACACCCATATCCCTTCATTTCCAAAGTAGCCCCTAAGGCCTCTTCCCCACCTTATAGGATCACATTAAGTAAGAACAGTGCACAGAAAAGAGTTAACACAGCAGGCCTCAGACTGCACAGCTAACAAATGCCTGCTTGCAAAAGTGGGACCTTGACTGGGAACTTGAATTCCCAGAGGTTTCCCATCAATCCCAGAAATAGTAAGAGTGACTCGCTGTGCCTAAATGTTTGTGTTATACACAAGCAATATGGTTTATGCTGAACACCTAGTTTCCTTCTACAAGTCTGGAATTCAGACACAGGCTAGGCAGAGGATGAGCCTCCCAGTGCCACTAGTGGTAAACAACCCACCTGCCAATGCAGAAGGCATAAGATATGCAGGTTTGATCCCTGGGTAGGGAGGGTCCCCTGAAGTAGACTATGGAAACCCATTCCAGTATTCTTGCCCATGGAAAGAAGAGCCTGGCAGGCTACAGTCCATAGGGCTGCAGAGTCAGACACGACTGAAGCAACTAAGCACGCACGCATGGACAGGCAGAGGGTGCATCCATAACTACCACTCGATCCTAGGCATCGAGTCTCTAATGAACCTTCCTAATAGACAACATTTCACACCTGTTGTCAAAGTTGCTGGAGGTACTAAGCATGTTCTGTTTGACTCCACTGAGAGAAGATGCTTATAAGCTTCTAATTTTTTTCCCAAACTTTCCCTCACATGCCTTTTCCCTTTGCTGACTGTGCTTTGCATCCTTTCACTATAGTAGCCTTGAGTACAACTATACGCTGAGTCCTCTGAGTCTTTTAGTAAATCACCAGAGGGTAGTCTTAAGGGGTTCCCCAACACAGATGGTGTTCTCATTCTGAGGTTCAAGGAATCAATAAACACAGAAAAGCATTTGACAAAATCTAATACCCATTCATGATAAGAACTCTCAGTAAACTAAGAATAGAGGGAAATTCCTTATCTTGATAAAGAATATCTACAAAAAACCCTGCAGCTAAAAATATACTTAACGGTAATAGCCTAGAAGTTTCCCACTAAGATCAAGAACAAGGAAAGGATGTCCCCTTTCTTCACTCATATCAACACAGTATTAAACAATGCCATAAGACAAGAAGAGGAAATAAAAGGTATGCAGGTTGAAAAGGAAGAAATAAAATGTTCTGTTCCCAAATGACATGATTGTCTATATAGAAAACACAAAAGAAACAACAAAATAAGACTCCTAGGACTAACAAGCAATTCCAGTAAGGTTATAAGACACAAGGTTAACATACAAGTCAGTCACTTTCATATATGCCTGCAGTGAACAGTGGAATGTAAAATTAAAAATAATAGCATTTAAGGACTTCCCTGGTGGTCCAGTGGCTAAGATTCTCCACTCCCAATACAGGGAGCCCAGGTTCAATCTCTGGTCATGGAACTAGATTCCCCCATGCCACAACTAAAGATTCCCACACGCCTCAATGAAGATCAAAGATCTTGTGTGCCACACCTAAGACCAGCACAGCTGAATTAATAAATATTTTTTTTAAATACCACTTACATTAGCACTCTCAAAAATGAAATACTAAGGTATAAATATAACAAAATATGTAAAAGATCTATATGCAGAAATTGACAGAATGCTGATGAACAAAATCAAAGAACTTAAAAATGGAGAAATATTCTATGCTCATGGATAGACTAAATATTGTCAAAATGTCAGTTCTTCCCAACTTGATCTACAGATTCAATGGAATCTCAATTAAAATTCTGGCAAGTTATTTTGTGGATACTGACAAAATAATTCTAAAGTTTAAATGAAGAAGCAAGAGAGACCCAAAATAACCAACACATTTGGTTATTTCCAATGGAGAAGAACAAAATTGGAGGACTGACACTACCCAACTTCAAGACCTACTATAAAGCTACAATAATCATGATAGCACCACATTGCCAAAAGAATAAACATATAAATAAAACAAAATAGAGTCCAGAAATATAGCCACATAAATAAAGCCAATTAATTTTGACAGAGGAGTAAAGGTAATACAGTGCAGCAAAGATAATCTTTTCAATAAATAATGCTGAGACAACAACACATCCACATGCAAAAAAGTAAATCTAGACAAAGACCTTACACTTCACAAAAATTATCTCAAATTGCATCATAGGAGGACTTCCTTGGTGGTCCAGTGACTAAGACTCTGCACTCCCAATGCAGGGGGGCCCAGGTTCAATCCCTAGTCAGGGAACTAGATACCACATGCCACAATCAAGAGTTCATATGCCGCAACTAAGACCAGGTGCAGCAAAATAAATAAATATTTTTTTTTAAATCCATCATAGAACTAAATGTAAAAAAAAACAAACTATAAAACTCTTAGAAGATATCATGCGATAAATACAAGCAAAACTAGATGATCTTGGGTACTGTTTTAACTTTTTAGATATAATACCAAAGGTACAATTCATGAGAGAAATCATTGATAAGCTAGACTTAATTAAAAACTTCAGTTCTGCAAAAGACAATGTCATGGTCTCATATGATAAGCCACAGACTGGGAGAAAATATTTGCTAAAGATCCATCTGATAAAAGACTATTTTCCAAAACACACAAAGAACTCTAAAAACTCACAATCAAAACAATCTGATTAAAAACTGGGCTAAAAACTTTAACAGAAACCTCACCAAAGAAGAGACACATATGACAAAGAAACATATGAAAAGATCTCTGCATCATATGCCATCACAGAAATGCAAATTAAAAGAACAATGGGATACCACTATACGCCTATTAGAATGGTCAAAATCCAGAACACTGACAAACGCTGGCCAGGATGTAGAGCAATAGGACCTCTCTCTCTTGATGAGCAAGCAAAATGGTACAGCCACTTTCAAAGACAATTTGGCAGTTTGTTACAAAACTAAATATACTCTAATCATACAATCCAACAATTATGCTCCTTGGTATTCACCCACAGAAGTTGGAAACTTATGTCTACAAAAAACCTGCACACATATTTATAGCATCTTTATTCATAATTGCCATAACTTGGAAGCAACCAAAGATGTCCTTCATAAAGAGAATGGATAAATTCTGGCACACCCCTGAAAAGGGAATATTACTCAGCACTAAAAAGAAATGAGTCTATCAAGCCATGAAAATACATAAATTAAAAAAAAAACATAAAAGCACATAACTAAGTGAAAGATCAATTTGAAAGAGCTACATACTGTAAGGTCCTATATCCTAATTATATGACGACATCCTAGAAAAGGCCAAACTATGAAGATAGTAAAAAGATCAGTAGTAGAAAAAGAAAGCAAGTAGATAGGAAGAAGGTGTGAATAGGCAGAACACAAAGGATTTTTAGGGTAGTAAAAACATCTTAAAACATACTATACTGATGGATACATGTCATTATACATTTGTCCTTATTCACAGATTGTACTACACCAAGAGTGAACCCTACTGTAAACTATGGACTTCGGATGATGATGCTATGTCAATGGAGGTTCATCATCTGTAACAAATGCACCTCTCTGGATGGGACAGTGATAATGGGGACATGTTGATGGGCAGGCAGTGGGTACTTGGCAAATCTCTGTACCTTTCTCTGAATTTTGCTGTGAACCTAAAACTGCTCTAAAAAACATAATAAAGTCTTTTTAAAAAGAAAGAGAATCAGTCAGGCAAGATGCTCAAGGCTGAAAGATTGGCCAGCTTAGGCCTGGATAGCAGCTGTATAAATTGAAACACAAAAGACTTCTCAAAAGCTGCACTAAATTAAATCTGTTACTACATCAGTGTACACAAATTATGTGATGCTGCTGCCATATTATTTTGATTTGTATTAATTTGCCTTATTGTACTCCAAATGGACAGTGGGAAAATGCCATTCTGAAGATCCACACACTAATCCCCAAACATAAATGGAAGACTTTAGAGGCAAAAAAAAAAATCTAAACTGTTTTAATACCTCAATTTTCTACCTTATTTCGCTACTTTCTCCTAAAACTAAGTTTTAGGAAGATTCTACTATACTCCATAGCCCAAGTGCTATAAGATTTAGTCAGTATCATGATATTTTAGCATCTGAAAAATCTGTTATAATTTTCCAGGTAGTATTCTAACAATTACATCTATTTTTCTCCCTAGGAAAAAAAATTAGTTTCCCTAGGCTTTAACAAGTTTATTCATTATTACTTCAGCTATCTCTCCACCAACTTTTTTAAATGAACATAAGCTCAAGATTTTACTGTCTTCATAAAAAAATAAAAGATGATGCTCAGGACTGGATCACTTAGCCTTTTATCTCCTCCCAGTTCAAAACGCTTGCAGGCCTTAACAGTCAGCACTCTAAATCTGCAGCACTTTCTAGGCTCAATGAATTCAAGCCTCAGCACAATCACCTTTTGTAATTTTAGCCTTTTTTCCAGAAAAGCAGCTTAGTCTGCCCATCATAGCCTCTCTGCTTCATGTCATAAGACCACTTTCCCTGGGCATTCAAAGAATCCTTGCCCTTCTCGTCCTGTGTCACTTTGTGGGTTTAATGCTTGGCAAACTTCTTACAAAAGTCCGGCAAGTCTTAAGAACACAAACCACGTCCGTTTGTTGTGGGGGCACTACTGGCAGGAAAAGAAGGGAGTTCCCCCAATATTTAAGTTTTCATCTTAAAACAGAGATTTAGAACAAAAAAGTTCTTAAGTTCTGCATTATTAAAGTTTATGCTAACATGTTCCACTTAAATAACTTCATTGCATTAATAATATAAACCACAATTACACTCTTTGGGGGCTTCCCAGGTGGCTCTGTGGTAAAGAATCCACCAGTGCAGGAGAAGCAATCTGGGTTCAATCCCTGGGTCTAGAAGATCCCCTGGAGGAGGACATGGCAACCCATTCTAGTACTCTTGCCTGGAAAATCCCATGACCGGAGAAGCCTGGCAGGCTACAGTCCATGGCGTCACGAAGAATAGGATACAACTGTGTGACTGAGCACACGTGCACTCATGCTTTTATTATGTGACTGACACATAACTTATAACACAGAAAGAAGAAGCAATTCGCCAGCACAACTGTTAAGAAATCAGAAAAAGGCAACTTGTCACTAACAGTCCTAACAAGAATTGTTATATACACATGAGCTGTTTTTTGTATTTTTTAAAATGGCGTCTTGACTTAGGGCCATGACAGGCTGGCAGTCAATGGGGGGAGCGGGAGGCGGTGGTGGGGGTCTGAGAGCTTTCTGAAATTAAAAGTATGTGTGTGTATGTCTGTGCATTTTTCCTGAGGTAAGATCTCTAAATATACTAGATTCCTTCAGAATTTCAAACAAGTGAACAGAAACTGGTTAAGAATCTCTGATTTAAAAAGCATTGTCAAAATTTTGAGTTTAAAAGAAAATTCTATTAATAGCAGCTTACATTTATTGAGCACCTACAGTGTTCTAGGGACTAGGTCAAGTAACTTCACATAATTACTTGCTTTATTCTGCACAATAATCCTATTATACAAATAACCAAAAACACCCACAGATGAATCTGTTCATCGATTCATTCATTCATGTTTCTTGAGAACCAACTATGTAGCTCAGACACTATTCTTATCACCGGTGAAACTACACTTAAAAACAAATATCTTTCCTCGTGGATACGTCCCTCCAGTCAAGGGGAAGACAGACAGAAAATTAAATGAAGAAGCAACAAAGGATCATGTAATGATCAGTATACTGGTGAAAATAGTAAAACTGAGTGATATCCTAGGACTTCTGACCTCCCCAGGAAGCTCAACAAAAGTACAGAATTTTAGGCACCACCCCAGGGTCTGAATCAAAATTTGGATTTTAAATTAAATATACAGGTACTTCATATGCATAATGACGTCTGAGAAGCATTATGCTAGGGAATGACTGAGGACTTCTATAGATTATTAAGAAAAGCCTTCCTGTGGAAGTGACATAAGTTGACACCTAATATCCAAAGGAGTGGTGCTAAGGAAGACCTGGGAGAACTGCCCAGGAAGAGGAAAGAGCTCTGGCAAAACCTTAAAGTGAAAACAGAAATAAGCTTCACATTTTCAAGGAAGGAAAAGAAAGTTTACAAGGTGCAGTATGTTATAAGGTGAAGTTGGAAAGGAGAGGAAGGACCAGATCATGCAGGGTCTTACAAACCATGGTTAATAGCATAGATTTGATAAGATCAAGTAGAATTTTTTTTCCTTTTTTTTTAAAAAAAAAAAAAGGCAGAGAGACCAGTTAGGAAACTCTAACAACAGTACAGTTCAGAGATATCTATGATTTGGACCAGAGTTAGGTCCAAAGAGAGGTCCAATGCTAACCAGAGAGTTAGCATTGCAGGTTAAGTAAACTGACCAAGATCATATAGATAATAACAGCAGCAAAAATTGCCAACCTTTAGTTTTGAGTACTCACTAAGTGCCAAGAACTTTTCTCAGTACTTTACACACTTCAAATCATTTAATCTTCACAACCGCCTTTTGATGTAGGTACTAACATTATCCCTAACTTAAAGAAACTGAAGCATAAAGGGACTAAGCAACTTGTCCATGTCCCCATAGCTAGGTAGTGGCAGAGGCAGCATTTGTACCTACAGGTCCAGCAGGGAGGCAGGATGTTATGGTGGAAGGGGCATGGGCTCTGGAGTCATACCCTCCAGATTTATCTCCTAACCACCGTTTTGACTGTGGATCATAACAGGTTGGTCACAAGATCACAGTCCTAGCCAATGATGCCTAAGAGGAAGTCAACTTCTGCCAGAGTGTCTCCTGATGCTCTTCAAAAGATGACCAGGACAGAAACTCATTCCTTCCTGCCTCTGTACTTTTATCTATGAAATCAAGATACCTGGACTGCTGCAAGCACCTTTAAAACATGAGAGGAAATGCCGCTGACACACTGAGGACAACAATAATCTTGATATATGTTGTGACAGTTAATTTCATGTGTCAACTTGACCGGGCCATGGAATGCCAATACATCTGGTCAAACACTACTCTAGATGTGTCTGTGAGGGTATTTCTGATGAGATTAACATTTGAAGCAGTAGACTGAGTAGACTGCTCTCCATTATGTGGGAGAGTGTCATCCAATCAGTTGAAGTCCTAAACAGAAGACTGATCTTTCCCTGAGTAAGAGGGAACTCCTTGAGCCTGGATGCCTTTAAGCTGTAACACTGGTTTTCTCCTGCCTTTAGACTCAAACTGAAACGTCAGTTCTTCTGGGTCTTAAGCCTACCAGTCTTTGGACTAGAACTACATTATTGGCACTCCTGGCTCTCAGGCCTTTGGACTCAGATGGGAATTACCACCACCAACTCTCCTGGGTCTCCGGGTCTTCAGCATACTGACTGTAGATCTTGGCACTTGTCAACCTCCATAATTGCATGAGCTGATGATTTCTTATAATAAATCTCTTTCTAAATGTACATACATCCTATTGGTTGTCTCTGGAGAACCCTGACGAAAATATATGTCATTAAGCGTAACTGTGTTTCCATAGAGCTGGAGTAATAATAGCAAAGGGGATGTGTGGTCTCTGTGCTCTTTGGTGCTTTAAATAGGAATGCAGTTTCAAATTCTACACAAAGTAGACAGTTAAGAAAATCTTAGAGATATGCTTTGGAGACTTAAGCAAAATGGTAGACCAGACTATTTCAACAGAAAGTAAGCATTTTTCTTTCAGAAATGTTATTTTACAGATTTGTTTCACCCTTGAGGGTTTTCATTTGGTGTTAAAATATTTTTGAGGACCCACTTCCAACTTCATACTCAAAATCAGTAGAGATGTCATTTAATGTGCAGAAATTTTACATACAACTTTTCAGTAAAGTGGTTCAGCTCAAAAACATACTGTGAAGAATTCTCAGCTCAAAAATATCCTGTGATTAAAGAACTGAAGATATGTAAGATAACACATGATCATACAAATTTAAAGAGTTTTCAAGGTAAAGAAAACTATCTTTTTGCATTATCCCTTCCTAGACAGCTATATGTCCAAAAATATTCAATAAAATTTTTGATGAGTCTAATTATTTCAAGACATTGCATGTGTTTACTTCATTAGAATTAAGGACGTTATATAAAATCAATAGATTACAAGAGGTTATTTACATAACCCAGAAAAGTTATATGCTGTATGCTCATTTTAACAACTTAAGATTTTCTTTGCAAAGCTTGCATTCATTTGAAAACTTATGAGAAACAGAATCCTGAAAGGTAAAGAAAACACTAACAAATGCCTCCTACGTAGCCAGCATAGACAGCATGTTCTCTATAGTATCTTACTTCTCCAAAAAAAAACTAAGGTAGACATTGCTATTCCTTACAAATGAGGGAACTAAAATACCCCAAAAAGTTAGAAAATGTTAAGTGAATGTGCAAGACAGGATCTCAAGCTAAACAACCCCAAAACACCAGGAAGCTGCCCTCCTTAAAATCACCGTAACACTATACACAAGTGAAGACTGTGCTCCCATTTATCGCAGCCAGGCAACAGAAAATCGAAACACAAACCTCTCTCAGGCCCTCTAATTTGAAGTACTCAAGCCTCCTGGAGCAACCAGCAATGCACTCCTGGGGTTCCACCCTACTCAGGCCCAGCTAGAGCTCTGCCCTGCCTGCACTCTGGGGTCAATTTGCCTCTGCTAATAACCGGTACTCTTCCAAAACCCAGCAGAAGCAGCAAATTTTTTCTGCTGAAGTATAATTGGTTTACAATGCTGTGTTAGTTTCAGCTGTACAGCAAAGTGACTCAGTGACACACACACATATATATGCTTTTTTCAGATTTTGTTTCATTATAGGCTATTATAAGATACTGAATATAGTTACGGTGCCAGATAATAGGTCCTTGTTGTTCACTCCTGATTTATCCCTCCTCCCTCCATTCCTCCTTGGTAACCATAAGTTTTTTTCCTATGTGTATGAATCAGCAGCTTTTTTACTAAAAGCCCAAAGTTGAAATGTTAGAGCAAAGAAATTCCCTTCTATATAAATATAAAAGCTCTTATACTTCACATAATTGGCTCTTAAGAATTCTGATTAACTAGATTAATGTACACCTTTTTGAGTTTTGAGAACCAAGTATTAACATATTTGGACTAAATGAAGACTAGCTCTCAAAAACAAAGATGACACAAAGTTAGGAGACAGACCAATGCTGGATCACAGTTGTGATTCAAAATGATGTTGACGTGCCACAAAACGGGATAAAAGTCCCAAAAGGTGTAATTGGTTCAAAAACTTAATTATACTGAAAAGAATACATTGAAAACCTATTCAGCAGAAGAACTAAATAAGCAACAACAAATAAAGTAGCCATAGAGTATAAAACTCTGTACTAAAAACTTCAAACACAGCCATCTAGACAGACACTGTAACTGCTCTCAAAATGCCAACAGGACACTGGGGGAGATTTAAACAAGTGGATAAACAACTTTAACAAAGTGTGATACCAAGTAAAGGGAAGAGCAGGATGCTATGAGATCACAGAGCCAAAGCTAGTAACCTAGATTAAGGAGGTTAAGTGAGGTTACTCAGAAAATGATGTTTCAACCGAGAGCAACAAGAGAAACAGGAGTTAGCCAGGGAAAAATAGAAAAAAGAGAAGGAGGTGCATCAGGCTGAGAGAAGGCTCTGAAATATGAAAGGACAGTACACTGTTCAGAAAATGAAACAAGTTCAGTACTGAGATAAAATATAAAAGGCACAGGGGGCAAGAATTAAGATACTAGAAAAATACAAAGAAACCAGGTGACACAGGGCTTTACAATGGTAAATTTAAAGATAAATTCAAATAGTTTTTGAATTTAATATTGAAGATACCAGGGAGCCACTTTTGAGTTTTAAAGACTTGGTGACTTAATTGTACCTCCTCTTAAGCAAAGAAGAAGGATGATGTGCTGTGCTGTGCTTAGTTGTTCAGCTGTGTCCGACTCTCTGTGAGACCATGAACTGTGGCCTGCCAGGCTCCTCTGTCCATGGAGATTCTCCAGGCAAGAATACTGGAGTGGGTTGCCATGCCCTCTTCCAGGAGATCTTCCCAATCCAGAGATCAAACCCAGGTCTCCCATATTGCAGGCAGATTCTTTACTGCTTGAGCCACCAGAAAAGCCCAAGAAGAAGGATACTGGAAAACAATTTAACAGCTTTATCCTTCTGACATATTAACAATGACCTGTTGCAAATACAATAGGGAAAAAAAGGATCCCACTTACAATTAAGATTAAAAAGTCTAAAATAAAGCAGAGTCATATTAACAATCAATCTATAAGATCTATGTGAAGAGAACTAAATTTTCAAAGGGATAAATGAAAATTTGGAAAACTGGACACAATGTTATGGAAAAGAAAGGCACAACATTATAACACTGTCAATTCTTCACAAATTAATTTACAGATTAAAAACAGTTCCATCAAATTCCAAATCCAACATCTTTAGAAAATCATGAAGATGTGAAGTAATGAAGAGGATCTTATCTACCAGATGAGAAAATAATTATAAAACACTGTGATCTGAAGATCACTGAACAGACTAGATATTCCAAAGCAAGTCTTCATGAAATAAATTAATATAGATAATAAAAAAGGAAGGTATACCAAATCTTATCACTGTTCTTTTATCACCCAACTTGAAATTATTTCTTTGTTATTTACTTTATGTCTGTCTCTCTCAACTAGACTACAAGTCACAAGAGGGAAGGTAAAAGTCATTCAGCCTTGTCTGACTCTTTGCAACCCAATGGACTACATAGTCCTTGGAATTCTCCAGGCCAAAACAGTTCAGTGAGTAGCCCTTCCCTTCTCCAGGAGAATTTCCCAACCCAGGGACAGAACCCAGGTCTCCTGCACTGCAGGCGAATTCTTTACCAGCAGGAAAGCCAAAAGAGAAGATATCATGTCTGTTTAATTCACTGTATACCTTGAACCTACAATGCCTGGCATATAATAGGCACACAATAAATATTTGTTGAATGAATTAATTAAGGAATGTGAGCCAAGAGATCATTCAACAAGTGACAGCTAGACAACTGGAACACAATAGAAAAGTTAATTTAGATTATCCCCTCATAGTACATATCAAAATACTTTCCAGACAGCTTTAAAATGTAAATACATTAAAAATTTCAAACCAAAAAAATAAAGTATAGGTGAATATCTTCCTAGTCCAGTGGTCTGCAAACGATGGCCAGCAGGTCAAATGGCTATGTCCATTAGTCTATTGTTTCTGGCGGTTTTCACAGTACCAGAGCTGAATACAGTTGTTCCTCAGTACATGCAAGAGATTGGTTCAAGGAGCCCCTTCATATACCAAAATCCACAAATGCTCAAGTCTCTGATATTAATGGTATAGTACAATAAATACAGTTGGCTCTCTGCATCTGCAGATGTCAACTTAAAAATAAGGATGGCCAACTATAGTTGCAACAGACAAGGACAAAAGTATTACCTGACCCTTTCCAGAAAAAGGTTGCCAATCCCTGACTTACTCTCCTAACAGGTGTGGACTTTCTCAAACCAATCCTGTCTGGACAATGATAATCATCTGAGAAACTCAGACTTAATGAATCCCAATTAAACCCTTATAGCAATGAATCAAAAACATAATCATAAAAGCTAAAATCATAAAATGTTTAGAAGAAAACATGATTGTAAATCTTCATGACCTTGGATTAGGCAATGATTTCTTAGTTATGAGACCAAAGGCAAAAGTGACCAAAGAAAAAATAAATTGGACTTCATCAAAATTAATACTTTTCTATACTAAAGAACATTACCAAGAAAGTGATGATATAACCCATAGAATGGGAGAAAACATTTGCAATCTATAATCTGACATAATTCATTAAGAAACAGAATCCAACAATTTGTATCTCTGAAGGAAACAAAATCAGTATCTCAAAAAAATAACTGCACCCCCATGTCTACTGTGTGCATGCGTGCTCAGTCACTAAGGCATGTCCCACCCTTTGCGACCCCATGGACTGTAGCCTGTCAGGTTCCTCTGTCCATTGCAGCATTATTTAAATAGTCATCACATGAAAACAAGTTTAAATCAACATATGAAAGGATAAATCAACAGTAACATAAACCAGGGTGTTGACTGCCATTTTGAGTAAAAAACTAACAACTTTGAGGGTACACAATGTGAGCCTTTGAGTACTACAAGTGTTCTATTCTTGATTTGGGTTGTATTTACACAAATCTGTTTACAAAAATTCAGTAGGCTTTACAATTACCACTTGTGTACTTTTCTAAATGAATCGTATACTTTAATAAGTATACTTAAAAAATAAAAATGAAGTTCACAGTAATTATCTTTCCTGTATTTTCTACTATGCACATGTAGTATTTTTATAACAAAAATAATTTACTTTTAATAGAAAAAATAACTCATCAAGCATAAACAAAGGAGACCTGTCTTAATAGCCCAAGGAGTCTTAAGGTGAGACAAGAATATGACCTGGCCACCAAGTTAATTCAACAGGACACAGAAAAGGTAACCTAAAGTACAGTTCTGGCCAGAACTGTTCAAAGAAATATACTGATATGTGGACCACATTTTCAGAGTGACATTCAGAAACCATACTGTAGTCTCAAGAAGGGAAGTAGATATGACTGATAAGACAAGAGATGGTCGACATTGAGGAAAGCGTAACAACATCCCAGCACTTTGTGTCTAGCATATAAGTGGCACCAAGAAATACTTGCAGAATGAATGAACAGATAAAGGGGAGAAATATAAGTCTTTGATGTTTTAAAGGTTGTTAAATGGAATTGGGACAAGGAAATGTGATAAATGAATAAATGACTACATAAATTAGTAAGATATATATCATCAGCCTTGATATACTTAAAAAACTGCCATAAGAGCAATGAGGACTAGAGTTATATAAGCTGTCCCTTGGGAAAGAGTCAAGATGAATGAGAAGAAGTTACAGAAAAGCTCAAATCTCAGCCTATTACAGTATTTTCTAGCAATTAGGGCTACCCAAAAATGAACAGAATGCCTCAAAAAGAAACAATAAAAGCAGAAAGAACATTCCCATCTGACATTTGACTACATAATCCAGAGGTCTTCTTCAGCTCTATTATTCTATGATCCTATGAAATGTTATCATCAAAGCTTGCTGCACAGCAATTAATTAACAACTGGAGCTCCTTTGAAAACAGTATCTATAAGCAGTATCTTACTAAATGAAGTTATGCTACCTAAGTGACTTACCTGCACACCATAAATCAAATTTCAACAGCTTTCTTTGAAACATCATGATGAAAGCAGTAGCTCATATTTTCTAAGACCCTCTAGACATATTCCGGAGAAGGCAATGGCACCCCACTCCAGTACTCTTGCCTGGAAAATCCTATGGACGGAGGAGCCTGGTAGGCTGCAGTCCATGGGGTCACTAGGAATTGGACACGACTGATAGACTTCACTTTCACTTTTCACTTAAATGCATTGGAGAAGGAAATGGCAACCCACTCCAGTGTTCTTGCCTGGAGACTCCCAGGGATGGGGGAGCCTGGTGGACTGCCATCTATGGGGTCAGACAGAGTCAGACACAACTGAAGTGACTTAGCAGCAGCAGCAGATATATTCAGAATATCCAGAGAAAAGGTAGCTAAACCCAGGATAACAACCACCATCCTGGTTATCTGTAGAGGCCCTCCACACAATCTTAGAAACATGTAAATTATCATATGCAAAATGAATCGCCAGCCCAGGTCTGATGCATGATACAGGGTGCTCAGGGATGGTGCACCAAGATGACTCAGAGGGATGGAATCAGGAGGGAGGTGGAAGGGCGGTTCTGGAAGGGGAACACATAACATGTATACCCATGGCGGATTCATATCAATGTATGGCAAAGCCAACACAATAATGTAAAGAAAAAAGTCTTTCTTGAATTTGTTATAATAAAAAAATTTTTTAAAAAAAGAAAAATCAAAATTCCATTTTCTAGAATTCAAAGCATCGAAATCAGACTGAGTCCTTTGCCACTGTTAATATAAGTGAGTCTTGCCCCCAAATCAAAAAGGCTTTAGTAATTATACATAGAGTTAAGTTCATCCTATTCCTTTTCACTGACTAGAATCCACCACCTCTACCATTTCAATATTACTATTTCAATTACTCCTGGCATAGCCCCACACTTATATAACATTTCTTATGGTTTTCAAAGGACTTTCTCATACAATAACTTATTTGAGCCTCACAGATGACATTTAAGCCTCATGACATGTTAGTTAGGATGATTAATCCCATTCGACAGATGAGAAAAAGGAATTATCAAATTAAATGACTGATTCAGTACCAGATGAAACCAAAATCACAATCTAGTCTTCCCAGGTTACATCTTATTATTCATCAGGTGTCCTATATGTTCATCAGTCCTAAAACAGAACTGATCAGAATTCTTCTAAGTAATAGTTATGGAATAAAAGGAGCTTTACTTTTTCACAAAGAGAAAGAAGATTGTTGCCAAAAAGAACACATGCTTAGTTAAATGAAATCAAAACTATATGAGGAATTTAGATTTCCAGTTTAAAATGTTTACCCAACTGCTGTGAGAAAAATGCACAATCAGGAAAAGCAAGTTTAATATTTCTAAAGGGTTGGATTAAAATTTCAGCTGTAAACTTCATTACTGTAATTAGATTTTTAATGCATATTTATTAAACATCCATTCAAATACTGTGTTCACAATTATTCATGAGTGTTTTGTACATTTGTGTTGATTTTAACAAACTATAAACAGTGGCCACTGACCAGAAATGTTCTCCTACAATGACAGAAGCCCATACTAAAGTCATATGCAGCCCGTTTATGCTCTATTATGGTCTAGTCATACCCAAAGAAAAATATTCAGCTGCCTTTCTGAAAATTGCAATGGTCATCAGTGACCCAAAAAGTCAGATTTACCAGTGACACTAAAAGACCTATGTTTGATTCTGTGATGAATAAACAAAGTGCAGAGTAGAAGAAAATCAAATCTTAATTAAACTCTTTCTTTAGAAAAACAACATAAGCCATCATCAAGGAATGCATCACAAGATAATTTACTTTATTTATAAATGGCTGATTTAGGGGCTTTAAAAGGGTGCTTTTGATTTAAATAGAAAAATTATGAAAATTGAAACTAAATGCTTGCCAGTTATCATTCTTTTCCTTTAGAAGCTAGTTAATCTTCAATCTGTCAATGTGTGTAACTTTACAAAAGGAAAAAAAACAGTACTTTAAATTTCATAACAAATCAGTAAAATACTGCCTAAAACTCTGAATAAAGCTATTCTGAAGTAATTATAGGCATGGCCTAGCATACTGACTAACTCCTTAATATTCACTCTTTCCAAACACTATTTAAAAATGAAATCTAAGGGATCTACATTCTTTCAAACAATAAAGAAAAATAACATCGATTTATTATGTTCATTTAAAATTTTTTACACTCATATATAAAAGAGAATTTTTAAATGGAATCAATAGGAATTATAATTAAGATATAAATTACATTATGGAGCTTTGAAATAACTAAGAGCTACATGTTCAGGCTTTAAAAATTGCTGAAAACAGGTGTACCTGGTCAAGAACATGGACAGATAATGTTGAAAGGTATCTCTGAGGATGAGCTGAATGGAGAGAAGAAATAAGAAGAACAAGCAGGACAGTGAAAGAAGGTTATGAAAAAGATTCCAAAGATTAAAGTATGAGTTACCTCCAGTAGGGTACACACAGAAATGAGACCTCAACAGAGGACTTTAGGCAAGGAAGACAAAACACAGCAGGAAGAACAGACATATACAAAAAGCTCTTAAGAGAGAAATTAGAACAAATCTTCGTCACTAATCAGAGAAAATTATGAGAGGCCCAGGGAAACAGTGTGAGAGATAGTCAAGCTGAGGCTACATAACCTTCTGTCAATTTATAAAGCATATTAATGTACTGGTGCCAAGGCTGAACTATCAATTTCAAGACCACTGACAACTATTATTTCTGTAGTACTTTTGTGAAAAGACAAATCCAAAATAGTTAAATCCATTTAAACATTCACCACTCACTTAAAGAGAATGAAGATCATGAGGTAAAAAGCAGTGTTAATCTACGGTAGATCAGTAATCTGTCTCTAGACTTCTAAAGTGAAGAAGTAAAGTTGCTCAGTCGTGTCTGACTCTTTGCGACCCCTGGACTGTAGCCTACCAGGCTCTTCTGTCCATGGGATTCACCAAGCAAGAATACTGGAATGGGTTGCCATTTCCTTCTCCAGAGGATCTTCCCCACCCAGGGATCAAACTCACGTCTCCTGCACTTGCAGGTGGAATCTCTACCACTAAGCCACCATGGAAGCCCAAAGAAACCATATCATGAAGTTAATCAGTCTCAGGAGGAGGCATGAACATTCTTTTCTAATACAAAGTAAATGTTAATGGAAATCCAAGAAACATGAAGTTTCACACAGGGTATTCATCTAACTGGGTAATAAAAGTCCAAAGTTCATTTTCTTATTCACTAATCTATAACACCAATAAATAATACCAACTCAAATGGTTGAGTTCTACTCACAATAATACCTGATCAGGATCTCCAATGTGCATGTACTAAAAAAGAGATTGTGAGCTAAAGGTAAATATGAATCATCAGTTAAAAGAGAGATCTAAAAATATAACATTGAGATGCAGAAGGACAGTATAATAATAAGAAATCACAAGATGTGACTCTCATATTCTCTCACCTCTATGAAACAAACAATTTCTAAGGCTAGCTTAGGTAAAACAGATATGCTGATTTTAAGTTCTAGAAAAATTAGAAGCATTCTCCTCCTTGGTTTCTCTCCTATTACTCTATGACTTCTCTAACTGCTTTCTGACAAGCTCCTGTTCTTTTGCTCATAAAATAAGTTTTCCTTAAGAAGTCATTCCTAGTCTTTCCTCCTTATCATTCTACAAATATTACCAAGCTAGTTCTTCCATTCTCATGGCTCTCAGCACCTCCTATTTCCTTTCTTAGATTCATATCTCATATTTCCTACAACTGATTATTTACCTAGAATTGTCACTAACTTCTCAAATTAAAATATCCAAAATGGAACCTCCCCTAAAATACCTCTGGCCTTACTGTTTGTTTGTTTAGTTTTCTTTGATAGATGGAATATGATGCCAATAAGTTGCCCAAACTAGGAAACCCAAATTGACCTTAATTCTGCTCTTTCCTTTTCTCCTCCAGAGCCAGTCGATTTTACCAAAACAGTATCTCTGAACTCCCTCCTTTGCTGCCCTGCTCTCCATTTTTACTAGTAATTCAGGCCCTAAGTCACTCTCCTAGATAATCACTATGCTTCCAATATTCCCCCATCCAGGCATTCCTGATCTGTTTTTCAGATGGCCCCAAGGGCAATTATGCTAAAGTGGACCTAATCACTTATCAAGAAATATTCAACAAAATCACCCTGAGCCTACATGTTTGCATACTATACAGGACTCTTATAACCAGAATCTGGCCCGCCTGCCAAGCTTCATCTACCTACTCCCCCCAAGGGACTATACATACACCAATAAGGACCCGTCACAATTCACTTCTACACTTTTGCTTAAAAGCCCTTCCGTTTCCAAGCAAAGCTGCTTTCTTATGTGTAGTTCTATAAGACTTCAGATTAGCCTAGACTGTGACGGTATTAATGTTCATCGTCTTGGTAAAGAACTAATAGAACATAGTGGTTAAGTTTGTGCTTCTGGAGCAAAAATGCCTGGGTTCAAATACCACTAGAGTGGCCAGACTGTTTATCTACAAAACAGAGATAACAACAACTTTACATAAATAGCATAGGAAACTCTACTCAATATTCTGTAATAACTTATATGGGAAAAGAATCTGAAAAAGAATGAATATATGTATGCTGCTGCTGCTGCTAAGTCGCATCAGTCGTGTCCGACTCTGTGTGACCCCATAGACGGCAGCCCACCAGGCTCTGCCATCCCTGGATTCTCCAGGCAAGAACACTGAAGTGGGTGAATATATGTATATGTACAACTGAATCACTTTACATCTGAAACACAATGTTGTTAATCAACTATATTCCAATATAAAATATAAATTTTTAAAATATAAATGTAAACAGTAAATAACCCCACCCCCCAAAAAAAAATCAAGAAAAGGATAGAAAACAAACTTAAATCAGACTCCAAACACTGAATAACACTTAACTTAAATTTTTTCTTTTACTTAAAGAAGGGGAGGGAGCAATTTTAGTTACAGTTAAATTGACTTCTACCCTAATTGCATTTTCATCAAATATCCACATTCAAAACTGGCTAAATCTTGAGTGTAGGAGATAGTATGAGTTCAGGTTAATAGCACTGGCCTTAGGCTCAGATGTAAGTCCAAATACAGCCTTTACTTGAACCCACAAGTTCTGTCACTTAACTAGCCATATAACTTTTGCAACCTTGGGTTTCTCATCCCCAAAATAAGGATGATGAGAATTAAATAAGGTAAGGTATGTAGAAAGCACTTAGCATACTGTATGACCCCAAACAAACATTCAGTAAGTCTCATGTTATTACAATGTTCCTTAAATCCTAATTTTCATAAATTATGGTACATGCATAGAATGGAATTCTATTTTAACCATTTAAAATGTGAGGCAATTCTACACGTATTGATGTGGAATGATTGACAAGATATAGTATCAATATATGAAAAAAAAAAGGGCCAGAAAAGTGTGTATGGTACATTACCACTTCTATTTTTCTTTACCACAGATATTTACAAATATATATATGTATATATATGTACACACACACACACAGAGATATATATACACACACAGAATGCCTCTGGAAGAATACATAAGAAACAAGTATCAGTAATTGCTTCTGGGAAGAAAAATTAAGTGGCTGTGGGACAGGGGTGGAAGAAAGTCAACATTTTACCTAATTCCTTTTTGTACCTTTTGAATTTTGTATTGTTTACTTATAGTGTCTATTCTGCAAAAAAAAAAAAAATTGCTAAGTTTATATTATGATCAAAGAAACCTCATGCTACCAAAATATTCCATTATATAGTAAATGTGCTAAGCCATTTCAGTCCTGTTCTACTCTGTGCCATCCTATGGGATGCCATCCTATCTGTCCATGGGATTCTCCAAGTAAGAACACTGGAGTGGGTTGCGATTTCCTTCTCCAATATAGGAGGTGGATTATGCTAAACTTTACAATAAAACCTAAAGGGACTTAATCACAGTTTCAGTGTTAATTTCAATTCTATTGTTGATAATAAGCAAAGACTGATAGAGTTTTAGCTAAATTAGCCAATGAGGAGCAATTTATTGAGATCTATGGGGGCAGTGGCCTGGAGATTTTTGTTTTTTTAAAGAAAGTTATGTGGATGAGGGAGCAATAAGAATAACATCACTCAAAAAAACAAAACAAACAAATATATATATATATATATAAGGCAACAAACATCGTGCTAAGTGCTGAGGAAACTGATATCTGGTCCTTGCCTTTGAGTAACCTGCAATTTAGTGGAAGCATATGAACAAAGCAGTAAAATTAGCACTCCTGGTGGGCTTGCTTACTTAAAATATAGGTTCATTCATTCATGAACACATAACAATTCGAATGAATGAATGGTGCAAGCCTGGTGACAAAATGCAATTCGCTGAAGCCTCTAGTAACTTGTAAAGTACATAAGAACTCGACCCTCTATCTGAGAATGCTTGTACACTTGCATTCCCAGAATCCAGAGAGCTCGCGGAGCCTGCAGGTGTCAGAGGCTTGGCTTTTCATTACAGTCCCGGGATACCAGCCTGGAGACTGCGCAGGTTGGAAGAGTTCCCAGACCTCAACCCCCAACTTGAATCCCTTCAAGCCAGGTACTCCCACACCTGGGCTTACAAAGTCTCAACTCTCACAGCCGGGGTCCGGGGGACAACAAACCCTGAGTCGACCCCTGACCCTCAAAATGAAAAGTCATTCTGGGCCTCCTCCCTCAGTGCTTAGTGCTCCTCTTGGAGGAGGCAATAATAGGAGAGCAAGAGAGGGTGAAATCCCTCTGGAGGAAACCTCTCGAAAACTCTGGAGGGTTGACTGCCCCGAGGCTTCCTGGGTTATAAGCAGTGGGCTCGGCTTACTCCAGACACAGTCACTGACCTTTACAAAGAGGGTTTCCAGGGGCGATGGCCGAAGGGGTGAGAGCAGCGGCCCAAGCCCTGCACCCAACACATCTCCCTCTCAGCCGGCTCTGCGTTAAGCGCAAGGTAACCAAGGGCGACCATGAAGCCGCCATCTTGAGCTCCGTACCAGGGGAGGAAGAGGAAAACTTTATTGAAACCCAGAAGAGAGACGGTAGCGCAGACAAACGTAACCTTGTTCACGGAAGGCTCCGCCCGAGAGAAGGAGCAGCGGAAGAACTCGACCTCTAGTAGCGAGGGGGCGGGCTGGCCTCCGATGCCCTTTGGATCCTTCCTGACACAGCAAATCTGGACTACGACTCCCAGCATGCAGTGCGGCGGCACAGAGGGCGGGGCGGGCAGCTCAAGCCTGGTGAGAGGGACAATTGTCCACCCAGAGGCTGCAGCAGGGGATTCCAGATAACTTTCAAGGAGTTAGAACGTGATTACAGCCATCCCTGAGCCTTTTAGGTTAGAGAACCTGACCCAGATTTCAAAACTTAAAGTGGGACCTCATATTTTAACGAAATATTGATGTTAACTTCCATAAATGGTAGCCCCAAGTTATTTGCCTCCAGCGTCCAACTCATCTTCAGCAGAGTATCTGAAATGTGCTCCTACCACTTTTGCTTTCTGTATTTTAATACCATAAATTATTTTTGATGTGGCTCACACACAAATGTTTTTAAAGAACATGGGGAAATGTATGTAACATGGGAGAGCTAATGGCCCAAAATGAATGAGTGGATAGAGTGGCCGTGGGACAGTGTATCCAAAGAAGAATTTCTAAGTGATCTGCCCTATTTTGATTATTCAATAACTGTTTTGAGTCACTACGCTAAATACATTGGGAATACAAACGGCTGACCTGAAGAGTCAGTCAATCGGGTAGGAGGGATAAAGACAAGGACAAAAGGTTTAACCACGTGTTGTGGAATCAATGAAAGAACACTTTGGCTGGGAAATGAGGAAGGCCTTCTAGAAACTTTACTTTCAACAGGAAAAGAAGACCTTCCAAGAACAAGAAATAAAGTGAGTTAAGGCAGGCAAGAAAATATGAATTACAGGAAGGAGAAAGCCAAGTTTGAAACTACACTAGAAAGAGTTCCAGAAAGTTAGGTAGGTTGGTCTACAATAGACCTCCTCACCCATCACAGCCTTGTGGTGGTGAAGGGACTTGACTAACTCAATGAAGCTATGAGCCAGGCCATGAAGGGCCACCCAAGAGGGGCCAGTCATAGTGGAGAGTTCTGACAAAATCTACAATAGAAGATTCCAAAGAAACAGGAAAAAGAGAGCATATAGCTCTCTTGATATATAATGGTATAATAAAATGGTATAATATTTTGGAGACTTCTCTACTGTCAAATCATTTATGGAAAAATTATTTTGATTGTCTCCAAAATATGTTGTCAAATAATTTTTTTCAATCTTTATTTACCTCTGAAAGGACAAACTATTCCTGCATGTTTGTTTCATTTAATAGCACTAATTTTTGGTGTGACACTTTGTGAAAGACCTTTTGAAAAAAACTGAACTAATTCTTCCTTGACTTACACATTTATCACACTCAAGACTTTCAGAGAGTGTCTGAGTATCATTTTGTTTGCTCTTGGAAAGCTACTGCTTGTCTTGGTCAATGAAATTACCTCTTATTAAAGATTCCAAATTTAATAATTAAGGAAGTGAAATAAGAACGCATGTATAGTTTAATGCCAAACTTCTAGGAAGATTTACAGGAAATTTTCACATGACCATACAAGTGGACAGAAACATGGCAATTGAACTTTATTGTGTACAAATATAAGGTAACTTAGAAATAAATTACATTTTTTGTATTCAAGAGAATTTATTGTGATAGAAGACTAATTAAGTAGCCATTGTAAACTATTTTATTAAAACATCAATCCTAAGGACTTCCCTGGTGGTCCAGTGGCTAAGACTCCACACTCCCAATACAAGGGGCCTAGGTTCCATCCCTAGTCAGGGAACTAGATCCCACATGCTGCAACTAAGACCTGGCTCAGCCAAATAAATCAATTTTTTTAAATAAAAAATCAAAAATATGACTATGTGACTACATTCCATCACAGATTCTAAACTTGTAATGCCTCCCTAAAGTCTATGGAAGGAAATACAATTTATTACGTATCTTTAAAAAAATCAATACTTGGTTCCTACCTACCTTACCATCTTCTCATATTGAATGAATGAAGCCCAGTGATTTAAGTATCTCATTAGTTTTCATGAATCTCCACATGTATTATTTTCAAAAAAACTGGAAAACTAATCTCATCTTCCTACTCCCTATCGCCAACTTTATTTCCTAAGTGTGTTCTGATACTTTTTTAATTAGAAAAAAATAACTACTGGGATTAGCAGATACAAACTACTAT
Organism: Antilocapra americana; assembly: GCA_007570785.1. NCBI lineage: Eukaryota > Metazoa > Chordata > Mammalia > Artiodactyla > Antilocapridae > Antilocapra > Antilocapra americana. Next base: position 38,920,377 of record ML662442.1, read on the forward strand.
ATATACATTATATAAACAACAAGTTCTACTGTGTAGCACAGAGAACTGTATTCAATATCCTATAATAAACCATAATGGAAAAGCATACGTGTGTATGTGTGTGTAACTGAATTATTTTGCTGTATACCAAAACCTAACACATTTGTTCAACCATACTTCACTTTTAAAAAAAGAATCATGAAAACTAGTAATTGAATATTTCCAGGGCAACTCCAAGAATGTTTCAGGTTTAATACTGCATATGTATTCAGTATTTATCATTACAAAAACCAAAAAATGCCATGTATATGGATATCCAGACTTATGAGAAAAGTTATTTTTAAATCTTGTGTGTGTGTTAGTTGCTCAGTTGTGTCCAACTCTTTGCAACCCTATGGATTGTATGTTGCCTATAGCCCATCCATGGAATTCTCCAAGCAAGAGTAATGGAATGGGTTGCCATTTCCTCCTTCAGGGATCTTCCTGACTCAGGGATCGAATCTGGGTCTTCTGCATTGCAGGCAGATTCTTTACCATCTGAGTCACTAGGGAAGCCAGGTAACTTCTAAATCTTAAAGGTACCTTAAAGATCTGATTTTAACCCAGCCATTTTACATATTCCCAAGATGGACATGAGTTTGAGTAAGCCCTGGGAGTTGGTGATGGAGAGGGAAGCCTGGTGTGCTGCAGTCCATGGGGTCGCAAAGAGTTGGACACTATTGCGCGACTGAAATGAACTGAACTGAATTTTACATATTGAGACTCAATGATCCTAAGAGAGAATAATTTACCCAAGATAACACAGGCACCACTCCTTCTTGAAATTAACTGAACAGTAAGAGAGACTTAAAACATATTTAATTAGATCGTTCTTCAAATGATCTTGAAATGAGACCTATATATAGGCAAAAAGTATACTGTGCTATAAGAATTTTGATTGTCACATAGTGATGTTAATAATCAATCTAGTTTTGTTGTCTGGTTAGTTAAATTTGATGCAATGCATATCCAGGCAATCAAATAGACTCAATGTTTTTCAGTTCTATAGATATAGATTGTTTTTTCAGAGGAACTAAAATTAAATTGCAGCTATTCATCAAGACTCAAAGATGCAATCATAAAGCTATATGAACTCATTTGTTTATAAGTGTTAGTTCTTGCACCAGGTGACTACACTCAGAATTAGCCATGATTTGGCCTAGACTTCAAAGGAAGCAGCTGGTGTTTTATTTTCAAATGGACATCTTGGGAAAATTACTTGGATAAATAATTACCCAACTTTACTGATAATAGAGAAGTTCTCAATCTAGACTCTCTAGATGATAAAACGTGAATACCTTTTGGTGATGAGACATATCAAACTCAACAAGAGTGTCTTCTGCCAAAACCAAGGCTAGAGAAAACTAAGGCACCAGATGAGGAAAGGATCATGAGACCGCTAATGTCTATACACACCAATTATAAGGGCCCAATTTTCCCAGCATGTACCTCACTTAGGCCAAGTAATTCTCATCAACTTCAAAGGGAGTGATGTGCATCCACAGATCTGAGTTTGCCATATCCAGGGCTTACTCAGCAGGAATACATACTATAATTCATGATACCAGGCTTCATTCTTTAGTCCAAATCAACCCAGCTGGATTTTTAAGCTTTTGTTCTTGGAAATAATCAACTGTCCCTTAAAATATCAAATCCACTTGGCTTTATTTCACATATCAATCCTGTTGATTACTAAGACAAACCATAGTTTGAGTTTATAGATTGATATGCAAGACATGTATTTTCGAGTTGCATGCTATACTACTATGTAGTTTTATAGTATTAAATTACTAAAATTTATCCTGGAAATGATTTTATGCATAGCAAAGAGAGAAACAAGAGACTTCCTGTGTTTGCTATTCAACAATTTTTTAAAAAATATAATTCTGTTTATAGGTACTGTTTTTCAGCTTTAATTTGATACTTAAATACCAGATAAATTATCTTTTTATTTAATTACTTTTATATAATAATTGCAATCTTGAAAGTCTGAAAAATGACTAGAGGGCATTTTCTAAGAAATAGATTTCTGGACTTAAATTACACAGCTTTTCTGCTTAGAGTTTTGGTGTTATCTAAGTTATTATTATATTATTACTATTATTAAATAGTTATGAAATGGCAAGTATAGAGTTTGACATTTACAAATATCTGAGATGTTAGGTCTAAAATGTTTTTAATCACAGATTTTGAAAATTAATACAAGTATACTCCATTGTCTCTTTGTTGTTGTTTAGCATGTATTAGTTTTGACTCACTCTAGCATGTTATACACATAGCACCTGTGCCCATTTAGCAAAGAATTTCAGTACAAATCACTCTGAATTGAATAGACATCTCTAAGAAGCATTACAATTGTTGCAATATTTTTAGAAACTGAAAGAAGGAAATAAACAACTTCAGTAAAAGTGATTTAAATAACAAATAACGTATCTTTATAAACAGCTTATCTCCTTGAGAACAAAGAATAAACAAGGAGACAAGGTTTTTTTTTCCTTCCACTATTAAAGCAGATCACAATATGAATGGGTGAAATGTCATGAATAATTGGAGAAAATCACAGAGTAATCTTAGACAAAAACATCTGATTTATTTAAATTGTCATTGTTTGTCTTATTAGAACCTTTATTTAACCTTGTTATCCACAAGGCAGTATTCAAGCTGGTTTATCAAAAATATACTTTGGAACTAACGATATTTTGAAATTTTTGACTTTCGCATATGCAGGCTATGGTAATGTAAATCTCCAATGGCAGATGTTTTACTTGGGACCTAATTAACTGACATTACCTTAGACAGAAATGCCTGTGAAAACTTAATGTTTTGAATCTAAAATGACAGTAAATAAATCAAGGCTTTGAAACATTCTGTCAGTAGATTTAAGCTCAGCTTTCTGGTCAAAAGGATCAAGCTTTTGAGTACTTGATTCATTTAGTTACAACATTGAATATCATCTGCTCACAGACCTAATCATAGCTTCACTTCTAATCATAGCTTCAAGGCTTCTTCCTATGATTTTCCAACCACATTCTTTCTTCCTAGATAAGGTCATTTCCAATCTCCTTCACAGATTCTAGGCATTTCAGGGCTTACCACATGTCTGGTACTGTTCTCAGTGCTTTACAAATATTAATTCTCAATGCTCATAACCATCTGGTAAGGTAGATACAATTGTTGTCCCCATTTTATACATGAAGAAGCAGAGGCACAGGTAGGCAAAGTAACTTTTCTAGAGTTGCTCTTCTACTAAGGATTTTGCCCATGTCCTCTACCAAACCCTGACTTAATAGAATATGATTTGCTCATAGTACTGTCTTCAAGTCAGACACATTTATGTAAAATATAAATTTCTAGATGAGAAATATTTCTAATATAAAAACATATCAGAATGGTGATGTGTAAATCATGTTAGTATTCTGCATAACAGATAGAAGAGATTAGAGAAGTAAGAGATTAGAGAAAGTATGGAGAATTCTGCAGTCTAACCAAACTAAGATATGGCAGGGGGGTGAAGAGTAGATGAAAAAGGAAAGAAAAAAGATGACTCACGGTTATAAGCCCAAGTGATTAAAAAAATAACATTTACAGTAGAAAGGATGTAAATAGCAGAGGTATTGCTTAAGAATAAGAGGGATGAGACTGACTTAGACAGTCAGAGTTTGATTTAGTCAATAGGACAACAAACAGAAATAGCACATGGGTGCCTGAGTGAGTGTGTGTTGGTGTGGGGGTGGCAAACACTGCAGTAATATGCCCATACCCTAGCTTGAGGTAAGAATAGATCTGGGAGCATTAACCAGCTGAGTGGACCAAGCCTTGTTGCAGCAGGACTGGTCAATCTCTCTATCAAAACCAATCCACAAGAATTCCCTGCTGGCCTAGTGGTTAGGAATCCACCTGCCAGTCAGAGCAGGAGACATGGGTTTGATCCCTGGTCTGTGAAGATTTGACATGCTTGTGCACCTGTGCTCTGGAGCCCAGGAGGGGCAGTTCCTGAGCCCAGGCTCCGCAGCTACTAAAGCCCATGTGGCCTAGAGCTCATGCTCCACAACAAAAGAAGCCATTGAAATGAGAAGCCCATGCACGCAGCTAGAGAGTAGACCACGCTCACTACTAGACAAAAGCCTGTGCAGCAACAAAGACCCAGCTCAACCAAAAGAAACTAAACAAAGAAACAAACAAAAACACTTGACAAAATTAAAACAACAACAACAATCCACAGATTCTGGCCAAATACACCTCCTATGAAGATGCATTACTAAATGTAGTTTTGGAGAGCTTACTTCTTTTGGAAACACAACTAGGAACCAAAGCTGGTATGCCTGGAGTGTATATTCTTGTGGCAAGGCCTTTCACTAGAACGCTGACACCAATTCACATAGATTTGCCAGGTCCTTCTCCTCCCTGTAGGAGTTATGGTGCTATTTGCATCCTGAGATTTGGCATCTCACAGATATCCAGTCTGGACAGTCCTCCATTGCTTAACGCAGTACCTTCTTTAGGTCAAACCAAAGAAACAGGGGCAGTTCAGTTCAGTTCAGTCACTCAGTTGTGTCCGACTCTTTGTGATCCCAGGAACTGCATGCAGCATGTCAGGCCTCCCTGTCCATCACCAACTCCCGGAGTTTATTCAAACTCATGTCTATTGAGTTGGTGATGCCATCCAACCATCTCATCCTTTGTCGTCCCCTTCTAATGTTTCCCAGCATCAGGGTCTTTTCCAATGAGTCAGCTCTTCACATGAGGTGGCCAAAGTATTGGAGGTTCAGCTTCAGCATCAGTCCTTCCAATGAATATACAAGATTGATTTCTTTTAGGATGGACTGATTGGATCTCCTTGCTGTCCAAGGGACTCTCAAGAGTCTTCTCCAAGACCACAGTTCAAAAGCATCAATTCTTCAGCACTCAGCTTTCTTTATAGCCCAACGCTCACATCCATACAGGGGCAACTATTTCTCAAGTCCATTCTCTTCTCTACATTCCCACTACTGCCATCTTAGTTCTGCCAGAGTGATCTTTCTAAACTAAAAATCAAGTCACTCTCATTCAGTGGTTTCCTTTAGAATGTCTTTAGATAACCTCCAGAACCATAAACACTGACTGAAATGCCTTCTGGCCTTAGTCCTTGTCATTTTGCCCTTTCACCCAGTAGTACTAACGACCTGTAGTTCCCCAGCAGTGCTTTCCTCTGGGCCTCAGCATATGTATACCTCTATCTCTGGAATGTACCTCCCACACAGAGGCACACCCAAATCACAGATGCTTTGAGTAATAAACACCAACTTCAAGCCCCATGTTTACTGTTGCTTCCTTGTGGAATTCTTTCCCTACGCCCCTCAGACTGGCGATATGGCTCTCATCACACTCTACTGGCATGTCGCTATGACCAGACTGAAAGATCCTGCAAGTAAAAACTATCTTGTTCACCACCTTCCCTCCTCTCCACCCGTAAGCACCTAGCACAGCACTTGGTCAGCAACTATTTGTCACATGAATGGCTAGAAGGATTTAAGAGTCCTAAGGGGGACATATCCATTCAGCTAAGGAGACCACATAATGCCATTGGTTCTGGAAATGACCCTCTCCCTGCCCTACCAACAAATCAATATATATGGCATTCTTGACATTCTCTAGATCCTTGCTATCTGCTATGGTCTGGAGACCAGCAACAATGGCATTTTCTGGAACTTGCCAGAAATGTAAAATCTCAGGCCTCATCCTAAAACTCCTGTATCAGAATCTGTTCTTCTACCTAATCCCCAGGTGAGCTGTAGGAGTATTAATAATTGAGGAACACTGCTCTGAGTATTGGTGGCTCTTTACTCAGAAAGTTCATAATCCATTTTCTGGAGAGAAGAAATACAAATACCTGGTTCTCACTGTTCCTGCAGCTGAGGACTTGCGTATTTTCACCCCAATTCAGGTTTACACTAACCTAGCCTGACCTTACATGGCTGGAATCAGTCACACCGTATGATATCATAGGCTTTCAATTTCAAAAGGAATCCTGTGCCTTTTTATTTTTTTCAGAAGTCAACCACTTGACCAGGGACAGAAATCGTTCATTGTCATGTCTGCTTTTGAATCTTCCAGATAATGGATCCAAAGTCATCTGTAAGAGGAGAGTCCCTCCTCATCCAGTAACGGGTCTTATATTCCTGATGTCTGAGCAGTCCTCAACCATTGGTTGGTATACTCAGCATTCGGCTGGGAGCAACCATGGGAAATGTGGACTCAGAGCAAATGCTGTAATGAAATTTCAGCGCATAGCAGCTGAGGTCATAGGTTAATTATGCTTCCTGAGGCTAGAGATCTGAGAGGCACATTCTTATGGCTACCACAAAGGGCAAAAACAAGATATAGGGAAAATGGCTTAATTGGTGGAGAAGAACTTGAAAACAGCAGAAGAAAGGGGTTCTGATGTTGATACAACCGTCCGGGTACTGTCTGGTTTACCAATACAGAAGAGATACTAAATCACACACACACACACACACACAGCAAAATGGAGAATTATGTGTGTCTCAGGGTGGGGAGTAACATCCCTCAAAGGCTATGCTCAAAACACAACAGATCAACAGATCAACAGGTGCTCAGTAATCTGCCTCCTGTGAGTCACATTTACTAGGCTTGTTTTGCTGAGTGGCTCACTCCCATTCTTGCCGCTTCTTCTTTTTTTTTTTTTTGTTTTTGGTCACGTGGCGCAGGATCTTAGTTCCCCAACTGTGGATCAAACCATGCCTCTTGCAGTGGAAGTGCAGTCTTAACCACTGAACTATCAGGAAAGTTTTGCCTCTCCTTTAAATGAAATCATGAAAATATACCAAAAAAATCACTGTGAAGATATGTTTAACTAAAGTATTAGCCTCCCCAAGACCCTGAACTCTTAGTCCAGGGAGCAAACCTGCACTTACCCCTCCCTGATGGTGGAAGTAGAAAACTTAACCTTTTAGAGGCTATCTGATATGTTCCTAGGAGGGCTTAACATCATCTCCAAAGCTTCTGATTCTCCAACCTCAGCTGGGTGTGCAACAATTCAGTTCTGACACTCACTACCTAGAGTTAACACAGACCCTGCAGGTTAAAGACTTTGACCCACAAGAATGCAGACACCAGCCTTAAATGGGGTACCTAAGCTACCCTGCTTCCGCCTCCTTCCTGAAAAGTGAAAGTGTTAGTCACTCAGTCATGTCTGATTCTTTGCGAATCCATGGACTTTAGCCCACTAGGCTCCTCTGTCTGTGGAATTTTCTAGGCAAGACTACTGAAGTGGATTGCCACTTCGTTTTCCAGGAGATCTTCTCGACCAAGGGATTGAACCTGGGTCTCCTGCAATGTGGGCAGATTCCTTACCATCTGAGCCACTAGGTGCCTAATTGGTTATGAATTTGAGGATTCTCATGACCCTCTTTCCCCTAAGTTTTGATAATTTGACTCACAGAACTCAGAAAAAAAATACTTTATGTTTAAGCTTATTTTACAGGATTACAGCTCAGGAATAGCCAAATGGAAGAGGTGCACAGGGCAAAGTATGGGGGACAGGGCACAAGGCTCTTCCTTGCCCTCTCCTGTCTGCCACATTCCCAGGAGTCAGGGAGTGGGGCTGAAAGTTTTAATGTGCTTTGCGGATACTGCACTTTTTACAAATTGAAGGTTTGTGGCAACTCATTGTGGAGCAGGTCTATCAGTGCTATCTTTCCCACAGCACTATTTTTTAATTAAGGTTTGTACGTTGTTTTTGGAGACATATCGTTGTAAACAGACAACAGTGTAGCATAAACATATTTCTATGCATTGGGAAACCTAGAAATTTGTGGACTTGCTTATAGAGTAGATAATAACCAAATGGACATAAAACACAGTAACACATGAGAAACAAACTTAATTTTGTATGTACCAGAGTCCCATAGAAGCAAGTGACTAGAGCAAGTTGTGCAGTTAAAGCTTATGAGCCATCCTGAGCTAGGGAATGGGATAGGGGTCTGGGGCTTCTGAAGGGAAGGGCAGTAATTCAGAGGACAGTAAGAGAAGCAGATGTCTGGCAATTAGGATGTTCGCCTTGCCACAGAGATAGGTCATTCAGACAAAATCTATCTTTGGTAATAGCTCTCTCTGGGCCAGGCCCCCATCTACTTTCTTTTAGATAGTGAGGAAAGAGGTACAAGTTTTTCTGAAGTCAGTTGCATCATGATTGTCCTCCATTCAAGATAATCCACATGCCAAAGTGGCATATTTTGGGGTCACACATTCTGCTCCCTTTCAGGGACCAGTTGAATAAATTATGGAATATCAGATACTGAAATACTTTGCTGCTATATTAAGTGTGGATCTAGCTCCAAGATATATTGTTAAGTAAAAGGAGGTGCAAAAGTGTGTGTATTCTATGATGCCATTTCTGTTACACAATACATATGTATATAACCACACATATTTTACATGCTAGAATATTTCTGGAAGGATACAAAGATATGCAGCAAGAAACATAACTGTGGCTGTCAATAGAAAGGGGAAGTAGATGGCTGCAGATAGGGACTGGAGGCAGGTGTTTCAATGGATACTCTTTTTTCAATATAAATTTATTTATTTTAATTGGAGGCTAATTATTTTACAATATTGTAGCAGTTTTGTCATACATTGACATGGATCCGCTACAGGTGTTTATGTGTCCCCATCCTGAACCCCCTTCCCACCTCCCTCCCCATCTTATCCCTCTGGGTCATCCCAGTGCACCAGCCCCAAGCACTCAGTCTCATGCATTGAACCTGGACTGGCGATCCGTTTCATATATGATAATTTACATGTTTCAATGCCATTCTCCCAAATCATCCCACCCTCACCCTCTCCCACAGAGTCCAAAAGACTGTTCTATACATCTGTGTCTCTTTTGCTGTCTCACATATAGGCCATTACCATCTTTCTAAATTCCATATATATGCATTAGTACATACATATGTATTGGTGTTTTTCTTTCTGGCTTACTTCATTCTGTATAATAGGCTCCAGTTTCATCCACCTCATTAGAACTGATTCAAATGTATTCTTTTTAATGGCTGAGTAATATTCCATTGTGTATATGTACCACAGCTTTCTTATCCATTTGTCTGCTGATGGACATCTAGGTTACAATTGATACTCTTAAGTACACTTCGACTTTTGAGTTATATAAATGTTTTATTTAAGATGAAAAAACATAGTTATAGTGTTTATAACTTCCCTCAATACTAAATCTGAAAATGCCCACATTCTAAAAAGTTGGCGGCGGTCTGGGCATGTCTTATACTCTCAGAAGTTCTGAGGATGACTCATGTTGTAAGGAGTCTTCAGTGGGGAGGAAGGAAGTACTGAGCTTTGTGGCTTTTACTTTTCTCTGTGCTGCATGAAGTGAGGTTACGTGCTGAGAGTTTTAGGAAGAGGGTTGCAAAACATTTTATCTGAGAAGCAGATAAAATAACGGACTGCTGAAGCATGTTGAAGGGTCAGCTGAGACTGCAAACCATAAATCTGCAAAGGTGCCAGTCAGCTTAGGATTTTCTTCAGGAATTCTCAGCAGCCTGGGAGTAGATGTTTGGAGGTAGGTCAGGGTGTGAACTAAAAAAATTACATAAGAGTGGCCAGGATGGCCCTTGAGAAGTTTCCAGGACTTTCTTAGGTTTGCTACAAATTCAGAGTCTGATACTCTGGAGGTCCAGCTACTCGGTTTTATCATTTTCCTCAGAGGCAATCAGGCTTGGGGTAGTGATGCAAGTCAAGCTCAAAAGATGCTGGTTGATAAGACAGAACCTTAATTTACAAGTTTAAAACTAAAATATAAACTAGCTGCACCCACAAAGCAGAATTTCCTTTTGCCTGTAAGAAAGTCCTCATAATCCTAAAATGTATACGGAACCACAAAAGACCCAGAATTACCAAAGCAATGCTGAGAAAAAAGGACAAAGCTAGAGGCATAACCCTCTCAGACTTCAAACAGTATCTCAAAGCTACAATAATCAAAACAGAGTAGTACTGGCACAAAAACAGACAAAAGGATGAACAGAACAGAATAGAGTCCAGAAATAAGCCCAAACACATCTGGTCAATTAATCTTTGACAAGAAAGGCAAAAATATACAATGGAGAAAAGACAGTCTCTTCGGCAAGTGGTGCTGGGAAAGTTGGACAGTCCCATGTAAATCAGTGACATTAGAACATACCCTCACACCATACACAAAAATAAACTCAAAATGAAGAAAGACTTAAATATAAGACGTAACACCAAAAGCTCCTAGAAGAGAACACGGGCAAAGTGTTCTCTGATGTAAATTGTAGCAATACTTTCTAAGATCAATCTCCCAAGGCAAAAGAAATAAAAGTAAAAGTAAACAAATAGGACCTAATCAAATTTACAAGCTTTTACACAGCAAAGGAAACCATTAATAAAACAAAAGGACAAACCTATGGAAGAGGAGAAAATATATGCAAACAATGCAATGGATAAGTGCTTAATTTCCAATATATACAAAAACCTCATGCAACTCAATATATCAAAAGGAAACAACCCAATCAAAACCTGGGCAGAAGACTTAAATAGACATTTCTCAAAAGAAGACATACAGATGGCCAATGAACACATGAAAAGATGTTCAACATCGCTGATTCTTAAAGAAATGCAAGTCAAAACTACAATGAAGTATCACCTCGCAGTCAGAATGGCCATCATCAAAAAGTCTACAAATAATACATTCTGGAAAGGGTGTGGAGAAAAGGGAAATTTTCTGTACTATTAGTGGGAATATAAATTGGGGCAGCCACTATAGAAAACAGATTGGAAATTCCTTAAAAAATTAAAAATGGAGTTACCATATGATTTAATAATCACACTCCTGGGTATTTATTAGGAAAAGCTGAAAACTCTAAAAGATACATGCACTCCAATGTTCATAGCAGCATTGTTTACAACAGTAAAGATATGGAAGCAATCTAAGTGTCCAACAAGAGATGAATGGATGAAGAAGATGTGGTTTGTATATAAAATGGAATATTACTCAACCATAAAGCATGAAATATTATCATTTGCAGCAATATGGATGGACCTAGAGATTATCATATATGTAAGTCAGAGAAAGACAAATACCACATGATATCACTTATATGTGGAATCTAAAAAAAATGATACAAGTGAACTTACAAAACAGAAACACTCACAGACACATAAAAACAAAAGGGAAAGAGTCGGGGAGAGGGATAAATTAACAAATACACACTACTATATATAAAATAGATAAAAAACAAGGATTTACTATGTAGCAGAGGGAACTATATTTAATATCTTATAATAATATAAATGGAAGATAATCTGAAAAAGACTATATATAAACACATATATATACATATACATAATATATAATGCAATTACCTTACTGAACACCTGAAACTAACACATTATAAATCAACTATATTTCAATTAAAAAAATTTAAGAAAAAGAAAGTCCTCACAAAAAAAGAAATTATGATCAGCTGACTGTTCAGTGATCTCTGAAATAAACAGGAATGGATGATCTTAGTGACCAGAACTACCTAGCTATGATAAGCTAATACACTACTCAAGGAACACAACTCTCCAGGTACCCACAGTAATACACTCAAACTGACATAATTTGTCTAGAAATGGACCATTAGGAAAACATAAAATTGGTTATAGTTTTCTGTAATCTAGCCTATGCTTAGATTATGTTTGTGTCTTTTCATCTCTACCTCTCACTTCAATTACCACCCTTTCTTGAGTTAACAGTGTTAACAGTCTGGTGTATATCCTTTCATACGTAGACAGGCTTTTATTTGTTTACCCAAATGGGATCATACTGCACATATTATTCTTTGATCCTCTTTCCAAAATATCATGGATATTCCTCTTCTAATTCTTTTTAAAATTTTTATTTATTTGGCTGTGCTGGGTCTTAGCTGCAGCATCCCTGACCAGGGATCGAACCCAGGGCCCCCTTCATTGAGAGTGCAAAGTCTCAGCCACTGGACCACCAGAGAAGTCCCTCCTCATCAACTTCTAATAACTAAAAATAGATATATTCTAACATCTTAAATAAAAGTAGAACTATTTCATTTACTCTATTATTTAATTTATATATTACATGTAAATTACATAAAATATTATATAATTTCCCATAGTTTGAATATACTATAATCCAAGCATTTCTAATTCAGGCTGTTTTCAGTTTTTGCCACTACGAACAAATCTGCAATAAACATTCCTGTGGTTACATTCTTAAGTACTATAGTCTCTTGCAGCAAAAGTTGGATTTGGGGATCAAAGTATCCTAAATATTTTTTTCCAAATATGTTTAATTTTTATAAATATGAGCAAATTTGTCTATTTCCCTATAGTCTCCATAACACTGTTTCTGTTTTTGTTTCTTTTTTTAGTTATTTATTTGGCTACCCTAGATCTCAGTTGTGGCCTGCAGGATCCTTAGTTTCAGCTTAGTCACAGCATGTGGGATCTAGTTCCCCTACAAGGGTTCCAACCAGGGCCCTCTGCATTGGGAGCACAAAGTCTTAACCACTGGACCACCATGGAAATCCTTGTTTCTGTTATTTTTTATTTTTGCCATTATGCTAGACAGAAAACAGTATTTCACATTTGCTTAGATGAGGGTTTGATTACTGGGTTGGGAAGATCCCCTGGAGGAGGGCATGGCAACCCACTCCAGTATTCTTGCCTGGAGAATCCCATTGTCAGGGGAGCCTGATGGGCTACAGTTCAAGGGGTCCCAAAGGGTCAGCCATTACTGAAGCAACTTAGCACGCATGCAATTTATTTGACTAATGAGACTGAGCATATTTTTCACATTTATTGTCCACTTGAATTTCTTTTCCTAAGAAAGCAAAAAATAGTGGTTACATATGTAAATACTGGAGCTAGTTTTGCCATTCTGTACTCAGGTTATTTTGCCTTTGTGCCTCAGTTTTCCCATTTTTAAAATGCTGACAATAATAGTACCTACTTTTCGGGTTATTATGAGGATTTGATAAATTCATTATCTGGAAAAGTATAAAATAGGACCTATCCACATTCTTTGGCCATTTTTCTATGGGATTGTCTTTTTTCTTATCAATTTATGGGGAGTTCTTTTCACATTAGGAATACTAGCCTTTTACTATCTTACTTGTTACAAATATATTTCCTTCAATTCTTTTATTATAATGCCTTTTAATAAGTAATTTTTACTAAAAATTTATGCACTTAAATGACTACTTTTTCTTTATAGCTTGTTTCCCATATTGCTTAGGAAGCACTTTTTTACTCAAGGTTATACAGTTTTTCTCCTAAATTTTATCTAAACACACACATACAAATATATTACTATTTGAATTGTATCTTGGAATTTCTCTGTGGTCTAATGTTTCGGACTCCATGCTCTCATTGCTGAGGGCCTGGGTTCAATTCTTGTTTGGGGAACTAAGATCCCATAAGCCATGTGGTGTGGCCAAAAACAAACAAAAAACCCCCACCATCAACAATAAATAAATAAGTTCTATCTGGAATTTTTTCATATATGGTATAACGCAGGGGTGGGCTTCCCAGGTGGCTCAGTGGTAAAGAATCAGCCTGAAAATGCAGACGATCCAAGAGACATGGGTTCAAGTCCTGAGTCGGGAAGATCCTCTGAAGAAGGGAATGGCAGTATTCTTGCTTGGAAAACCCCACAGACGGAGGAATCTGGCGGGCTACAGTCCATGGGTCACAAAGAGTCAGACACACATAATGCAGGGGATTAGCTGTGCGGTCTTCCTATTCCCTAGACATTCAACTGTGCCAGCAATACTTCCCCAATGATTTGAAACGCTCCCTCTATACTGCACTCTATCTTATACACAGCCAAAACCCTACTCTTGTGGCTTTTTTTTTTTTTCCTTTTTGTCTGTGCTGAGAAGCTTGTGAGGTCTTAGTTCTCAGACCAGGGATCCAACTGGGGCCTTGCAGTGAAAGCAGAGTCTAACCCCTGGACCACCAGGGAATTCCCTATGCTCTTACTTACAGTTAGCTTTATAGTAAGTTCTAACATTTGGTAAAGCAAATCACACTTTTCTTTTCATGTTCATGGTCTTCTTGGTTAATCTCCAACATATGAACTTAAAAAAAAAAATTCTTGTCCACTTCAAACCTATGCACCCAAGGCAAAGAGGAGGGTAAAAGCAACCGCAGTAGGATTCTCATTCTATCTGCTTTATTAATAGTAGATTAAGTGATTTTTTTATATTAAGTCCTCCTATCCAGGAACATGGAGTATTTTTTTATTTAGGTTTTGGCTTATATCATTTATTAAAATTTCATAATTTTGTTTCCTATAGCGCCTGTACCTTCCATTCTTGTTTTCTTTTTTACTTTGGTCTCTGTTATAAATACTATATTTTTTCCATCTCCAGTCTAACTAGACATTGCTTAGTCAGAGGGAAACTGTAAATTAAGTTTGATACCTTCATTCAGCCACAAAATTCTCTTGCTAATTCTACTAGCTTACTCTTTATAGGTTTTTCTAGGAATACAATCGTATCTCCTTGAAAAATAAAGGTGATTTTTTTCCAGATGTTTATCCTGGGAAGCTCTTTAGCTGTGTGACTGTGCTGCTCTTTTCTGTAGATGCTACTTCACTACAGGCAATTGTTGCTGTGAGTGGCCATGGCCTCCAATGAGACAGAAGCTTTCTAAGCGAATATCCCATGATTGTTTTGTTCAAGTGTCATGGATGACAACACAATACAGTGGTTCTTGGTCTCTCAGGTCTCACAAAGTTCAATTCAAAGAATCATTAAATACATTCTTGAGCTCACTGCTGTAATCATACCTGTCAAGTTTCCCTTTGGTCTCTTGTAAAAGAGTAAGTATGCCCTTACTCTGGGAGTCCTGTCTGGGCATACATACTCTGATATTACTCTCACTCTTAGAGAGATACACTCAGAGAATTTCTCTGACCAACTTAATGAGCTTGTTGGCTCACTTTCATTCACATTACCCAGTATTATCTTCTTTATAGCATTAATCATATTGGTAGATTTATTACTTACTGGTTTATTATTTATCTACCCAAGATAGACCATATATTAATACAAAACAATTAATCTGATGAGATCAGGGAATTTTAACGTCTTCCTCACCCTTTTACCTCTAATATCTAGAGTTGAAAACACCTAGCAGGGCTTCAGTAAATACTTGCTTAATGAATGAATGTTGAGTTTTCCTGAAAAGGATCGACATCATGCTTAAGTAATTTTTTTATACCAATTTTCCTGAGCGTTGCTAAGGATCCAGATAATGTTTCAGTTTAAGGACCAAATCAGATTATTTAAAGTGAATGGGTTTTCTGAAACTCAACATACAAAGAAACGCAGAAAGGGTTATGAGACTGTAACAAAAAAGGTTAACTCCCCAGGCAGGGATAGACACCTGTCCTTCTACCTCAATGCTCAAAGTTTGCATTTGTCGGAGATTAACTATGATCTACTTAACTGTTTTGTCGTTCTTTTTTTTTTAATTTTATTATTATTTTTTTCTTTACATTATCGTGTTGGTTTTGCGTTTTTCGTTTCTGATAAACGTTACCTGAATTCCATTTCAAATGCTGCAGCAATAATGTTTACCACTTTTTTTTTTAATTTACTGCAACTTAATGGGAACTGAAGGGGAAAAGCTGCAGATCACTCGAACATCAAAAATTTAAGACAATTTTCAGCCCATATATTATGTTATCTTGTTTTAGAGGACCGATCAGTCTCCCCAAATGGCTTGACCTTACGGTATGATCTTGTGAAGTAGTTGTTCGACCACTCTACCACATTCAATTTACCAAGCCAGGCGCATGGACGGTAAAACTCTCAAAATTGATGTCAAAAATCATCAACTTGAGGCATTAATTCAAAGTTATCTGGAAAGGCATTTTCAGTGGTTCACAGTGAGACGGTGGATAGGTTGGCATTGAATTAGCGTGGGCAATTTTGCTCGGACTGTGGGCAAACCTCCCCTAGCTCGCCATTTAACTTTTGTCCCTGCGTCTCCCAGGGCCGCGAAGACCTCGTCCAGCGCACTTCCCACTGCTCCAGGCCGAGGCCGACACGGAAGCTGAGCCCGCAGCACCCCGCCCGCAGCCCGGCGGGGGCGCGCTCGCCCGGTGCATTCTGGGCGCTGTAGTCCGCCGGCCGGAACCTGTCCGCGCCTGCACGTTCCGTGACCGCTCTTCCCCTCCTCTGCCTAGAGCCACTCCCCTTCCGCGGTTTCCTCTGGGTCTCCGGGTCCCGGGCGCGAAGTTCCGACAGGTCAGCTGTTTCCCTCCAGGGCACAGGAGGCGGAAGCCGGAGGGGCGCGGGGAGGAGCTACGCGCGTGGGGGTGAACGCCCGCTCTACGTGCTCGTCCGCCTGGCGACCGCTGCGCGCGAGCCCGGTGTCCCCGCGGCCGGCAGCAGCGGCGGCGGCGGAGGCGTCGGTAGAAGGCGGAGGGGGCGGAGGGAGTCCGCGGCGGCGGCGGCTGCAGCAGCAGCGAAATGGCGGAGACCGTGGCGGACACCCGGCGGCTGATCACCAAGCCGCAGAACCTGAATGACGCCTACGGGCCTCCCAGCAACTTCCTCGAGATCGATGTGAGCAACCCGCAGACAGTGGGGGTCGGCCGGGGCCGCTTCACCACCTACGAGATCAGGGTCAAGGTGAGGCCGTCTTTTCCCTCCAGGAGAGACTGTTTCTGTGGTCCCGGCTGTCCGCCGCGGACCCTGGGGCGCAGACCCTCAGACGGCCACCGCCGCCCAGGCGGGGCCCCCTGCAGACACGGTGGGGCAGTCTCGTCCACGGGCGGGGTCCGGGCCAGGGCCCGTCTTCGTGTCGGGCTTTCGTGCAGGGCTTGGATGGGGGCTTGCAGGGTGAGCTGAGGCCAGCGCTGGCACTTGAAGAAGGTACTCGGAGAAGAGGGCGTGGGTTGAGCGCCGCTGGCCCCTCAAGCAGCTAATCTGGGAATGACATTTGAGTTGGAAAAGGGTAGATCTTTCGAGAACACAGCCCTTCATCGGGAATCGAGCTGTCTGGGACTGAGAAAGAGGGTTTGCGCAAAGTTGAAGCCAATCCGGTTTTCTTTTCCTGGAGACTATTACTCCCACCCCACCCCCACCCCCCGAGTTGGCCAAGCCAAGCTGATTGCTCTCAGGCCCTTCCGTGCTACCAAACTCACTTAGATTGTACGCTTTTCTGAACAGAACCTCAAGAAAGTTTGGAAAAACCTGTCAAATTTGGTAGGGCTGAGCCAGGTGAGAAAATGGTGATGGAAAATGATTGACCTTAGTGTTTTGGGCCACCGTCGTGCTAAAGGCTGAGGAGTGGGAAGTGTTGCCTGCCTCACAATCAAGACTACCACTGCTTTAAGAAAAGCCTGTTCGTTTAGGGACCTTGCTCTCCTAATTTCGAGATTTGCACTTCACTGAATGAAAGTATCAGCTGAAGTAGAACCACATTTATAATTTCATAACCAGTATTTGTTGGCAGTAAATAATTCAGATGATTTGAGAGATGCTAATTGAGAATAGTGCTTCACTTTCACTCTCTACTTTAGAATTAAAGAATTTCCTCATGTATGGAAGTATCTTTAAAAATTAGTCACAGTGAAACGAATCCAGCTGCTAATGACAGTAACAAATTACTAAAAATTAAGCCTAAGAATTTGGTTTTCGAGTAATCAAATTTTATGTAACAGGTTACTGTCAACATTTAAGTGCAGTAATTTCTCGTTAACTTTCTCATTTTTTTGTGTGGTAAGATATAACACAATATACCATCTTAACCATTTTTAACTGTACAGTTTAGTAATGTTCAATTTATTCACTGTTGTGAAATTTAGACACTTAAAAATAATTTACTTATATGTTGCTATAAAAAATGTAATAATCGTCCAACTTAAAATATGAAACTAACCTGTTAAATGTTACAAGTCGCCCTTGTTTCTCTAAGGATGTGTAAAATGTGAGTCATAAGCAGTCTTGTTACAGCGAAACTGCAGAATCTGAGTTCCAGTGTACCTAAGGAAGCACATTGTCACGTAAGCCTAGTGAAAAAAGATGAGGCATTTTTTCCCCTTATCTTTTGGAATGGTTTTGTATTGTCTTTAATATATCGCAGGTTGTTAACTATTCCTGTTTCTAAACTCCCAGAGCTAGTACTTACTGTCACACAACTGAAGTGGAATCTCCTGCCTACATTTCCTCATTTAATAACTTTGTGTTTGTCATGCTGAGTTCTTACATAGTAAATGGACTTTAAGTATAATAATAATTTTTTTTAAAGATTCATCTGATTTTTATTACCAAATAGCTTATGTGACACTTTAAATTGTGCTTATGTTATCTTCATTTGTATTTTGAACAAAGTAATCCTTTTTAAGAGTGATTAATGAGTTAAGGAATTAACAAAGTATACACACCTACACTGGTTTGTTAGATTATGTACACCAATTTGTTGTGTGTTAATAACTGTTAAGTCATAAGTGCTTGTGCCTTCTCAGAAAATATAATTGAGTTTCTAATGCTTATGAAATGCCATTGGGGATTCTCATAATAATGTAATGTGTTAACTTAAAATGCAGGACACCATATAGTAAGATATTAGGACTTATTTTAGCAGCATGTGATTTTTGAGAGTAATTAAGGTACAACTGCCAGTGAAATGAATAGTTAAGTCATTTTGTCATTTACTACTACTTTTCTAAACTGTTCCTTCTCTCCCTAGCCCCTGCTGCTTGCCTTCTGCTGTTGAATTTGACACATGGCAGACCATTTTATGTTCCAAAGTTTGGGCCCTTAAACTATCCTATGGTTACACTCTAATTTTAGTCTTGAGAAAAATGTTCCATTTTATAGGATCTGATTGAAATTACTCTAATTCACAGAGTAATTTTATCTGGATGGTAGCACTTTAGAATGCAAGTTTCCCAGTCTCCATTTATCTTTTGGTTTGAGGATAGTGTTTAAGACTATTAGGATCTCTTGATTATCTCTGTGCTTTTGAAAATAATTGGTACAGTATTAATGTTTTTTAAAATCATTCTAATGGTAGGCATAGCAGAGAGCACCATAAATGATTAAAGGATTTGGAAAGTTCAGGTTCTAGAATTATTTTGGCGTATTAAAGAGAAAGCTGAAGGGGAAACTCAGTCACTGTTTATGAAATTTGTGCTATAACGTGGCTTTAATTTTCTGAAGATTTTAAGTTAATTAAGATGTATTGTACCTAGAGAAAACTGCTTTGAACCGGAGTGAGTTTAAGGATCTTTCGTGAGCTCTGAGTTCAAAGAATAACCGAGTAAGGTGCAATATCTAAGGTCCACTTCCCTTCTATAAAATAGGTGTGCTAATAATAGTACAGTTGGTTCTTTGTATTTGAGGATGCTGGTTCTGCATATGAGTATTCAGCCAGCCACAGATCTAAAGTAGTTGGAAAAAAATTCCAGAAAGTCCCAAAAAGCAAAATTTGAATTTGCTGCACACCAGCAGCTATATATATGTAACATATGCATTGTGTGTTAGGTGTTATAAGTAATCTAGAGATGGTTTAAAGTGAAAGAGAGGATGTGCGTAGGTTATATGCAAATACTAAACCATTTTGTATAAGGAACTTGAGCATCTGCAGATTTTAATATGGAGGTGTGTGTGTACTGGAACCAGATTCCCCCATGGATACTGAGAGATGACTGTACCTACCTCAGAGGATTAAATGACATAATGCACATAAATCTCTTTAGTACAGTGATTGGTATATAATAGGCACTCAAAAGTTACTTCTTTCTAAATGCAGCTACTTCTGAATTAAAAGTCATTGATCAGCTGACTACATTCTTTACGTTAATGTGCAGGTGAGTTACTAAAATTGTTGAATTTTCTTATCAAGAGATCTAATATATTTTGTACCATTCCATGTGGGAAGTTGTGATTCCATTCAGAATGTAGTAAATTTCACACTTAAGACCAAAACTATTTAATAGAAGTCTCCATATTTTAAGGTGAGGGCCTCCACATGGTGTTAGTGGTAAAGAATCTGCCTGCCAGCTCAGGAGACCCAAGAGACTCAGGTTCACTTCCTGGGTCAGGACGATCCCTTGGAGTAGGAAATGGAACCCCACTCCAGTATTCTTGCCTGGAAATTCCATGAGCAGAGGAGTCTGATGGGCTACAGCCCATGGGGTCACAAAGAGTCAGACACAACTGAGCAACTAAGCACCTAAGCACACACAAATATACTTTGAGGTAGTGTGTTTCCTATGATTGTGCTAGTATTGATATTTTTTTCAGTTTGAGATCTAATTGACATATAAAATTTTATCTAAGGTGTACAACATAATGATTACTATATACATATACATAAATGATTACCACAGCAATTTTAGTTAACATTACCACCTCACATGCTTCTAAAAGTAGCTTTTTTAAGTTGAGGCATATTGAAACATAAAACTGAATAGTAAAGTTTACTAATGAATCTTGTACCGGGAAAGATAATGAAAGTAACATCTTGACAGCATTCTAAAGTTGTATTGGTGATTCTTCTCTGGATGAGTCCTCTCATTTTAAATTGAGAATCATTAATATTCTCTTCAGAAATAAATTAATATTTAGACTTGTTTTGAGTTTATGTGAATAAGTTCTTAAAGGGCCAAAATAGTATTTAAAAAAATCAAAGCATTTTGGGATCGAAGGACATCTGCAGAATCTAGGTAGGTTTATCAATTGACCATGAAAAGTCTGATATACATCTCTGCTGCCAGCTATGGCTGACCTCCAGGATCTCTGTCAGGGAAAGATAGCTTTGAAGAATCGGTTCTTAGCTAACTCATCCCTTAATGTGGGGGGAGTGAGGCAGTGGCAGTTTAAAAGTAGCTCTGTTATATTGTGTTAAGGGATCCTGTTTTAAATTGTTCATTTTGGCACATAAGGGAACCAAGACAGAGAAAGTCGTCTCTTACCCAAAGTAAATCATTGATATCTAACTCGAGTCAGAGTCAGGGCTCCCCTGATGGCTCAGACAGTAAAGAATCTGCATGCAATGAAGGAGACCTGGATTTGATCCCTGGGTCTGAAAGATCCCCTGGAAAAGAAAATGGCTACCCACTCCAGTATTCTTGCCTGGAGAATCCCATGGACAGAGGAGCCTGGCAGGCGACAGTCCATGGGGTTGCTAAGAGTCAGACTCCACCGAGCGACTAAGCACGAAGCTCATGTGAGTATCAGAGTCAGGGTTGGATTTGAAGTATTGTGGTCCTCATTCTGTATTGCTTCACGGCTTCAGTTCATTTAAACAATACATTAAAACCTTTTTTATCTACAGCCTGGTGTTGGGGAACCCTCAAATGTCTGAACCTTTAGAAGGAAGTCTCAATGTTAGCATCCTTGAAACCTAAGAGTTGACTCTTCATTAACCCACAGTAGATAAGATGCACCCCAGAAAAACAGCTGAAAAGAACTTACTGTTGAATTCTGTGCTATGATGAAATCACCCGAAGAAAAAGTGTGTTGTTGATTGGCTCAAAATGCTTATAAAAGGCAAGCTTCTTCTCATGTATAAGCTGAAAAGTGAGGAGATTTATCATGTGAGTACCTGTTGTGTTCAAGACAGTTTGCTATATATATAATTTGATCTGTGAGTAACCAAGGAGAGCAAATAATATCTTTGTTTTGCAAATGTGAAAGCTGAAGTCATTGTTGATCCTCATCTCTTGTTCCTCCCTCATTCTTATTTTAGTCTTGCTGAGCTGCTTATATCTCCCAAATAAGCTGACTTCTATCCAGGCTTTTGCATACACTTCCTCCTCTGTTAAGAACACTCTTGCTTTAGCAGCCTTATCTGGCTATCATTACTTGTCCTGCAGAACTCAGCCTTGCTTTTACCTTTTTAAAGATTTTGTTGATCCCTGGAATCTAGACTGGATTTCCTCCCTGTGTGTCCTTGTGGCCCTTTTAGGATTACATTTGTTTGCTTGTATGGGCTTCCCTGATGGCTCAGATGGTAATCCTGCAATGCAGGAAACTCGGGTTCAATCCCTGGGTTGGGAAGATGCCCTGGGGAAGGGAATGGCTACCCACTCCAGTATTCTTGCTTGGAGAATTCCATGAACAAAGGAGCGTGGTGGACTCCAGCCCATGGAGGTTGTAAAGAATTGGACATGACTGAGTGACTTTCACTTTTTTCCCTTTAATTCCTGTTTCTTCTATAACCTTCTAGAGGACGAGGACTGTCATGATCATCCCAACTCAACATCTGACATTGTGCTTGACATATAGTGGATACTTAGGAATAAATGAAGTTTGGGAAGGTGAAGTAATTTGTCCAAAATCACAGCTATTAAATGGCAAAACTGGGATTTGAATATAGATTTTCTGATCTTCAGAGGTCATATTTTTTGTTTCACCCTCACTGAACATTTGTTATCACCTGGGGAGCTTTTGAAATCCTTTAGATTCTCTTTTAATTGGGTTAGGGTGGGATTTGGGAAGTGGTAATTTAAAAAGCACCCCAGCAAGGGCACCTTACTGATGTGCAGCAAGGATTATACCTGTGGCACCATGCTGTCTGTTTCTTGAGATAGGACAGGCAACAGAGAAATATGAAAAAAAAAAAAAATGGAGCCACAATGGTTGGTAGCCTCTATGGGTTTTTTTTAAAAGGCAAATTCAAGGGTGACGGGGGGAGGGAAGGGAGAAAAGCAGAGAGGAAAACCAATGATATTGGCCAAAGATGAAAACTATTTTTAAAGGAGAGACAGTTTAGATACTATCAAAGCATGCCAACAACTTAGCTTTGGAGGAAGAAAGGGAAGCATTTACTACATTCAGCCAAGCCAGATCTTTTCACCCCTGTCTTATACCATCCATGTCTATATCCCTGTGTAATAATCATGAAAGTAAGCCAGAAATCAGGAAGAGACAAAATTTATATCCATTTAAGAAAACTTTGTATTTTAGTAGTATTGCCACTCTACACCTTTAAAGTGGGGGAAATCTACTAGTGCTTAATTTTCAGGTATTTTGGTGATTCCATGAGATTTTTCATGGAAAAATAAAAGAGGATTGAAATGTTATTTTTAGTTACTTTTATGTTTGTACCGTAATATGCTGCTTCCATGTGAGCAGAGCCAGCAGTTTTTTGAATATCAGATAAGAAAGATGATGTCCAAGAAAATCAATACTGTACTCCTGGTACTGCTGTTTACGGATTGCTTACTTAAATGATTTAAAGCTTTCAGCCAAATAAGGTATTCTTTTAAAGAAGTATTTAACTTAGAACCTATGAAATTGGACAGTGTAGTAAAATAAGACATATGGTCAGTTAAGGTGTAGTTTGGACTGTTCTCACAGAGACCTCAAAAACTGAGATGATTTTTTCATGTGAAGAAGCCTTGAGCAGTACAGAGCTAGCATTGTGATTTGACTATGAGCTTCCCGGTATCACATCCACATTCTAGGCAAAGCGAAGGCATATTTCTGCCCCAGTGACACATCTGGCTACAAAGGAAGCTCCGGAATTTAGTCTAGCTGGGCAGCCACGTGAAGAAAGGAGGAACAGACACTGTTCTCTGCTTCCACACAGTGGCAGAGAAGTGATGGGGGCCGTCTTCTAAGGTGTGGCGCTGGCAACGTTCTCATCTTGTCTTTTTTTTTTTCTTTGTTTGCTGATGACTGAGATTTCAAAGTTTAGAGAAGGTTTATTTGATTTGTCAGAAATAAAATTTGAGCTCCTGTTAGTTTTGACATCCTTAAATGTAAGTTGAATTTTTGTATTTTGTTTTTGATGTAAATAAGTTTGATCCCTTCCAGAGAAAATTTTGGGGAGTAGAAAAAGGAGGCAGCATGAAGACATGGCATGTTCGATAGAAGTCTATCATGGTGTCGAGTTTGGGTTAGAGGTACAGAAAATACATGATTAACTTTTTTTTTTTTTGCCTTCTGTGACTGTTTAAAACTATGTAGGAGGTTTACTTAGGACCAGCGTTTTAGCTGATGACACTGAATAATGTAGTATATTGTTTGAGCCCCCTAAATGAGTGAGGTCAGTGTCTCTTACCAGGGAATCATAGGAAGACAAAATAACTTTAAAATTACTTAGTGCCTAACAATACTGGAATGATCACTTTCCAATTCTTTGGTCTCTAGACTTTTATAAATGATGTAGCATCTCTGTTTCTTTGGCTTTCCTAAAATTATTCCACACCTGCCACCTATAGCTTGTTTACTTTCCATTTTCCCCTTCCTGCCCTTGTGGGGTGAGCTTCTCTGTTCTGTAGTAAGTTTGGAAATTTTAATTCATTTAGAGGAACAAGGGAGCTTCAAAGTTCCTTTTCTTATGTCTAGTTTTCAATATCTCCTCTTTTGTCATGACATTAAGAATCGTTTTCATGTGGAAACAAAGATAAAAGTCTTGTTGGCTAGGTATACTTCTGTGTATCACCAGACATTTGTTTAAATTTACACTCAAAGATTTCCCCCATATTATATAACAGAGAACAGTGTTAAAACACTGATCACTATAGAACAGAGATCAGCAGCTATGGGCTTCCCTATTTAATGTTTAATCAGAACACAGCATATCTTTTAATATTTTGTTTACATAGTATTTATGACCACTTTCGCATTGAAAGGACAGAGTTGAGTAGTTTCAACAGCCTAAAACATTTACTGTCTTGCCATTTGAGAAAAAGTTGGCCAATCACTGGTCTATATTTTATGTAGCTTTGGAGTAGTGGAAAGCAAAGCACTTGGAGAATCTTATTTTCAAAACATGAACTTTGAAAAAACAGTATGCCAGTGGTGAATGATGGAGGAAATGGTTGAGTTAGGTTTTTTCCTTAGATGTTCATGAAATACCAATAGGATTGTAAAACATGGTCCTATTCTTGGGTGCTGAATGAAATAACAGATGCCATTTTTTTCCTTCTAAAGGTCGAGTTTTTGCAAAGACACAATCTAACCTTGCGAGTCATTACATCTACTATTCATATTAAGGCCAACCAACCACAAAGATTTTCACTTTGTAAAACTAGTTTTCTCACTTGAAGCCTTTTAACTCCTTTGAATATCTAAAGAGAGAGAGTTGGGGCTGATTAAAAACTGTTAGGTAGCTAGTTCATGGTGGTTTAGGTTCAGTTGATAAACCGGTGACAAAACTGAAGGTGGTGCCTGACAAAACTATAGTCTGTTCTAGCCAGGATTGGGGTTTAGATATTTTCTAGCTTAGAATTAATTGTTTCATACCATATCATCACTTAATGTTTTGTGTTCTTACATGGTAATTCTCTACATGTTACAGTAGTATGCCATTATTAAATTGGTTTTAGTTGAACTATTGATGTGGGTAAATTTAATGTGTGAATTGTAGGAAGGTGTTAAGTTGAAAATTGAGGAACTGTGATATTCCCAAAATGGAACAGTATAGTAAATTGAGATGAGTGCAATTGTGAGGTAGTTTGAGCATTCTTTGGCATTGCCTTTCTTTGAGATAGGAATGTAAACTGACCTTTCCCAGTCCTGTGGCCACTGCTGAGTTTTCCAAATTTGCTGGCATATTGAGTGCAGCACTTTCACAGCATCATCTTTTAGGATTTGAAATAGCTCAACTGGAATTCCATCACCTCCACTAGCTTTGTTCGTAGTGATGCTTTCCAAGGCCCACTTGACTTCACCTTCCAGGATGTCTGGCTCCAGCTGAGTGTGAGTGATTACACCATCGTGATTATCTGAGTCATGAAGATCTTTTTGTACAGTTCTTCTGTGTATTCTTGCCACCTCTTCTTAATATCTTCTGCTTCTGTTAGATCCATACCATTTCTGTCTTTATTGAGCCCCTCTTTGCATGAAATGTTCCCTTGGTATCTCTAATTTCCTTGAAGAGATCTCTAGTCTTTCCCATTCTGTTGTTTTCCTCTATTTCTTTGCATTGATCGCTAAGGAAGGCTTTCTTATCTCCCCTTGCTATTCTTTGGAATTCTGGATTCAGATGGGAATATCTTTCCTTAACTCCTTTGCTTTTCTCTTCTCTTCTTTTCACAGCTATTTGTAAGGCCTCCTCAGACAGCCATTTTGCTTTTTTGCATTTTTTTTTCTTGGAGGTGGTCTTAATCCCTGTCTCCTGTACAATGTCATGAACCTCCATCCATAGTTCATGAGGCACTGTCTATCAGATCTAGTCCCTTAAATCTATTTCTCAATTCTACTGTATAATTACAAGGGATTTGATCTAGCTCATACCTGAATGGTCTAGTGGTTTTCCCAACTTTCTTCAATTTAAGCCTGAATTTGGCAATAAGGAGTTCATGATCCAAGCCACACTCAGCTCTCGGTCTTGTTTTTGCTTACGGTATAGAGCTTCTTCATCTTTGGCTGCAAAGAATATAATTGATCTGATTTTGGTGTTGACCATCTGGTGATGTCCATGTGTAGAGTCTTCTCTGGTGTTGTTGGAAGAGGGTGTTTGCTATGACCAGTGCATTCTCTCAGCAAAACTCTATTAGCCTTTGCCCTGTTTCATTCTGTACTCCCAGGCCAAATTTGCCTGTTACTCCAGGTGTTTCCTAACTTCCTACTTTTGCATTCCAGTCCTCTATAATGAAAAGGAAATCTATTTTGGGTATTAGTTCTAAAAGATCTTGTAGGTCTTCATAGAACCGTTCAACTTCAGCTTCTTCAGTGTTACTGGTTGGGGCATAGGCTTGGATTACGGAGCCTAGAATGCTCAAACTACTGCACAGTTGCACTCATCTCACACGCTAGTAAAGTAATGCTCAAAATTCTCCAAGCCAGGCTTCAGCAATACATGAACCATGAACTTCCAGATGTTCAAGCTGGTTTTAGAAAAGGCAGAGGAACCAGAGAGCAAATTGCCAACGTCTGCTGGATTATCAAAAAAGCAAGAGAGTTCCATAAAAATATCTACTTCTGCTTTATTGACTATGCCAAAGCCTTTGACTGTGTGGATCACAATAAACTGTGGAAAATTCTAAAAGAGATGAGAATACTAGACCATCTGACCTGTCTGTTGAGAACCCTGTATGCAGGTCAGGAAGCAACAGTTAGAACTGGACATGGAACAACAGACTGGTTCCAAATAGGAAAAGCAGTACATCAAGGCTGTATATTGTCACCCTGCTTATTTAACTTATATGCAGAGTACATCATGATAAATGCTGGGCTGGAAGAAGCACAAGCTGGAATTAAGACTGCCAGGAGAAATATCAGTAACCTCAGATATTCAGACGACACCACTCTTATGGCAGAAAGTGAAGAGGAACTAAAAAGCCTCTTGCTGAAAGTGAAAGATCAAAGTGAAAAGGTTGGCTTAAGGCTCAACATTAAGAAAACTAAGATCATGGCATTTCCCATCACTTCATGGGAAATAGATGGGGAGACAGTGTCAGACTTTAATTTTTTGGGCTCCAAAATCACTGTAGATGGTGATTGCAGCCATGAAATCAAAAGACGCTTACTCCTTGGAAGGAAAGTTATGACCAACCTAGATAGCATATTTAAAAGCAGAGACACTACTTTGCCAACAAAGGTCTGTCTAGTCAAGGCTATGGTTTTTCCAGCAGTCATGTATGGATGTGAGAGTTGGACAGTGAAAAGGGCTGAGCACCGAAAAATTGATGCTTTTGAACTGTGGTGTTGGAGAAGACTCTTGAGAGTCCCTTGGACTGCAAGGAGATCCAACAAGTCCATCCTAAAGGAGATCAGTCCTGGGTGTTCATTGGAAGGACTGATGTTGAAACTGAAACTCCAATACTTTGGCCACCTCATGCGAAGAGTTGACTCATTGGAAAAGACCCTGATGTTGGGAAGGATTGGGGGCAGGAGGAGAAGGCAACAACAGTGGATGAGATGGCTGGATGGCATCAGCAACTCGATGGACATGGGTTTGGGTAGACTCAGGTTGTTGGTGATGGACAGGGAGGCCTGGTGTGGTGCAATTCATGGGGTCACGAAGAGTCGGATATGGCTGAGCAACTGAACTGAACTGATAGTAAATTGATAGAATTTTTTTCTTAGTTTAAAAGGGTAGATAATGTTGATATACTTAAGTTGAAATAAATTGTAGAGATTTTCACTTAGATGTTAGATGTAGTTCTTATCTGTAATCTGTGTGTTTGCCCAGTTTTATTCTCTTAAGACTCTGATCAGTTTTTTCCTAACTACATTTCTTTTTAGGTTCAACTTAACATTTAAGTGGCTCCTGTCGGCCAGTTGTTTTATTGAGCACTTGGAATGCTATGGTTTGATGGCATCACCGATTCAACTACATGGTTTGGGTGAACTCCAGGAATTGGTGATGGACAGGGACGCCTGGTGTGCTGCGGTTCATGGGGTCGCAGAGTCAGACTGGACCTAGCGACTGAACTGAACTGGAATGCTAACTTTAAAAACATATATGTGGTTGCTGCATTTAGAAGTTCACACCAAACTGAAACAGGACTGGATGTTTTCTTTGATCAGTTTTCCCTAAAACTGTCCAATAAAAGAACATTTATGAACCACCTAGTACATGCCAGTCACTGTGCTAATGTATGGCTTGCCCTTAAAGGCAGGAAGCTAATAGACTGGAGATAAGGAGGTAGGTCAGTTTGATTCCATTCAGTTCAATTTAATGATACTACTTGGTGAAAATGGTCATAATGTGCAGTAGGAACCCAAGCCTGCATGAGAGACCAGGGGTGTCAGGGAAGAGAGAACAGCTGTCTTTTCCATTGTCAATGACCTGCCAAAGTCACATGGTATTAATACTGGATTTTGACCACTTTATGCCCTGGGACCTGTTGTTACTATCTGGCTCAAACATCTTTCCCTATCTCTCTCTTTCTTTTTTTAAAATTTTCTTTACCTTATTGTGTTGGTTTTGCCATACATTGACATGAATCCGCCATGGGTATACATATGTTCCCCCCCCATCTCTTTTTTATGGTTTGTCTTGTTTTAAGCATGTCTTGGGCAGTTGCTGTCTCAGCTGCTATAGTAGGCGCTTTCTTTTATGTTTTCTTTGACATAGTTTTAGTTATCTGCCTCTTATTTCCAGTTAGAACAGATCATAGAAATAGCCAGGGTCATTCTTATTTGTCATTTCCTCTATCAGCCTGATCATGCTTTGTGATACAGCCATGAAAGTCTACCTGCTGTTCTCCTCTCCCATCTAACCCAAATGAACTTCTTTATTCCTCCTGCCAAAAGCTCATCCAGATATGTAAACATTGTAGACTGGTTTTTCCCAGTAACCAATATTACGTCCGTTGCATAACTAACCACCCTAACCGATGACATACAGCAGTGATTTATTTCCTACCATTCTATGGTCTGGCTGGGCAGTGTCTGTTTGCTCTTTTGTGCAACTGCTTTGAGCTGGAGAGCTGGCGTGTCTGGCTGCCTATCTCCTGTGGCGCCTCATTCTCTTCCACGTGGCCTTTCATTCTCCAGTAAGCTCTACTGACTGTCTTATATGTCTGTCTTAGAATAGCATTCCAAGAGAATGAAGATAGAAAGTTGCGACCTCTTGAGTTTTAAGCTTAGAGAATTGCTTGTCACTTCTACCACATTCTCTTGCTCAAAGCAAGGCATAGGCTAGTCTAGATTCAGAGGTGGGGAAATAAACTCCACCTCTCAGATGAAAGTAGCTTCAAAGAATTTGTGGCAACATTATCTACTACACGTTACTTGTTAGGAATCTCCAAATGTCATAATTGGTGGCACCTGTGGCTTGGGTCATTGTTGGTGCAGAAATAATAACTTCCCAAAGATTTATGCTTCCTAATAACTAGAATCTGAATGTGTTGACATATGAGAATGTTACCTTTGGAGATATGATCAAATTAAGGATCATGAGATGGAGAGGTTGTCCCGGATTATCTGGGTGGGTCCATTATAATCACAAGGGCCCTTTTAAGTGAAACAGGTGGGAGAGTTAGTCATGGAAGGAGATGTGACAGTGGAAGCAGAGGTTGGAGTGATCTAATCGCTGACTTTGAAGACTGAAGAAAGGACCATGGGCTGAAGAATGCGAGTAGCCTCCAGAGGCTAGGTAAGACAAGGATGCACATCCCCTGGATCCTCCAGAAGGAATGCAGCCCTAGCGACATCTTGATTTGTCCCAGTGAGACTCATTTCAAGCTTCTGACCTCCAAAACCATAGAGTAATAAATCTGTGTTGTTTTAAGCTTGTGGTAATTTGTTAAAGCAGCAATAGGAAACTAATAACAATGACATGGCCCTGTTTTAAAGAAAATTTCCAACAGAAGGAAACACAGTAGACTCACTCCACAAAAATGAGCGTCATCGGGGACTGGGCTCGGCCTGATTCTGAGCCTTGGTTATAGGCCACACAGCCTTCTCTTCCTTGTCTCCATCAGAATCTAGCACCATCAGTTCTCATTATCCCTTGTCTTCTAGTCTGCCAAGATGTTTTACCAAAGGCATAGAAAACTACTTTTTCTCATGGAAAAAGTTGAATATGTTACTTTAATTGCCTGTAGAGGATTATTTTTCCAAACTATAGAGAAAATTACTAAAAGACTGTTGCTTTGGCTGTTCATGTGTAAGTCAAAATTAACAATGCTGCATGACTAGTGTATTTTTTTTTTTTAAGATTGAGTATAAGAGAAAGAACCACATAATCTTTGATTCAGTTGTTTGCCCTTGCTGTTGTGATCTAGTGCCTTTGTATAAGAGAGTGCTAACTTCTGAGACTAGACAAGTAATGTTTTGGGTGATGAATATCTTAGCTTACTAGCTCTTGATTAAAATTTAACTTAGAAAAAATTTCCTACTCTATTGTAAGGTCTTTGATCCTCTATAATTTCAAGCATAGTCTTAAAAGTACTAGTATCATCCATTCACTGTGCACCTTAAGAGAAAAGTATTTTGACCTTTGCAACTTGTGATTCTAGGCCTCAAAGTCTAAAATATATTTAAGGACTTCAAGCAGTGAATGTATAACTAGAGTTTCTTCTAATGTCACATGATATTTTTGTTGTTTCTGTTTTCAGAAGACACCTGAACCTTAACAAGGCATTCATTCAAAATGAGCAAAAACAATCTTTTGAAAACTCCTATGTTGGTTTGTGACAGAATAGATTTTTAAAAATCCAATTATGAAGCCCATAAAAATATATATCAAACATATGGTACCCAGAGCTTCAAGAATGTCAAAGCTAACAGTATTTTAGAAGGATTATAATTATACAGAATCTGATCAAACGAATAAAATTAAGAAAAACTTTATACGTTGAAGTAGGACATCAGTTACGAATATACTTCACTGGATTATTTAGAATGAGTATGTTCTTTGATTTACTTTCCCGTAGAACTTCTGATATTTTTTTGTCTAAAACAACTTTAATACAAGAGCTATTTGCTATATTGGGCTATTTAAAGTTTAAGATTCAAATTAGCAGACATCTTTTTGTCCAGTTTCCTTGGCATTGACATTGACTTGTATGATTTGTCTAGTTGTCTGTAGTTGATACTGGCCTCAAATACACAGGATGGCTCATATATGAAGGGACCGGTGCACTGAGCACTTTTTGACATGAGATTTTATTTTGCTTTTTACCTTTTTGTCCTGTCTCACCGTTTCTGGTTAGTGGTCACTCACAATCTGGTCACTGTTACCCCTGTGCCAAACTCTAGGTGTAACTGACTTCATACAAATCCCATTCTTCATTAAGAATAGATAGATTTTCTTAATCCAACCAAAGGTTAGAGACTTATTTTCTTGATAGGACCTTTTTTATTACATTAGGAAACTGAGTATCATCTGGTTTCAGAGATATCTTAGCAGTTTTTTTTTTCCTACACTCAATAGCCAATTCTTTTTTTTTTTTTTTTTTTTTTTTTTTGCAAAAAAATGAATGATATCACCATGGGTTTACATATGCTCCCCCCCCCCAGAACCCCCCTCCCTCCTCCCTCCCCCCGGGAAATCTCGTTGCACCAGCTCCAAGCACCAATCCTGGGCTGGCGATTGATTAGACACACGACAATTAACATGTTTCAATGCCAAAAAACTGATATCAGGTTTTTTTTTATATTAGTATTGCTAGAAATTCTGTATTCCCCGAAGAGACATTTTGTTGTTTTAATTCATAGTTGCTGTTATTTACTATTGTTATCTCCTACCCTTGCCCTGACATTCCATTTTGTTTCTCTCTCTCTGTTGGTCTCTGTATAGGGCTCACTACTGCTAATCTACCAGCTGAAGACCTGACCCATGTCTCATTTTCTTTTTGAGCTTTAACTAATAGGTCTGGCGTAGTTGTTTTAAGTATTCTTCTGAAGGAAGCTAGACTTCTCTCCCATTTAATCTAAACATCTGGGACAGTCTTTCCCAGCCTAGTGTTGGTGGAAGGGAATCAGAGGCAGACTGGAGCAGAGGACGCTGTGGCAGAAGAACAAACAACCTACTACTGAGGTGCTCCATGGTACTGCTTATGCACCATGGACTTTCATTTTTTAGAGCTTCTACTAATTTGGGGGGAGATAATGTTTAATGTATTCTAAGAATACTTGAACTATGAACATGAATTCATGCCTGGTTTTACACTACCTACTAATTGAGTGCCCTTGGGCAGTTAACCTTTCTGAACCTTTTGTCCATCCTAAGATGAAAGTATTAGGATCTTCCTAAAATTAAATGATGTGTGTTATGGACTTAAGTACTATCTTGTTTTTTTTACTAGCTGCTGCTGTCATTATCTGAGAATTGGCTCTAGGTTTTTATTGCATTGTCAGAAAAAAGAAAAGAGTGCTGATTTCTGTAAAACATTAGTTTTGTAACATATATATTACTAGATCTGCATTTTCCCCCCCAAGCAGTCTGATTTACCCTTGGAGTGTGCGTAAGGAAAGGTCAAAACTCTTTTAAGAATCTGGTTACTCATATTACTATTATTTTTTTTTTTTTGAGATTTATTTACTCCCCCCCCCCCACAAGCTGTGCTGGGTCTTTGTTGCTACACGCAGGCTTTCTCTAGTTGGAGTGAGAGGGGGCTACTCTTTGTTGCGGTGCATGGGCTTCTCATTGCAGTGGCTGCACTTGTTGTGGAGTGTGGGCTGTAACCACATGGGCTTCAGTAGTTGCAGCTCGAGGGCTTTGTTGCTCCACATCATGTGGGATCTTCCCCGACGAGGGGTTGAACCTGTGTCGCCTGCACTGGCAGGTTTACTTTTAACCACCAGACCAGCAGAGCAGGCCAGGTACTCCTATTCTTATAGAAGGTATTATTTTAAACATGAGAGTTTTGTCAGAGGATGGTAGCGAGGGCTGCACAACAATGTGAATGTACTTAATGGGGCAGAACCCCATACATGTAAAATGGTAAATTTTTATGTTTTGTACATTTTCCCACAATAAAAAAAAACATAAAAATGGATAATAGAGGAGGTGGTGGTGGTTCAGTTGCTAAGTCACGTCTGACTCTCTGTGACTCCATATAGACAGTAGCCCGTCAGGCTCCTTTGTCCATGGGATTTCCTAGCCAAGAATACTGGAGTGGGTTGCCATTTCCTTCTCATGTGGGCGAGGGACAGTTATTTAAGTTTGTATCTTCTTTCGAGGGGGAGGAAAACATTCTTTAAGACTTTTTGCCAAGAATCTCAGTTCTTTTGTCTTAAAGTCTGTTTTATCTGATACAGCCCGCTTTCTTATGGTTATTTGTAAGCTGTATATCATTTCCCATCCTTCCACTTTTAACCTGTTTTTGTATTGAATCTTAAGTGTGTCTCTTGTAGGCAGGATATGTTTTTTTATTCAGTTTGGTAATCTCTGCCTTTTGATTGGCATATGTAATCCATTTTGTTTTACAGTTGTTAAAAAAATTTTAAATTGAAGTACAGTTCATGTATAATATAAGTTTCAAGAGTACAGCATAGTGATTTACAATTTTTAAAGGCCATATTCCATTTATAGTTATAAAAAAATACTGGCTGCATTCCCTGTGTTGTATAATATACCCTTGTAGCTTATTTATTTTATGCACAGTAGCTTGTACCTCTTAATCCCCTGTCCCTATTTTGCCCTTCCCTTTTCTCTTCCCACTAGTAACTGCTAGTTTGTTCTCTTATCTGTGAGTCTGTTCATTAGTTTTATTTTTTAGATTCTACATATAATGATATCATACAGTATTTCTCTTTGTGTGTCTCACTTACCTAACATAATACCCTACAAGTCCATTGTTGTCGAAAATGGCAAACTTTAATTGTTTTTAAATGGCTGAGTAGTATTCCATTGCAGTAAACGCTCATACATACCTACTAAAAACCACATCTTTATCCATTCATCTGTTGATGGACACTTACGTTGCTTCCATAATATGGGAATTGAAAATAATGCTGCTATGAACATTGGAGGGCTTCCCAGGTGGCTCAGACTATTGAATTTACCTACCAATGCAAGAGATTCAAGAAAAGCAGGTTTGATCCCTGGGTTGGAAAGATCCCCAGAGTAGGAAATGGCAGCCCACTCTAGTATTCTTGCCTGGTAAATTCCATGGACAGAGGAGCCCACAGGCTGCAGTCCATGGGGTCCCAATGAATCGGATATAATTGAGCCCACTCACCCACATGAACATTGGGGTGCAGGCATCTTTTCAAATTAGTGTTTTCTTTTTTATCTGATATTTACCCAGGAGTGGAATTGCTGGGTCTTATGGTATTTCTATTTTTAGTTTTTTGAGAAACCTCCATACTGTTTTCCACAGCGGCTGTGCTAATTTATATCCTTACCAACAGTGTACAGGGGTTCCCTTTTCTTCACATCCTTCCCAGCATTTGTTATTTGCTGTGTTTTTGACAGTAGCCGTTCTGACAGGTGTGATGTGATAGCTCATTGTGGTCTTAGTTTGTATTACTCTAATAATTAATAGTGTTGGGCATCTTTCAGTGTTGCTGCCTATTGGCCTCCTGTGTGTGTGTCTTTGGGAAAATGTCTGATTGTTTCTTCTCATTTTTTAATCAGCTTGTTTGCTTTTTTGCTGTCAAGTTGTGTCAGCTTTTTATGTGTTTTTGAGATTAACCCCTTATTGTTCATTTCATTTGCAAATATTTTCTCCCCTAATCCATTTATTTAAAAAAGAAAACAAAACATTATTTATTTGGCTGTGCTAGGTCTTAGTTGCAGTATGTGGGATCTTCTATCTTCCTTACGGTACAAGAGTACTTTTAGTTTAGCAACTCTTAGTTGTTGCATATGGGATCTAGTTCCCTCACCAGGGATCAAACCTGGGGCTCCTGCCTTAGGAGTGTTGAGTCTTAGCCACTGGACCAGTAGGGAAGTCCCTCCATTAATTTTTAAACCAGTATAATAGGTTTATTTCTGCCATTTTGATACTTGTTTTCTATATGTCTCATGTTTTTCTCTGTTCCTCCTTTACTGCTTTTTGTGTTAGATATTTTCTGTTGTATTATTTAAATGCCTGAAATTCTTTTTACTTCTTAAAAATTATTATTAGTGTTTGATATTGAAATTACAGTATGCCTCAGCTTTTCACAGTGTACTTCAGATTAATACCAACTTAATTCCAGTGAAATAGGAATCTTGGTCCAGTACATCTTCTCCTTCCTTTGTGCTATTATTGTCATATATGTTATATTTGTGTATGTTAGAATAGTACAGTTTTATAATTGTTTTATGCAGTTGTTTTTTTAATCAGCTAAGAAAAAAGAAAAATTTATTTTTTACTATCTTACATGTTTACATATGTAATTGCCTTTACTTGTTGTTGTTGTTTCATCTCTAAGTCTTGTCCAACTCTTCGTGATCCCATGGACTGCAGCATGACAGGCTTCCCTGTCCTTCACCATCTCCCAGAGTTTGCTCAAAATCACGTCCATTGAGTCAGGGATACTATCTAATAACCATCTCATCATCTGCTGCCCTCTCCTTTTGCCTTCAATCTTTCCCAGCATCAGGGTCTTCCAGTAAGTTAGCTCTTTGCCTCAGGTAGCCAAAGTATTAGAGCTTTAGCCTAAGCATCAGTCCCTCCAATGAAGATTCAGGATTGATTTCCTTTAGGATTGACTGGTTTGATGTCCTTGCAGTCCAGGGAACTCTCCAGAGTCTTCTCCAACACCACAGTTCCAAAGCATCAATTCTTCGGTGCTCAGCTTTCTTTATGGTCCAACTCTCACATCCATACATGACTACTGGAAAAACCATAGCTTTGACTAGATGGACCTTTGTTGGCAAAGTGATGTCTCTGCTTTTTATTATGCTGTCTAGGTTTGTCATAGGTTTCTTTCCAAGGAGCAAGTGTCCTTTAATTTCATGGCTGCAGTTACTGTCCACAGTGATTTTGGAGCCCAAGAAAACAAAGTCTGTTACTGCTTCCACTTTTTCTTCTTCTATTTGCCATTAAGTGATAGGACCAGATGTCATGA
Source organism: Antilocapra americana (assembly GCA_007570785.1). NCBI lineage: Eukaryota > Metazoa > Chordata > Mammalia > Artiodactyla > Antilocapridae > Antilocapra > Antilocapra americana. The sequence continues at coordinate 38,956,814 of ML662442.1, forward strand.
TCTTCGTTTTTTGAATGTTGAGTTTTAACCCAGCATTTTCACTCTCCTCTTTCATCTTCATCAAGAGGATCTTTAGTTCCCCTTTGCTTTCTGCCTTAGGGTGGTGTCATCTGCATATGTGAGGTTATTGGTACTTCTCCTGGCAGTCTTGATTCCAACTTGTGATTCATCCAGCCTGGCATTTCGCATGATATACTCTGCATATAAGTTAACAAGATGACAATATACAGCCTTGATGTACTCCTTTCCCAATTTTGAACCAGTCTGTTGTTCCATATAAGGTTCTAATGTTGCTTCTTGTCCTGCATACAGATTCTCAGAAGACAGATGATCTGTTATTCCCATCTCTTTAAGACGTTTCCACAGTTTGTTGTGATGACTGTAGCATAGTCAGTGAAGTAAATGTTTTTCTGAAATTCCCATGTTTTCTGTATGATCCAACAAATGTTGGTGGTTTGATCTCTGGTTCCTCTGCCTTTTCTAAATCCATCTTGTACATCTGGAAGTTCTTGGTTCATGTATTGCTGAAGCCTAGCTTGAAAAATTTTGAGCATAACCTTACTTGCATGCAAAATGAGCGCAACCATACTGTAGTTTGAACATTCTTTGGCATTGCCCTTCTTTGGTATTGAAATGAAAACTGACCTTTTCCAGTCCTGGGGCAATGTTAAATTTTCCAAATTGGCTGACATATTGAGTGCAGCACTTTAACAGTATCACCTTCTGGAATGTTAACTAGCTCAGCTAGAATTCCATCACCTCTACTAGCTTTGTTTGTAATAATGTGTCCTAAGGCCCACTTGACTTCACCCTCCAGGATGTCTGGCTCTACTTGAGTGACCACGTCATCTTGGTTATCTGGGTCTTTGAGACCTTTTTTGTATAGTTCTTCTGTGTATTCTTCCCAGGGATTGAACCTGGGTTTCCTGCGTTGCAGGCAGATTCTTTACTGTCTGAGCCACCAGGGAAGCCCAAGTGCCTTTACTGCTGCTTTTTATTTCTTCATGTGGATCCTAGTTACCATCTGATATCATTTCTTTTCAGCCTGAAAGTCTTTCTTTAGTATTTCTCGTAAGGTAGATATGCTTACTGTGAATTCTTAGTCTTTGTTCATCTGGGAATGTCTTATTTAATTTTTATATTTGAAGGGTAGTTTTGCTGGATGTATTAGTTTTCCATTCCTACATTAAAAATTATCATAAATTTATTACCTTAAAATACTACCTTACTAGTTTCTGTAAATTAGAGGTCTGGGCATGGCTTAGCTGGGCCCTTTGTTCAGGTTTCAGAAGGCCTACAATCAGGGGTTGGCCAAGGTTTTGGTCTCATCTGAGGCTTGGGATTCTTTCCAGGCTCACAGTTGTTGACAGAATTCATTTTCTTGCAGGTTATAGAATTTATAGTAGCCTTCCTCTTCAAGCCTAATCAGACTGTCTCTTTGATCTGCTGCTGCTGCTGCTAAGTTGATTCAGTTGTGTTCGATTCTGTGCAACCCCTTAGACGGCAGCCCACCACGCTCCCCCGTCCCTGGGGTTTCTCCAAGCAAGAATACTGGAGTGGATTGCCATTTCCTTCTCCAATGCATGAAAGTGAAAAGTGAAAGTGAAGTCGCTTAGTTGTGTCCGACCCTTAGCAACCCCATGGACTGCAGCCTACCAGCTCCTCCATCCATGGGATTTTCCAGGCAAGAGCACTGGAGTGGAGTGCCATTGCCTTTTCCAGTGTCTTTGATCTAAGAGGGACTAAAGCCCTCTTTTAAGGCATTTACCTGATTTAAGTCAAACCCACCCCCAAAAAATCTCCCTTTTGATGAACTCAAGGTCACAATGATTAGAAACTTTAATTCCATCCACAAAATTCCTTTTCCTTTGTCATAAAATGTAATTTAATCATCAGACTGACAGCTGTAGGACTCACTTACACTTAAGAGGAGGTGTGTACACCATGGAGTGGAAATTTTGGGGGCCATGTCAGAATTCTGTCCACCACACTTAGTACAGAATTATTTGTTCTTGTGTTTGCTTTCAGCATTCTGAATATTCCACTGCTTCCTGGTCCTCATTGTTTCAGGGGGAAAGTCAGCTGTTAATCTTTATTAAGGGAGGTTGGGGGGATATGATGAGTCATTTTTCTTTTGTTACTTTCAAAATTTTCTGCTCGTTTTTGTGTTTCAATGGACTGTGTTGGGTCTTCGTTGCTACACCCAGGCTTTTTCTAGTTGCAGAGAGTGGGGTCTACTCTCTGGTTGTGGTTCTCAGCCTTCTCATTGTGGTTGCCTTTCTTGTTGTAGCGCATGGACTCTAGCCTTGTAGGCTTCAGTAATTGTTGCACATGGGCTCAGTAGTTGTGGCACAAAGGCTTAGTTGCTACTGCAAGGCTTGTGGGATCTTCCTGAACCAGGGTTCAAATCCATGGCCCCTGCATTGGCAGGTGGGTTCTTAACCACTAGACCACTAGGCAGTCTTATCTTTCAACATTTTGACCAGTATGTCTGTAAGGTCTCTCTCTGTTTCTGCTACTTGGAATTCATTGAGCTTCTTAGATGTCAGATTAAAGATTTTAGTCCAGTTTGGGGAGTCATCAGCCATTAGTTAGTCTTTCTTTGTCTTTTTGTGAGATTCCTATTTCACCTGTGTTGGTATGCTTGATGGAGCCTCACGGGTCTGTTTTTTTTTTTTTTCCTTTGTTTCTTTCTTTATGGCTTCATAATAGAAAACCTGGTTGCTCTGTCTTCAAATTTGTTGATTCTTTTGTCTGCCAGCTCAGATCTGCTGTTGAACCCCTTCAGTGAATTTTTCATTTCAGTTATTGTACTTTTCAGTCCCAGAATTCCAATTTGATTCTTCTTTATAATCTCTTTTTCTTGAGATTCTCTATTTCACTGAGTCATTGTCACCATACTTCGGATTCTGTAAGTATGGTTTCCTTTGGTTCTTTAAAGTGTTTGTGATAGCTGCTTTGAAATCCTTGTCAGCCTAGTCCAACAACTGAATTCCCTCAGAGACAGTTTCTATTGACTGTTTTTAACCCCATGTGAGTTACACTTTCTTATTTCTTTGCATGTTTTATAAATTTTTGTTAAACCAAGCATTTTAGATAATGTATTTTCAAGACTGTCAAATTAGATCACCTCTTGTCTTTCTTCCCAGGGGAGCTTTGTTGCAGTATCTTTTTTTTTTTTAAGGACTTGCCTGCACTAAGTCTGTAGTCTTTGCAGTCACTGATATTTTTCTTGTGTGTGTGTGTTTTTTTAAAAGCATGGCTTCCTAGGGGGTCACCCTTGGATCAGGACAGCTTTAGTGGTCAGCCAGTGACTGGTCAGAGGTTCTGCATAAACACTTTGAGTTAGTAAGGCTTCTGCCCTTTGCTAATGGATTTGTATGTAGGTTGGGGAATGAATTGAACGTTCAGGCAAGTAACAGGTTTGTTTCAGCTTTCACTTTGTGCCAAGTCTTCTCATGTCCATATCTCTTCTATATCTCTGAAAGATCTCATATTGGATCACAGATATATAGATAACTGTGGATCCTCACCAGTGTTTTCTGAGCCTGCATACAGCTTTGTGCAAGTACACAGCCTTTCATACCTCCAGGGATAAGAGAACTATCAAGGCCTGTCGTTACTGTGCCATTCTCAGGATATCCCTCCTAAATTTCTGGCAAGTCTGCTGATTTGTTTCCTGCCCCAGTCAGTATTGCAACCTTGGGCTACCGCAGTATTGTTCCCCACCAGAATCACTTGTTCGAAACATCTCTCCTGTATGTGGAACTTTTCTGCATTCTACATTTTACTTTTAGTGATCTTTAGCAGCAATGGTGCTGGTTTGCACAGCTTGCCTAACACTGGTAGAACTACATTATGGAGCTGGTGGCCTAAAACACCACAGATTTTCACTGTTCTTACTTGACATTCAGTAGTTTTTCTTCAGTAAATGCTTTTTTATTTGTTACATGTCTTCAGTCAATTTCTGGAGTCCTGATAGGCATGTTTGTTTGTTTGTTTTCCTGAGAGGGTTATTTTGACATGTTTATCTAGTTTTATATTTGATTTTGGGGGTAAAGGTTTACCAAGCTCATCACCCTACCCTTTTAGCAGTTCCACCCTTACCTTTTTACATTTTTTGACTGAAAAATAAAAAGCACAACCTAAAAGTTGAGAATCATATTTTATTCAGCAAACCTGCTGAAGACATAAGCCTGGGAGACAAACCCTCAGCTAGCTCTGAGGGACTGTTCTAAAGAGGCAAGGGAAATATATAGGAGATTCTGCAACAAATGTCAGGTGCTTGGAACATCAAAAGATTACTGTTAATTAAAGAAAAACAGACATCAAATTAATGAATTCAGTGCTTTCTATGATGGGAAGTTGCAAGAGTCTGGGCTCAGTGAAATCATATCTTTGATATGCAACTTAACTATCTAGGACCAGTATGCCGTTCTATCTAGGACCAGTATGCCGTTCTCTGTCCTAAATACCCTCAGGGTGCACAGTGGGGAGGGGGCAGCTTAAGTGACTAACAGCTTGATGGACTCAGTGTCCTTTGTTTCTGATATGGCAGGAGACATTTTTAGTCCCCACTCATTATTACAGGTTTTTCCCCCTTAGTTTGGCATTTTAATTTTAATTTTATATTGTAATATAGTTGATTTACAATGTTATATTCATATTATTATATTTTAATGTTAATTTATGGATGCTCAGGAGCACTTTTTGTTGTTATGTAGTCAATCATGTCCAGCTTTTTGCGACCCCATGGACTGCAGCACTCCAGGCTTCCCTGTTCTTCACTATCTCCCTAATTTTGTTCAAACTCATGTCCAGTGAGTTGGTGATGCCATCCAACCATCTCATCCTCTTTTGTCCCCTTATCTCTCCTGCCTTCAGTCTTTCCCAGTATCAGGGTTTTGTCTTTTCTTTTTAAAATTTATTTATTTTTTAATTGAAGGATAACTGCTTTACAGAATTTTTTTTCTATCAAACCTCAGCATGAATCAGCCATAGGTATACATATATCCCTTCCCTCTTGAACCTCCCTCCCGTCTCTGTCCCCATCCCACCCCTCTAGGTTGATACAGATCACCTGTTTGAGTATCCTGAGCCACACAGCAAATTCCCAGTGTCTATCTGTTTTACATACGGTAATATAAGTTTCCATGTTACTCTCTCCATACATGTCACCCTCTCCTCCTCTCTCCCCATGTCCATAAGTCTGTTTTCTATGTCTGTTTCTGCATTGCTGCCCTGCAAATAAATTCTTTGGTACCATCTTTCTAGATACCATATGTATGCGTTAGTACACGATATTTATCTTTCTCTTTCTGACTTTACTTCACTCTGTATAATAGGCTCTAGGTTCATCCACCTCATTAGAACTGACACAAATGTGTTCCTTTTTATGGCTGAGTAATCTATGCCAAAGCCTTTGTCTGTGTGGATCACAATAAACTGGAAAATTCTAAAATAGATGGGAATATTAAACCATCTGACCTGTCTGTTGAGAACCCTGTATGCAGGTCAGGAAGCAACAGTTAGAACTGGACATGGAACAAAAGACTGGTTCCAAATAGGAAAAGGAGTACATCAAGGCTGTATATTGTCACCCTGCTTATTTAACTTATATGCAGAGTACATCATGTGAAATGCCGGGGTGGAAGAAGCACAAGCTGGAATCAGGATAGCCTCTGGAAATATCAATAACCTCAAATACGCAGACGACACCACCCTTACGGCAGAAAGTGAAGAGGAACTAAAAAGCCTCTTGCTAAAAGTGAAAGAGGAGAGTGAAAAGGTTGGCTTAAAGCTCAACATTCAGAAAACTAAGATCATGGCATTTGGTCCCATCACTTCATGGGAAATAGATGGGGAAACAGTGGAAACAATGTCAGACTTTACTTTGGGGGGGGCTCCAGAATCACTGCAGATGGTAATTGCAGCCATGAAATTAAAAGACGCTTACTCCTTGGAAGGAAAGTTATGACCAACCTAGATAGCATATTTAAAAGCAGAGACATTACTTTACCAGCAAAGGTCCATCTAGTCAAGGCTGTGGTTTTTCCTCATGTTTGGATGTGAGAGTTGGACAATGAAGAAAGCTGAGCACTGAAGAATTGATGCTTTTGAACTGTGGTGTTGGAGAAAACTCTTTGACAGTCCCTCCTAAAGGAGATCAGTCCTAGGTGTTCATTGGAAGGACTGATGTTTAAGCTGAAACTCCAATACTTTGGCCACCCCATGCGAAGAGTTGACTCATTGGAAAAGACCCTGATGCTGGGAAGGATTGGGGGCAGGAGGAGAAGGAGATGACAGTAGATGAGATGGCTGGATGGCATCACTGACTCGATGGACATGGCTTTGGGTAGACTCCGGGAGTTGGTGATGGAGAGGGAGGCCTGGCGTGCTGTGATTCATGGGGTCGCAAAGAGCCGGTGACGACTGAGTGACTGAACTGAACTGAACTGAATCTTCCATTGTGTATCACAATTTCTTTATTCTTTCATCTGTTGAACTATGAACTATTGTAAATGGTTCAGCATTAGGGTCTTTTCTAATGAGTCAGTTCTTCACATCAGGTAGCCGAAGTATTGGAGCTTCAGCCTCAGTATCAGTCTTTCCAGTGAATATTCAGGATTGATTTCCTTTTGGGTTGACTGGTTTGATCCCATTACAGTCTAAGGCACTCTCAAGAGTCTTCTTTAACACCACAGTTGAAAAGCATCAATTCTTCAATGCTCAGCCTTTTTATGGTTCAATTCTTCCATCCATACGTGACTGCGAAACATCATAGCTTTAACTAGATGGACCTTTGTTGGCAAAGTAATGTTTCTGTTTTTTAATGTGCTGTCTAGGTTTATCATAGCTTTTCTTCCAAGGAGTAAGCATCTTTTAATTTCATGGCTGCAGTCACCATCTGCAGTGATTTTGGAGCCCAAGGAAATAAAGTCTGTCACTGTTTGCATTGTTTCCTCATCTATTTTCCACGAAGTGATGGGTCCGGATGCCGCAGTCTTTGCTTTTTGAATGTTGAAAGCCAGCTTTCCACTCTCCTCTTTGACCTTCATCAGGAGGCTCTTTAGTTCCTCTTCGCTTTCTGGCATAAGGGTAGTGTTATCTGCATATCTGAGGTTATTGATATTTCTCCCAGCAATCTTGGTTCCAGCTTGTGCTTCTTCCAGCCCAGCATTTCACATGATGTACTCTGCATAGAAGTTAAATAAGCAGGGTGACAGTACAGCAGTCTGTTGTTCTGTGTCCAGTTCTAACTGTTGCTTCTTAACCTGCTTACAGGTTTCACAGGAGGCAGGTAACGTGGTCTGGCATTCCCATCTCCTGAAAAACTTTCTACAGTTTGTTGTGAGCCACACAGTCAAAGGCTTTAGCATAGTCAATGAGGCAGAAGTAGATGGTTTTCTGGAATTCTCTTGCTTTTTCTGTGATCCAACAGATGTTGGTAATTTGATCTCTGGTTCCTTTGCCTTTTCTAAATCCAGCTTGAACATCTGGAAGTTCTCAGTTCACATACTGTTGAAGCCTGGCTTGGAGAATTTTGAGCATTACTTTGCTAGCATGTGAAATGAAGCACTTTTTATGCAATGTTTACATATTTTTAAAATCTTCTTAACCAGGTATTACTTAACTCCTTGCATAGTACTTGTTGAAAATTTATCTTTGCCTACTAATAGACATGTGACCCTGAACAAGTTTCATAACTCCTCTTTTTAAGTTTATTCAGCCATGACGTGCAACACCAAAGGAATATGTGACATGTGACATAGTATTTGCACTACACTAAGTATCCAGTGATGATATGTGTGAAGTTTTAATAGTTTCTGTTTAATTGAGCTCAGTGGCAGTATCTTCCTTTTAAAGATGGTGCACCTCAGATTTATAGGAGGAAAGTAACTTAACATGGTCATACTGTTGAGTTTCAGAGGTGGGCTTTAGCCCTAGTCTGCTTGATTCATTTATCTGGTTTTGGGTATGGGGTTTTTGTTTTTGTTTGCTGCTTCCAAGAATCAGAAATTGTGTTGCAAATTTGTGATTAGCTTCTATTATGTTAAGTCTATAGTCATACAAAGGAAATAACAATTGTATGTGTACTCATATATATTTACTTCCATTTGGTTCCTCCAGCAAGTATCCTGTCAGGAACTTCCACATCAAAAAGTATTACAACAGTTATTTAAACCTTAAGTCTCTCTCTGAGATACAACTTTAATGACTCTAACCTTGAATACCTTAAGTGAATGGGAGAAACCGGGGACTTCACACTTTTCATCCACATCTAAACTTCAGAACTTCTGATACATAATAATGTAAGCAGTCATGAAAGTATACATAGAAAAAGTTTCTATTAGCTTTAAGGCCTTTAAGCCTAACAGGTTGTACATACATGTCTTTAGCATAATAGTGTACTCCCCAGATTGAATACTGTCTTACAGAAACTCCCCCATGGTATCCACTCTGCTTAATGTCTGCCTGTTAACCCTGACTTATCTTTCTCTGTATAAAATCTGCTAAGTCAGGGACCATGTCCATATATTTAGTCATCATTCATAATTCTCAGTAAATGCTTTGTATTCTTTTTATTTATTAGCTTTCAAGGTAGCATCAATTTAATGATTTATGAGACTTCATAGTTATAATTAATATTTATAAATGTCATGACTTAAAATATATTTGCCATACTTTTAAGTAGGGTTTGGGGGTTAAAGGTGAAAGATCTGAAATGATTTCCTTTTCTTAGAAACTTCACAACACAGCTTGGAGGAGAAGTCAAGGAATGGAAACTATGTGAAGAAAAGGGTACTCTGAAATGAACCTAAATTATAAGGAAAAGAACCAGAATGCCCTGCTCTCCAGTGCTACCTGAGAAACACTGATTACACCTAACAGTTAATGAGGATCTGTTGGCCAGAAAGTTTTTTAAATTATACCAACCTAATTATTAATGTATTGAAACTTTCCATGACAAGTTACAAATTCTTTGTGACTGTGCTCTTAGCTGTGGTTTATTATGAGGATTCTTAGTTACTTACTATTTCTAATAAGATCTTGCATTGGTGATTTGAATACTTTCAGTTTATGAGAACAATAATCATTCTGTGGGGCCGTATGAAAGGAATAAAATATTGTAACGGCACTGCTGTCAACTTGTAAATGTAAAACACACGTGTGTATAGTGTTTAGTATCATTGTCTAGTTGCTCTTATTACAACTAATTACTCTCCTCTGAATAGAGGAGAAAGGAGTCTATTACTATGAGGATCATTCACATCATAGAGAATTAGGACTCATTAAATACCCTTTTACATTTTTTTAAATAGTTTTCCAGGTAATTTTTTGAAGAAACACCTCAGCTTCATTCTTTTATAAGTGGCAGATTCTTTCATACTATCTATTCCTAGAGGTTTATCAAATTACTGTAGAGAAAGCAACTCAATCTTAAATTACAACTGTTATTTTAGAATGTTGCCTTTGTTTAGAGTAGGAAATCTTTAGGTTAAACTCATTGGATCAGCTTAAGTTATGGAGGAACACTTCCTTTGTTGAATAATCCAGAATCAGTGGATTTTCTGGAAACTTTAGCTACTCAGAAGATAGTCAAGAATTGATAAGGAAACAAAAGTATAAACAGCAAAGAGTTTTTTAAAAATTAAAATCTATTCACTTTTAGGTATCACATTTTTGTATATGAAATACTGTGCTCTCAATGTCTTCATGTTTAGCATGATTCTACCAAAGTCAGGTTACTGAATCAGTTATCTGTTGGTTTGTAATAAAAACTGAAAAGTTGATGTCTTAGAACAGCATTCATTTATCACAGTTCTACACTTTTGTCAGACCTTAGAAGGAATAGCTCCTCTCTGTTCTTGATATCCGCTGGAGCAGCTGGATTGGGGCTGGAGGATTTATTTCTAAGATGACTCAAGTCATTTGGCTAGCTGGCACGTTGTTGCTGGCTACCATCTGGGAGATAAGCTGAGGCTATGGATCAAGTCTTAAGTTTTCTTCCATGTGGATAGTTAGATTTCTAATAGAAAAATGGAGGCTGGGTTCCAAGAGACGGTATCTTTATGAAGAAGTATTCCAAGAGGATGAGTCTTATTGTAATTAATAAATATTTGCTAATATGCCATTGACCAGAGGCATATGGGGATGGCCATGGGATATGGGAAGGAAATGACTCCAGTATTCTTGCCTGGAAAACCCCATGGATGGAGGAACCTGGCAGGCTACCGTCTGTGGGGTGGCAAGAGTCAGACACGACTTAGCTACTTCACCACCACCACAGGAAGATAAGGAGGGTACAGAAAGAAGGATACTGAGAGGCATTGTTTATTGTAAGCCACCAAAGTAATAGCCTACTCCGGTTGTATAACTTCTCTGTCTACAGCAAAGTAGCCTCTCTGAAGGACATTTGGAAACCTTAACACTCACAGCTTTTGATCCAGTAATTTTACCTTTAGGGGTTTGTTCTAAGGAAAGGGTCAGTTCTCCAGATCTATACTAAGGCTTCTTCTAGCTTTCACTCGGTACATTTTACCCAGGGTCAGATAACTGGTTGATGCTGGAGTTGGGATTTAAAACCAGGTTGTCTGGTTCCAGAGCTGTGTGCTTTAACCATGTCCTGTGTTTCTCAGGTAGATGATATCTGTATACAATATCACATGAGAAGCTAGTATTTTTAATAAGAATAAAATCTGTATATATAAAATCTGAAAGGATATACAGTTGGCCCTTAAACAACATAGGTTTGAACTGCATGGGTCCTCTTATTTATGGATTTTTTTTGATAGTAAATACTATAGGACTACACAATCCATGGTCAGTTGAATCTGTGGATGCAGAACTGCAAATATGGAGGAACCATGTATACAGAGCATAAATTATATTTGGATTTTCAGCTCTCAGGAGGGTTGGTGCCCCTAACCTCCAGCATTGTTCAAGGGTCAGTCATGTATTAGAATGACGTATCTGCAAATGAGCATGTACCACTGTTCTTTTTCTTTTTTTGGTATGGATACTTCCTATGAGCCTATGCAGACTTAACCTAATACATTCATCTGTGTATGTTTTATGTCTGTTTTGTTTTTACCCTGCTTACTTTAGTGTGGGTTTCCACCCTTTCATCTAAACAGTAATAAGTCTACAGTGAATTATAACTGATAAAAGTTTTAAGTCTTGTAAGGCTAGTTTGCTCTCTTCTATCCAACCCCCCAGTTTTATGCTGTAAATATCTCTTAAGGAGGATTTTTTTTTTAAATCTCTGTAGTCCATATGTGCCTGGTAGTACACACACAGAAGTTTAGAATATACTTACTGAAAAGGGCTTCTTTTATCTTTATTTATTATATTTACTTTTGGCTATGCTAGGTTTTCATAGTTGTGCAGGCTTTCTCTAGTTGTGGTGAGCAGGGGCTTCGTTTTGGTGCATGGGCTCTTCATTGCTATGGCTTCTTTTACTGTGGAGCACTCCAGGGTGCTCAGGCTTCAGTAGTTGTGGTGCAAGGGCTTAGTTGTCTTGTGGCACATGGAATCTTCCTGAGTCAGGGATCAAACCCCTGTCCCTTGCATTGCCAGGTGGATTCTCAACCACTAGACCACCAAGGAAGTCTAGAGCTTCTTAACTAGTATTCTTTCACTGATTTCTACATTATAGTTTTATTTTTGGTGACTTTGCATCCCATTTCCATTGTTCTCATAGTGTCAGTTCCAAATCCTTGAAGATATAAAATATTGCCCATATCTGTCCTGGCTAAACTAGAATCACTGGGGATCATACAGATTCCTAAGAACTCGGTATTCTGTTTTACCTTCAATAAGCCTAGGACAGTGGTTCTTGACCATGGTTGTATCTTGCTGCTACTGCTGCTAAGTTGCTTCAGTCGTGTCCAACTCTGTGTGACCTCGTAGACAGCAGCCCACCACGTTCCCTCGTCCCTGGGATTCTCCAGGCAAGAATACTGGAGTGGGTTGCCATTTCCTTCTCCAATGCAGGAAAGTGAAAAGTGAAAGTGAAGTCGCTCAGTCATGTCTGACCCTTAGCGACCCCCTGGACTGCAGCCTACAAGGCCCCTCCGTCCATGGGATTTTCCAGGCAAGAGTTTTGGAGTGGGGTGCCACTGCTTTCTCCATGGTTGTATCTTAGAATCACCTAAAAATACTGATGTTTGGAGTCCAACCCATACTAGTTTGAATGAGATTCTCTAGATGAGGGCACTTAGAGTGTGGGGATGGGAGTGTGTTTAAAACCTCCTGAAGTGATTCTTACAATTAGGCAAGTTGGAAAGAGATGGAAAATAATTTTTGCACTTTAAAAATTGTTCAAAATAGGTCTTATGCTATTAATAGGCAGTTTTCTTTCAGCAGAAGCTTGTAGGATTATGTAAGTGTTCAAGAACTATTAAGAACAAGTTTTCCTTTACAGTAGAATTATTACTGCAAAATTTCATTAAAGGTTGCTCATTGAAGATCTGGCTTGAGCTCACAAATAAATCTTGTCATTCACAAATGAAGAATATGGACAAAGTAGAAGTCATACATGAAATTACTTGGTTTATACATTAAACTAGTCTCTATCATGTCTCCTCTACTGTTTCAGAAATTATACCATAAAGGATACTTCTTTTAAAATAACAGGAAATTGTATCAGTGGAAGGCCACGTCCTTATTTTTAAAAAAGAAACTAAACACAATACCTTGGCTTAATGACAATCTACATTTCAAAGGTTCTCCAGACTAAAAGCTTATTCTTTGCTTAAATGACTTCCCCCAAGCCATATTTAGAGTTCATCTAGGTTATAAACCATATCTCCAGTTATTCATGCTGTTCCAGATTGGGTAAAACAAGTATCAAAAGTACTGAAGGGCGATGTAATAGCTTAAGCACTTCTCAGCTTATCCTTTATCTCTAGATGTAGATACTTGAAGAAATACAGCCTTTTAATGAGAACTGAAGTGAGGCATCCATTTACATCTCTTAGGATTGGTTGAATAGAGTATGGCCTATTGAGTATACTTTTGATGTCCTTGCCAGTCTCTTTTTTCAAATGTACACATGACACTATCTGAAGAAATGCTAGAAACACCTAGTAAACATTTTTCGAATATCTATTGTTAAGCTATATTCAGGTGACCGCATTTTGAGGCTTGGTTTTCTACTTGGCTATCAGTGATAATCAGGTTACATATCGGGTATCTGTGAGCTGCTGACTTTGATAGGTCAGCCTGTGTAAGTGTGTAAGACCTAGCTTTTTGGAGACCAGTAATGTGGCCATTTCCTCTGTTTGAACGTGAAGGGAGCACTTGTTTTAGAGCTCTGTACCATGGTTTTGAAATCTGTTCTGTAGTGTATAATGTCCATTTGAATTCTTGATGGTTTTACCCTATGTGGTTAGTAATACCTTGTGGGAAATGACTGGTAGTTTCCCTTTTATGTAAATAGCAGTTTAGGAGTATCAGGCATATAGGCATCTCTCATAACATTTTATCCCTTTGGAGTTTTGGTTTTGGTATGTTATTAGGAAAAGTAAAGAGCAACAGAATAATTTTGAACAGGGTTGTGTACGTTAGTGTGTGTTAGTCACTCAGTCGTGTCTGACTCTTTGTGACTCCATGGACTGTAGCCTGCCAGGCTCCTCTGTCTGTGGAATTCTCCAGACAAGAATACCGGAGTGGGTAGTCATTCCCTTCCCCGAGGGATCCCTGACTGAGGGATCGAACCTGGGTCTCCTACATTGCAGGTGGATTCTTTATCTTCTGAGCCACCAGGGAAGCTCTGAATAGGGTTACTCTCTTTCTTTTCTAGTTTACTGAATGTCCCAGGTTTCTTAAATAATGATTAGTCCATCACCTTTTCATAAGCTACACAGAAGCTTGAGAACTGCCCTGAATTTTGCATAGGATAAGTAACAAGTATCTATGGCTTCATTCTAGCCAAGTAGACTATAAGTCTTAAGTTTTCTGAATCAACAAATTGCAAACATAATGTACTTACACATCTGTGTATTCACACTGTATCTGGCAGTATGGGGTTTTCCTGCAGTAAGCCAGTCTCTGTCCTAATGGTTAAAGTCAGGCAGATAACTTCCCCTAAAAGTGAATTTTCTAAGAATTCATTCTGTGCTTTGCCAGTTCCATAGGTTTTAAATTTAGCTGGGTAAATTTCAAATGGCACTAAATTTTATTATGAAAGGTGAGTGCAAGGAAAAAAAAAACTCAATATATGAAGGAAAAAAGTAACTTTACATGGGAGAGATCTAACTGACCTCACCTTCACCAAGTGATTGAACAGCACGACAGACTGACATCGTGTTCTTTCTGATGTGGGGTACTGAGAAGGCTTCAGTATTCCTCCGCACATTCCTGCGGAGAAGGCGATGGCACCCCACCCCAGTATTATTGCCTGGAAAACCCCATGTACAGAGGAGCCTGGTGGGCTGCAGTCCATGGGGTCGCAGAAGAGTCAGACATGACTGAGTGACTTCACTTTCACTTTTCACTTTCCTGCACTGGAGAAGGAAATGGCAACCCACTCCAGTGTTCTTGCCTGGAGAATCCCAGGAATGGGGGAGCCTTGGTGGGCTGCTGTCTATGGGGTTGCACAGAGTTGGACACGACTGAAGCGACTTAGCAGCAGCAGCAGGAACATTCCTGACAAAGATGAACGACATGGAACTGGTCATGAGGTAAAGAACAAACTCAGGGGTATAATATCCCTCAAATATCTGGCATGCACTCTTTAAAACTGTCACTGTCTTAAATGGTGAAAGGGCAGGAGGATTGCTCTAGATTGAAGAAGACTTTAAAGAGATAACAAGGCATATATAATATAAATAAGCTACAGGGATATATTGTATAGCACAACGAATACAGCCAGTATTTTATAATGACTTCAAATGGGGTATAATCTCTAAAAAACCCTGAATCACTGTGTTGTACATAGTTATAGTTATAACTGTGTTACAGTAGGGCTTTCTGAGTAGGTGGCTCAGTGGTAAAGACTCTACCTACAGTGCAGGAGACACAGGAGACGTAGGTTCGATCCCTGGGTTGGGAAGATCATTTCCCTGGAGAAGGAAATGGAAACCCTGTTTAGAATTCTTGCCTGGGGAATCCCATGGACAGAGCAGCCTGGTGGGCTATATTCCCTGGGGTTGCGAAGAGTTGGACACGACTTAGCAATTGAGCACACACGCATAGTTAAAACATAGTTAAGACTGTGTTATAGTTTTCCCAAAAAATGTTATTAAATAATGGTGACATTTAACTAGGATTTGGCTTATAGTGATTAACAGAAGCTTATTTTGAATGTAGAATAAAATAGTCTTTATAGACTTTATGGATTCCAAGCAGCCAATTTAACTTTCTGGGGGGGAAAGTGATTATAATTCTCTGCTTTTTAAATGTTAGTTTGGGCCACAGCCCTGACATAGCTTTAAGTTATTGTTAATTTCCAGTTTCTTATATATATGACAGTGGTTAATGTAAATATTTATAGGTACCTCTGTCTTTGCTTTGCCAGACATTCATAACTCTATGAATGGAATTGAAAAGTCTGAAATAGACCAAGGTTACTCAGACTCACTTTCAGCATTCACTGATATCACATACCTACACAAATAGCTGCCAGGTGTGGCTTAGTTTATGGGTTTTTGCCTAATGACTGGCTTTAGTTTTGCCTGTCTCAGGTCTGATCCTCAAATGCTGTTATTTCATACAAATGGCTGAGTTTGACACTTTTACCTGTTAGGTAAAATAACCTATAGATGGAGGAAAATAGTAGTTTCTAGTTTATGCTCAGCTTGAGAAACTAGAGCAACTTTTCTTAAAATTTGAATGTAAGGATGAGAAAATACTAAATCTTGCCTTTTTAAGTTTCAAAAGTTTTAGTTATCTTAACATCATTAAGTCTGATTTACATTTAATTTCAGAATTCAGCACTTATTTCTCTCTGGATAAGTCAGGAGCATTTTAAAATGATATCCAAAAGAAAAACTTTAAAGAATTTTTGCTATGATTTGCCTTAGTCTGTCTCTTTCCCATACTCTTCAAGCAGATAAAACTTAAAACTAGCTAGAATCAGCCCTTTTTCTTTCTAAGGAATAATTGACATATTAGTTTCAAGTGTACACCATAATGATTTGATATTTGTGTACATTATAAAAATAAGTCTAGTTAATATCTAGCATCATAGTTACTAAAATAAATAAATAATGCTTTTGTGTGTAATAAGAATGAGCCAACTTTTCATGCTGCCCTTTAGTGTATATGTAGCTAATCTGTTGAATTCGTAGTAACTTCTCTGTTACTTTTTTTTAAAGATATATTCCTGTTTAGAGATATTTATGAACTCCTGGTGCTCACAGGGAGATACTTTAGCCAGATATTCAGGCTTTCAGTTTTATTTCAACCATCTCCTATGGTTTAGAATGTTCAAGAATTACTTCCTGAATGCACTGTTTTCTTCTCTGCATGTAGTTCATGGTATTTTCATCATTCTCAACTGTCTTCCTGTAGTATGGCTGACTCCATATGTTAAAAGAATACTGACAAATTATCAGTTCCTTTATGCTTTTTAAAAAAATTACACAAATGGTATCATAATATAGATGCTGTTCTGAAACTTTTTATACTTAACACATCTCAGGGAAGCTTCCTGATCAGTCTTTGGCTGAGTTACATTTTGTAAAAGCTGTATAATATTTCATTTTATATTTGTAGCAATTTAATATTTTCAGTTTCTGGGCTGGTTTTTTTTTGCTATTATATAAATGATGTTCAAATGAATTTCTATGCACTGATAACCTTTTTGCATATGTGGAAATATTCATAGGATAATTCTTGGTGGAATCATTGGCTCAAAAGATAATATGCATTTAAAAGAGTGATAAATGTCACCAAAACACCATTCTTTAAGATTGTTTTCACTATTAGCAGTAAGTTTTTTAGATGCCTGTGTATCTTCACCATCATTGGGTATTAAAATTGAATACCTGCCTGTCTGATAAAAGAAAATGGGATCTTACTGTTTTGACTGTCATTGCTTGTGTGAGTAAAGTTGAACATTATTGACATAGTTTTTCTGTTTGTCAGTTTATTCATCCTTATCTTTTACTAGTTTTTAAGTTCTTCACATTTTAATGAAATTATCTCTGTGTTTTATATTGCAGATATTTGTCTTTGTGGTCTGTGGTCTTTCAACTTGTGGTCTTTGTGGTCTTTCAGCTTTTTGTTTATGGTATATAGTATCTTTATACTATTTGCTTATAACCAAATATATTATAAACTTCATAAGAGCCGAGACTGCATCTTACTCATCATTATATTCCCCATCTTATCTAGCACTATGCCCTTTTGTGGATGTTCTTAAACTGTAATAATAGTTGAATCCTTCCAAAACTGTAGGAGAAAAACATTACTGTTACTCTTTTCTCTTTAGAAAGCCAAAATACAATATTTTATAAGGGTTAAATAAGTTGAAAGTTACCAATCATGAGAGTTTGTAATTAAAAGTGATAGTTCAGTGGCTTAAACAAAATAACCTTAGCATTTTTTATTTATATGCTGCTCAATTTGAATTGAAAGTCCTTGTGATAATCAAGGAGAAGTTAACAGGCACACTTACCACTCTAAATGTAATGGGCAAATAATTACTTGATATGACTTTATCAAAACTCTAAAGCAGTCTTCATATAAAGAGAAATAGCCAGCTGAGGAAACTGAAATTTTCTTAAACTAACCATGATCCTCTTTTAATATATAATCTTCAGTCTATTACCTAGTCATGGAAAGGAATGGACTTTTTCTCCCTCCCACTACCCATCTATTAAAGTGAATCAGATATAATCATGATTGTGTCAAAAGTTCAAAAGGGAAAATGGAGGTAAAATGAGCTGAATTGGCATTCTTCCCTCAACATTGTACCTGTAAGCTTGATATGTTGTTTCAGAGATTAACTTTATAGACTTCCGTACCCAGAAGTATGAAAATTCTTAGGGAACTCTTTTCACAGGCTTGATCTTAACATACTGAATAAAGAGAGCAGCTAATCCTTTTTGTAAGGTAATTTGAGAGGAGGGAATTCAAAATGTAAAATCTCACCTGCAGAAAACACTCTATTCTGTAAAGGCCTTTCTATCTTTAGACACTTACAAAGACTTAATATTTTAGTATGGAAGGGTGAATTTGGTTAAAAAGCCAATAGGTGAAATTAGAGAGAAATAATCCAGTGCTTTCTTTCTGGGAATTACCATCTTGCTCTCCAGGGGACCTAATTTTATTCCCTGTGGGTAATGAGAATACCCCTCTTGTACAGCAAGCCAGCATCTCTAAATATAAGCTTGACTTTTAGTATAATAAGAGTCTTGTTAGGTGCAATTTTGCTCTTAGTCATTAATACAATGAACAAATGTTGTGGTTACCTGGGAAAGAGAATTCAAGTGCTTTTAAACCTCTTGTGAGATTTGGTTTCATGCTTGAAATCTATACAGTGTTATGCCCAATAGCATCTGTAGAAGATTCCAAGCTATAAGGTGTACAACATAGAGAAGGTAATACATGTTGGAAAAAATTGAAACCACTACAAAATGGGTTTAAGGTCCTGAATAAAAAGCTTTTCTTTTACTAAATGACACTTACTAGGGCATTAAGTTTAACAAGTGATTGGAATTTTCTCAGGGGGAATTTTACATGATGAAGATGATGTGTCTGTTAAGAAGTCAGTCTTTCCTTCCAGTGGCACTTTTTCTTTTCAGCTTTAATACAGTTTGCGGTTCTACAAGTGCAAAGACCGGATAAAGAACAAAGTATAATCTGAGAGTATATAGTATTAAATAGCATTTTCAGTATATTATGGCATTAATTATGTTAGGTCATTTGCACCAACTTTGTGATCTGTGCAATTAAAATCTGTTCTTGATTCTAAAATTGTAATAGTATACAGTTTCTGCTAATAGTTCTTGATCATAAACCATTTTAAATTGTATTTGGTAGTATATTTTCTCTTTAGGATCAGTAAAAGATGTAAACTTGTTACTTTAAGTTTAGAATTTGACAGAAGTGGTCTTTCTTGTAAAGAACAGTCTTCCATTCCAATGTAACCTTAAAGTACTGGGCATTATGTTTTCAGTTCCTAAAGTTGCCCTCGGTCTGAAAGCTCTGGATAGGTGGACCTTGTGTGTATGACTCCTGATTTCCTGTTGACAGTTAGAGCACATTGCGCTCTTTTCCTGATGTTTTTTGGCTTAAGAAGACCATTAAGAATAATCGTCCTTTATTCTTTACTCTCATTATGAAACTTCTAATCTAGTCATAATAACAAAATATTTTGTATTTCATTTCAAACTAGTAAAGCTCTGTTTCCCCTATAAGCATTGTATACTAAACTTTAGAGCAATCAGAGCTGGTTTCATCTCACTCCTCTGACATTTTTACCACTTAATTAAAATAGAAAAAATGACCTGTATTTATGTAACTGACCTCAGGAAGAATGACATCCAAAAGCATATGTACTAATGTGCATTTAAAAAATTGTATTCTGGTATATGTAACATACTTTTTAATAGCTAAGCTTTATTAAAAGGTAAAGTGTCATCTTAATAACTTTTATGATTTACTTATTTTAAGGTAACCAGGCTTGTCATTTTATCAGTTTGACAACATATTCTCCCCTACCCCCAGCTTGTTTGAAATCCCTGTAAGATGCTTCAATTTAGGAGTGATTTTTTCATTTGTTTCAGACAAATCTGCCTATTTTCAAGCTGAAGGAATCTACTGTTAGAAGAAGATACAGTGATTTTGAATGGCTGCGAAGTGAACTTGAAAGAGAGAGCAAGGTAAGAATTATTTGTAATGTTACTTTAAAGCAAAAAGCTCCAAATTTTAATGTTTAAGACCTCTCAGGAAAATAATCTTGAATAAAATCAGTAAAAGCAATTTTTCCCCCCAAATATTTCAATTTCATTTTATTTCCTAGGAGATGAGGAAGTGTGTAGTTTTTCCTTAGAACTCTTCCTTGTCATGTCTACTTCAGTGGCCCATGGAGGCCTTTGCTGACTCACACTTACATGACACTTCTTAGAACTTTCTTGCTATTGCTTCCTTCCTTTTTCTCGTCTGCCTGTTCACTTTTTCCTCCCACCCTTGCTAAGTTTCTGTTCTCAGTACATCTCCTATTGCATTGTATTTGCAGTTTTGGTTTTTTTTTTTAACTGACTACATTTTTTTTTATCATCACACATTTCTATATAACAGAAATATCATAAACCAGTACTTACCTTAATCTGTAGGATAGATGCTAATAATTCTCAGACTCACTTTTTAAGTGATGGCCATGATCTACCCTTAGGTTGCTACCTGCAGTTTTAGAACACTGTTACATATCCTGGTAAGAACTGTCTTCTCTTAGAAGAAAATGTGGTGGTTTTGGCTGCAAAATAGAGAAAACAAAGTCTCATTCTAATGTCTCTTATTTCAGCCCTACGTCAGAATGACATACATAGCATGGAGTCTCGCAGAGTACCCTCAGAATGACAAAAAGTATGCTCAAAAGACTAGCTTGTGCTTCCTTCTGAAGCATACTAACATAGAAAAAGAAGGAAATCTTTCTTAACCAGATAAAAATGGCTCGATACAAGAGCAACATATACAAGTCATAACATTCCATGAAAAATGGAAAAATAGTTTTACTCTGAAGAGTATCCAGGTATAAAATATTTCCAAGTAAAACTGAAAGTATAAGGCCCATGTAAAGAAAACCTTAAAATTTTATTGAAAGGCAAAAGGAATACCTTATAAACAGAAATACTACATTCCTGGTTTGGAATATTCACTTCTGAAGATTCATTTACTCTATAAATACTTGAGAGTTCATTTTATGTTATGTGAGTTGCAGACAGAACTGTGAACAAATGAAGGTCCCCACTTTGCTGGCACTGTATTGGGTAAGTTGGGGTAGTGGTGAAAAGGAAACCGGGAAAAAATAGTAAGATTATATATAATATGTCAGATGGTAATATGCTCTTAAAAAAAAGTATAAGGAAAATAGAGAGTGCTAGTCTCAGAGAGGATGGTCAAGGGAAGGCCTCACTTAGAACTGGCATTTTAGCAGTAGACCCAACAGAAATAAGACAGTATCTCCTAACTTACTTATAAACTTGTGAAATTCTAATAGGAATCTTAATGGAGTTCTTTATAAGCCTGCAGATAAGAGTTTTAGAATCAGTGAGAGTACAAGAATAGCCAAAAATTATTTTTCCCAGTGGTTTAGCACCTGCAGACATCAGCGCATGTTAAGGCTCTAGTAATTAGAACAGTACAGTGTCACTTTGTTGTTGTTGCTCAGTCACCAAGTCATGTCCAACTTTGCACCCTCGCGAACTGCAGCACGCCAGGCTTCCCTGTCCTTCATTATCTCCCTAGGTTTGCTCAAACTCATGTCCATTGAGTCAGTGATGCCATCCAACCATCTCATCCTCTGTCGCCTGCTTCTTCTCTTGCCCTGTCTTTCCCAACATCAGGGTCTTTTCCAGTGAGTTGGCTCTTCTTCAGTGAGTTGGCTCTTCGCATCAGGTAACCAAAGTATTGGAGCTTCAGCTTTGGTATCAGTCTTTCCAGTGAATATTCAGGGTTGATTTCCTTTAGAATTGACTGGTTGGATCTCCTTGCTGTCCAGGGGACTCTCAAGAGTCTTCTCCAGCACAATTTGAAAGTATCAATTCTTCAGCATTCAGCCTTCTTTATGGTCCAGCTCTCACATCCATATATGACTACTGGAAAAACTATAGCTTTGACTATATGGACTTTTGTTGGCAAAGCATAGCTTTAGGGATGAGCAAATAGATTAGCAGAATGTCAGAAAATTTAGAAGCTGACCATGTGTTTATTGGAAATTTAGTTCATGACAAAAGTAACTTTGTCAATTAGTATAGAAAGGAATTTATATTCAGCAAATGGGGTTGAAACGTGGCTATTCGGGAATAAAGATTTATAATTTGCTGTATATAAATAACAGATGGTTTGAAGATCTAAATGTACAAAACCACTTAGGAAAGTTTTAACAAGGAAGAAATTTTTTATGACCATAGGGAGAAGTGTCTTCCCCCCCACACACCTTTATTTAAGATATAATTGACAAATAAATTGTATAAGTTTAAGTTGTATAACACAATGATTTGATAAATGTATATCTTATAAAATGATTACCATAATTAGGTTAGTTAATACATCTACCACGTCACATAGAAGTGTTGGTTTTGTTGGTGGTGGTGGTAACATTCAAACTCTGTTTTTGTTAGCAGCTTTTAAGACTATAATACAATCTTGTTAACTGTAGTTACAATGCTATATTAGATCTCCAGAAGACCCCCTGGAGAAGGGCATGTTAGCCCACTCCAGTATTCTTGCCTGGAGAATCCCATGGACAGACGAGCCTGGTGGGCTATGGTCCATGGGGTCACAAAGAGCTGGACGTGACTGAGACGACTTAGCACAGCACAGCACACAGATCTCCAGAACTTACTCATTCTTTAACTGAAAGTTTGTACCATTCGACCAATATCTATTTCCCCTACCCTCCCCACCCCCTGAAAACCACTAACCTATTAATTCTGCTGTCTGTTTCTATAAGTTCAACTCTTCTAGATTCCACACAAAAGTGGGATCATACAGTATTTGTCTTTTTCTGTCTGATTTATGATAAGAAGTGTCTTGATAGGCTTTTGACTTTGCTTAACATAGCACCTGACCTACTGGAGTGTTTAATAACCATTTCATAAATGTATACATCACTTCTTTTCATGACAGCTTGATTGATATAACTCATATGCCATACAATTCACCAAGTTTTACATTTATTTATTTTTGGCCCTGAGTCTTCATGGCAGTGCATGGGCTTTCTCTAATTGCAGTGAGCGGGGGCCACTCTTTGTTGCCATGTGTGGGCTTCTCACTTAGGTGGCTTCTCTTGTGGAGCACCAGCTTTAGGCCCATGGGCTTCAGTAGTTGTGGCTCTCAGGCTGTAGAGGGTCTAGTCATTGTGGTACACAGCTTTAGTTGCTCTGCAGCATGTGAAATCTTCCCCAGGCCAGGGATTGAACCCATGCCCCCACACTGGCAGACAGATTCCTGCCCACTGTGCCACAAAGGAAGTCCACAGTTCACCGATTTAAAGTGTATTACTTCAATGATTCTTAGTATATTCAGAGTTGTTCAACTATTACTATAGTCAGTTTTAGGACATTGTAATATCTCTCTAAGAGAAACCCCATACCCATTAGTAATCATTACTGATTTCTCCTCACCCAGCCCTTCACAACCACTAATTTTCTTTCTTTATGGATTTTCCTGTTCTGGGCATTTTGGATAAATAGAAGCATAGAACATGTAGTCTTTTCTGTCTGGCTTTTTTCACTGAGTGTGTTTTCATGGTTCATCCTGTTGTATTGTTAATCGCTACTTCATTTCTTTATTCTTTGTATGGATATATCATTTTTTATTTACACATTTATCATTGGCAGACATTTGAGTTTTTCCTTCTTTCTAACTATTGTGAATAATGCTGCTGTTAACATTCATGTACAGGTTTTTGCATGGACATGTTTTTCTATCTCTTGGCTCAAAATTCTCGAAGCCGGCTTCAACAGTATGTGAACCATGAACTTCCAGATGTTCAAGCTGGATTTAGAAAAGGCAGAGGAACCAGAGATCAAATTGCCAACATCCGTTGGATCATCAGAAAAGCAAAAGAGTTCCAGAAAAACATCTCAATTCAGTTCAGTCGCTCAGTCGTGTCTGACTCTTTGTGACCCCATGAATCACAGCACGCCAGGCCTCCCTGTTCATCACCAACTCCTGGAGTCTACCCAAACCTATGTCCATCGAGTTGCTGATGCCATCCAGCCATCTCATCCTCTGTCGTCCCCTTCTCCTCCTGCCCCCAATCCTTCCCAGCATTAGGGTCTTTTCCAATGAGTCAACTCTTCTCATGAGGTGGCCAAAGTATTGGAGTTTCAGTTTCAACATCAGTCCTTCCAATGAACACCCAGGACTGATCTCCTTTAGGATGGACTTGTTGGATCTCCTTGCAGTCCAAGGGACTCTCAAGAGTCTTCTCCAACACCACAATTCAAAAGCATCAATTCTTCGGCGCTCAGCTTTCTTCACTGTCCAACTCTTACTTCCATACATGACTACTGGAAAAACCATAGCCTTGACTTTAGACAGACCTTTGTTGGTAAAGTAATGTCTCTGCTTTTCAATATGCTATCTAGGTTGGACATAACCTTCCTTCCAAAGAGTAAATGTCTTTTAATTTCATGGCTGCAGTCACCACCTGCAGTGATTTTGGAGCCCAAAAAAATTCTGCCAAAGCCTTTGACTATGTGGATCACAACAAACTGTGGAAAATTCTGAAAGAGATGGGAATACCATACCACTTGACCTACCTCCTGAGAAATCTGTATGCAAGTCAAGAAGCAACAGTTGGAACTGGACATGGAACAACAGACTGGTTCCAGATCGGGGACAGAGTATGTCAAGGTTGTATATTGTCACCCTGCTTATTTAACTTATATGCAGAGTACATTGTGAAAAATGCTGGGCTAGATGAAGCACAAGCTAGAATCAGGATTGCTGGGAGAAATATCAATAACTTCAGATATGCAGATGACACCACCCTTATGGCAGAAAGCAAAGAAGAACTAAAGAGCCTCTTGATGAAAATGAAAGAGGAGAGTGAAAAAGCTGGCTTAAAACTCAACATTCAAAAAACGAAGATCATGGCATCTGGTCCCATCACTTCATGGCAAGTAGATGGGGAAACAATGGAAGTAGTGAGAGACTTTATTTTGGGGGGCTCCAAAATCACTGCAGATTGTGACTGCAGCCATGAAATTAAAAGATGCTTGCTCCTTGAAAGAAAAGCTATGACCAATCTAGATAGCAAATTAAAAAGCAGAGACATTACTTTACCAACAAAGGTCCGTCTAGTCAAAGCTATGGTTTTTCCAGTAGTCATGTATGGATGTGAGAGTTGGACTATAAAGAAAGCTGAGCGCTGAAGAATTGACGCTTTTGAACTGTGGTGTTGGAGAAGACTCTTGAGAGTCCCTTGGACTGCAAGGAGATCCAGCCAGTCAATCCTAAAGGAAGTCAGTTCTGAATATTCATTGGAAGGACTGATGCTGAAGCTGAAGATCCAATACTTTGGTCACCTGATGCAAAGAACTGACTCATTTGTAAAGACCCTGATGTTGGGAAAGATTGAAGGCAGAGGAGAAGGGGACAACGGAGGATGAGATGGTTGGATGGCATCACTGACTCAATGGACATGAGTTTGAGTGAGCTCCGGGAGTTGGTGATGGACAGGGAAACCTGGCGTGCTGCAGTCCATGGGGTTACAAAGAGGCAGACACGACTGAGCAACTGAACCAAACTGAACTGATATACCTAGGAGTGGATTTATGGTCATATGATAACTGTTTAACTCTTTGAGGCATTCTCAGACTGTTTTCCAAAGCAGCTACATTTTCCCGAACAGCAGGTTCCACTTTTCTCCACATCCTCACCAACACTTAGTATTATCTAATTTCTTTATTATAGCTTTCTTAGCATGTATGAAATGGTATCTCATTGTGATTTTTATTTTCCTGATGGCTAATGATGATCATCTTTTCAGGTACTTATATATCAGCCATTATTTCAGTGGAAAAAAATTTTTTTTCAGATCCTTTGCCCATTTGAGTTTCTTTTATTATTAAGTTGTATATAGAATATATTTTAAAACTCCTAGAAGTCTCTTATCAGATTTATAATTTTCAAAAATCTTATCCCATCCTGTGGATTATTTTCACTTGATGATGTCCTTTTAAGCATAGTAGTTTTTTAAATGAACAAACCACTCACAATTTTTGTAGGTGATTAGTCCTGTTGCTTACAACATCACCATCCAATTCAATGAGCATTTTGAGTATTAGTAAACGTATATCTCTTTTGATGATAATACATAGTAATGTTTAAATTCCATGCTAAATTCTTCCCTGAATTAATGGTGGTCATTTCTTTAATGCAGCAGTTCTAGATTCCTTTTTTAAATAATAACTTTATAGATACAGATATTTTTCCCTGCCCATCATATAGCTATTCTGTTGGAGCTTAGCTAGTGGTCATAACCCCTGTTTTTCAGTTGTAGTTACCTGCAGGTTTTAAATCTTCAACTTGACAAATGCTTTTATAATATAAGGGAGAGACTTAAGATTGCTGAAGCAAATGTATGATGACAGGTCTTTAGGTGTCTTAATCATTGACATCTGGGAAGAGTAGATCTAAGAAGGAATTACAAAGTTTATGTAGGGATTGGTTTTGTGTTTCTTTTTTACTCTTTGTATTTTGCGCATCTGTAAGAAGTTGTGTAATCTTTCCCTTTTTTACCTTGTTGAATTATTGTTTTAGGATACAAACTTCATCAAAGGTTTTAGATTTTACCTCTTAGAATATGTATAATTTTATTACTGGTGTT
This sequence comes from Antilocapra americana, assembly GCA_007570785.1. Taxonomy (NCBI): domain Eukaryota; kingdom Metazoa; phylum Chordata; class Mammalia; order Artiodactyla; family Antilocapridae; genus Antilocapra; species Antilocapra americana. Next base: position 38,983,329 of record ML662442.1, read on the forward strand.
TACTGTTTATATTTCTCCTTGTGTGGATTGTTTGCCTACACCTTTTCTCTGTTTTAATGTAAGATAGGATTCACCTAAGTAGTTAGTCATTTAACAGATATTTGAACTTCTCTTGTATGCCCAGCTTTCCTTAAAATTACCGTAAGAAGCCTGAGACAAGGGTCCCTGATTTGAAGGCATTAATAGGATAGATTGGTTGTTCTCCAGGAGGGGTAGTTTTGTCCCCTAGGAGACATTTGACAGTGTCTGGAGACCACTGTGATTGTCACACCTGTCTGTGTGGAGTGCCTACTGGTGGCAATCTAGTGCATAGAGGTGCAGGATTCAACCAATACTATTGAATTGGTATTCTACAGTATACAAGAAACCCTTCCCCCCAGTACCTAATCTAGTTCAAAATGTTAATAGTGCCATGGTTGAGAAATACTGGAATAGAGAACCTGACGAACCTGTGAAATAAATAGCGAGGTACTATTAATTCAAGGGCATCCCAGGTGACTCATTGGTAAAGAATCCGCCTGCCAAGCAGGACACATGGGTTCAGTCCTTGGGTTGGGAAGATCCCCCAGAAAAGGAATCGCAACCCACTCCAGCATTCTTAACTGGGAAATCGCACAGACAGAGGAGGCTGGCGGGTTCATCCATGGAGTTGCAAAGTGTCAGACACAACTTAATGACTAAAGAAGCAGCAGCAGCATTTAAACAAATATCTGAGTTCTGGATAATTCCCAGAAGTGAGAGCTCAGTCATAAGTTGTCACTAAAGGAAAGCTAGACTTTGACAGAAAATTTGGGATGTTCCTTTATTGTAGAAGGAAGAAATGACAGGTCTTTGGGGAAAGGTAGGGTAGTGGGTTTGGGAGAAAGTTGATGTGTTTCTTAGCCTAGTAATAGAAGAGTGGCAACAAGTAGTAATTGATTATTTTGTCATCACCTCAAATGCAAGTAGGAAAGATTATATGCAGATGGTATGAAGTGGAAGAATTGACCACAGAATTTTTATCTGCCCATGCCAGAAGGAACATTGTTAATATTTTACTTCCTCATTTAATTGGGAGTTCAGATTGATCACTACAATTACCATTGTAATAAAGCAGTGTTCTCGCCAAGTGACATCAAAACTGTCTGAGGGACATGGTCGCCTTTATTGCAGTATTGCTTATTCCCTTTATATACTTATGCTTTGAAAGTTGAACCATTGAGGAGCTTTGGTCTGATGGACTGTTCTGGCATTTTGTTTATCTTGCCTCCAAAACACTAAATCATTTTTCAGTGTATTTTTATTGAGTCCCTTTTACTGTATATTTAAACTAATTTGACAGTGGGATGGCGCTCAGTGAAGATATATTTTGTCTTCTTGTTATGCTTGATAAATTTTCCCAACTCAGCCAGCATGCTGTTCAAGAGCCTTCTTACCATGTTTTAGGTTGTAGTGCCCCCACTTCCTGGGAAGGCATTTTTGCGTCAACTTCCTTTTAGAGGAGATGATGGAATATTTGATGACAATTTCATTGAAGAAAGGAAGCAAGGGCTGGAGCAGTTTATAAACAAGTAAGTGCTTTCTGTTCCTCAAGGTCTAAGAGTGAATAGTGTTCTGAGATTCTTTAGGTGACTGCTAGTAATCTAGGTATCAAACTAATACGACTTTTTCCTTTTGGTCATTTGCTAACTTTTTTATATCATTTAAACAAAGTAAAAATACATAACAAATTGAATATCACGTGCTAAATATTAATAAACTTAAGTGAGTGATATGAGTATCTTTTTGTTGACCTGAGTTTTGTACGTTTTTCTTGGTTAATTGATGCCAGTTACATTTAAAATTACAGCATTTAAAAAATAGTTTTACTTACTCTTTGATTTAAGGAATGTTCTAGCATTAACAATACACTTGCAGTCATTTTGTTTGATTGCAGATGGAAGGTATTATCAGCATGTCTTGTGTAAAAGTTGCACATTTTAAATTTTCATGGCAAAATATATACTTTTGAAAATGAAGAAAATTGTATCATTTATCTTTTACTTCAGAAACTTTTAATAAAATCAACTTCTAGCTTTTAATTTTATTCCCATTTAAGATATAGTGTTTGTTTTGACTGCGCTTCTCAGTCTTAGGTCCCCAGCCAAGAATTGAACCTGGGTCCTTAGCAGTGAAAGCACCACTGGACCCCCAGAGAGCTCTCTAAATATAGCCATTTTAAAAAAGCCAAAATCACAGGAAGAGTTATGCCTGCAAAGGGCTCACTGTAATTGTGCATTTGGCCTTTAGTTTGGCCACATAAAGTCAAATCCTAGAGAATACTGTTGTGTGAGCTTATTTATTAGCTGTACTTTTTTATCTAGTAATTTGAAGATCTGTGACTGGTAAACAGAGGGAAAGTTACACAAAGCCCTTAACTTTTAGTTATCTGATACAGCACACAACCTCCATTGTCTACTTTCTCTTTTTGGAAAAGGCAGTGCTAACTTGGATGTTTTTAAATTCTGAAATAAAGTCTGGTTGTCCAGTCTGATTTTATATTTGGTCTGATAGAAACCTTGAAAAGCAAGCAAAAAAAAAAAAAAGAACCCCAAAACCTTGGACATTTGTGCCTGTTTCTTAGTATTTGGGGATTTTGTTGAACTTGTGGTCCCATATCTTTTTCTTCTTTAATATGTATTCTTTGAATCAATGACATTGTTTCACTTTTAACATTAAAATTCATTTAGGTTTCTTACAAATTCACCAACTAATATGTAAAGAAGCTAACTGGGTACATATGCCAGAAACAGTGTAAAGCTAGTGATTAAATGTTTTCTAAATTACCTTTACAGACAGAAGGAAAGCAAATATACAGTTAGTTACTAGATAGGCTGTAGCTCTATGGGCTGTCCAGAGTAACATTGTTACTGAATTGTTCATGTTTCCTAATCTTAAAATGTGTATGTTTGGTCCCCTTTCCCTGCTTTTATAAAAATTGGACTGAACTTGTATTTTTTATTTCTAGGGTCGCTGGTCACCCTTTGGCACAGAATGAGCGTTGTCTTCACATGTTTTTACAGGATGAAATTATAGATAAAAGCTATACTCCATCTAAAATAAGACATGCCTGAAATTTCACAAGAAGGGGCGGAAAAAAAAAACTTTCCATGACTTAATGATTCATATGCACCAGTGAAGAAGCTCTAACTAACTTTAGCATGCTGCACAAAAAACTGGTATAATATGCCTTCAGTATACTAACACTCATATGCTCAATTTTGTTTTGTTTTGGCAGTTGACAAGAAGTTAATTTGCTTTAGTGAAAAATCCCTCGTTCCAACCTTTCTATATAAATCGCTCTTTCTTGCTGTTTTAATGTGGTATACATTCTAGCTTCACAAACCTGTTACTCCAGTATAACCTGCAGTGTCCTGACTAAACTCATTCACTTGATCTTACCTGCAGTTTTTGTGTCATGTTTGCTTCTTGAATCCAATTAGTAGAACATTTCTCTTACCCCTCTTTAGTATGTGGTGTCACTTGACCTAATTTATGTGTGGAAGCACTACACATTGGTTTCCAATACCCTACACCGAAGAGACACACTTGTGTGCAGAAAGTATCTCCCTTCAGGCTTGTAATACCCTTCACATGGAAGACCAACGAGGGAAATCTTTATATTCTGTATAAAAACAAAATCAAATTTATATACTAAAATCATTTGTCTAAAAATTTAAGTTGTTTTCAAATAAAAAATGCATTTCCGATATGCACTGATTGTGTTGCCTCTGGGTTTTCTTTTCTCTCTTCAGACGGCTTTCCTGCTTAACTCACTTGCTGAGAGGGATTATTTACTAATTATATACTTCTCATTCCTGTAACTCCATTCCTCTTTAAACAGTGGTGATATCAAATATGCTACTACCCTTTGAATGGAGGTATTTTCTTTTATACAAAACAACAAAAATGCGATGTACTAGAAAAAGCATTCCTTAAAGCTTATTGAGTCATTATGAAGCACTTTGTGTATTTGGGAAATGCTCTATAATCTCAAGTCATTCTATTCAAAAATCCTTTTAAGGTAAGTCAATAGCATGCCTCCTGTTTTTCAGAAGAATTTTCTTCCTAGCTCATATGAGTGACTTGTTTAAACACACTTAGCAAGAGTGTAATAACCTGTTCTTAGCAGAGTCATGCTTTCTAATTTGGTTTAGGAAGTGGCACGTTTCCTCCTCTTCTGCTCTAACCAAGGGAGAGGGCCTTGAACAGTGTCCTAGCCTGACTTTTGTATAACCAGAAAATGCAGGAAGGACTCCTTGCTGCTTAGCTTGTGTTGCAGCCAGAGTATGGTCTCTAATTTGAATCTGTACTACATCTGGTGGTTTGGAGACCCACTGTGACCTGGAGTTACACTCCAAGGTAAGGAAGGTTTTCCCTCGCACTCCAGATGTGTCTCCTATAGAGACAAATCAGTCCATTTGAGAGAAAAAAACAGCGTAGCCTGGCCTGATACCCAGGATGTCCCCCCCAAGCAGATGGATGTCACAGGAAGAAGTCAGAGCTGCCCTAGTATGTCTTGTTGCTTATGTATGTCACCGTTGCATAATACTGGACATTTCAATTACTGTAAATTAAGGTACAGAGTAAACAGCATGTGAGTTGTGTTTCACTGAGAGCAGTAAAAGGTGGTCAGTAACATCAAAAGTTTTTGGTATGCAGTAAAATTGAAAGTTTTTGGCATGCAGAGCAGAGTTAACTGTAGCTTTGCTAAACTCAGTAATTCCTCCAAAGCATGGGTGATTTTGCCTCCTGGGGAACATTTGGCAATATAGCAAGACGTTTTTGGCTGTCACAACTGGGAAATGCTACTGGAATCTAGCAGGCAGAAGGTTAAAGATGCTACTAAACTCCATACAGTGTACACAGGACTGCTTCCCACACAGAAAAAATGTCAACAGTGCTACCGTTTCTACTCAGTGTGGAATTCTTTTGATTTTGATCATTTATAGACAAGGGAATAGTATGATTTAGGATTAATTGTACAGGCCTTGCTTTTAATATCTATAATTTCCTTAGGGCAGGCATGCTTTTAGAAAGTTGAAGGTTTAAAGTTAGATGAAAGGTGGTTTATTCTAGGTAACATGTTTTTACCTAATGTAGGAGGATACATCTCAGTGTTGTTTCTTAGAGAACTGAAACCACGGTCTGCATTAAAACAATACCTTTGGACTTCTATGGTGGTACAGGGGTAAGAATCCACCTGCCAATGCAGAAGACATGGGTTCAATCCCTGTTCCCAGAAGATCCCACATGTCGCAGAGCACCTAAGCCTGTGAACCACAGCTAATTGAAGCTTGTGTGCCTAGAGACTGTGCTCCGCAACAAGAGAAGCCACCACAACAATAAGCCCACACACTGCAAACAAGAGTAGCCCCCACTCACCACACCTAGAGAAAGCCCACTCAACAGCAATTAAGACCCAGCACAGCCAAAAATAAATTTTTTAAAAAAAGAAGCTCCGAAAACAACTGTAACACCTTTGACCCTATGAACTAAAAATGCAGATGCTGTCAACTCAAGTGACACAGGAGGAGTTTCTAGAAGCCCTTAAAGAGTCTTAAAAGAAGTTGAATTAGCAGTGAGTTATGCAGCTCCATGTCTCCAGCTCCATGTCCTCTCAGTAAGTTATCACCTTGTCCCAGCTTCTGCCAGATGTAAAGTTTCAACAGCAGTGGTACTATTGGTAACTTAATTGTTGAAGACCAAATGTAAAATCCACAGAACAGCAGTTCCTTAGACATACAAAGGCTTAATGATAGTTACCTAATGGCAGTGGAAATCACAGATGAAGCATTATCCACAGCAAATGGTACCACTAAGCCCCTGGCAGTTTCTGAATAGGTTTATCTGGTATTTGGTTTCCTGCTGGGTGGTTCTGCTGTCATGACCCTCAGTAGTGATGATGACCTCTGGGCTGGATGCTGGAGAGCATCTTCTTTTTATTACATCCTGCTTCTTTTTAACTCAGCCCTCTCATTAATGGCCATTCCTGTGCTTCAGCTTGCTTTGCCTGTTTTGGGTGAATATAGCCAATGAAAGGAGAAGGCTCCTCGCCTGTAAGTCTTTACAGATAAAATTTGTTTAAGGTGTGGATAGACAGAGAGCTTAGCACACTGCCTGGTTTATAGGTTAACTGCTCTCTGAGTGCTAGCTGTGATTATTGGAATATACAAGTGTTTAGACTGGGAAGCAAGTTAGAAACTATTTTAGGAAGATAGAGTATGTCTTCCTTGATAGTTTCTTTATGATCTCTGTCATACAACTCCTTCTCCTTTACAGATGAGAAGACTGAGGCTCTGCAAGCTTAAGTAATATGCCCAAGGTTACCCAGGATGTTATGGCTCTAGATTAACACTGGAAAGATGTCTGCCTCTAAAAGCCATGCCTTGGTGCATTTCTTTCTTAGGACCGGGCCTGTGACTCGGTACCTACCCAGCTCTTACTTAATGCTCAATAAATGTACTGATTGAGTGAAAGGGTGAATTTCCAGTAACATTTCCAGGGTCATCTAGGATGAGCATGAGTGAATGTGAATTGGTTTTGTTTTTTAGTGTGATTTTAAGTGTAGGTATAAAAAGTGTTTTGGGGCATGCAGAGGTAACTGATCAGAAGTATCTTATGTTCCTAAACTTAGCTGTGTACCACAATTACTATCTAAGACTGTCCAGGTTTATTTTTTTTTAAAAGCTTCACAGGTAATTCTGAAATAGCCATTGGGCACTTAGCTAGAAGGCCCTTTGATTTCCTGGAATTTGGTGCGATTTGATCTTAACCTGACTAGATCATTACAAAGAGAAATCAGGAAATTAAGAAAAAGTCAGGATTTATTTTGAGAAATTACTTTTGTAAGTCTTGATTTATAGTAAATGAAGTTTGCCTTATTCTGACCTTGCTAAGAAAATAAGACCTTGATTTTGGAGACCAGGAAAATTTGTTTAAAAGCCCAAGAAGTTTCCAGGGTGCCAGGTAACACCTCACCGCAGATGCCTTTTAGAATGAGTGCCATAAATGGATGTGACTCAGCAAAATCTAAACAGCAACACTAAGCATTTTACATGATCAAAGTGTAAACATACACAAGAGGTTAACAAAAGCCCTTTTCTCAAGAAACTCAGTCTTGTTAGGACACTGTCATGAAAAGACTCACATGGAACAGACAGAAGACAGGGCAAATGTGAGGATGGAAGGGACGCATGAGTTCAAGTGGAGGGAGGGGAATGGTTATTTAAAATAAAATAAATGGCACTTGAGTTTCAGCCCCAAGTGTATAAAGCTTGGCTTCACAACAAGGAAAAGCTCGACAAAGTGAAAAAATCAATGACCCACCTTATTTAGGCCCACCCATCAGAGAACTGAGGTTGCAGAGCAAACCTCCGCCCTCAAATCTGGAGAGACATGCTCTAGACAGACATGGTCAAAATCTGTTTACCTCTGAGCAGGAACTGCTAGTCATAAACTGGTAGGATCCTACATACGGTGATACTGAATTTGTGGAGGTTGAGTGTGATCGTCCCGGGTGGCAGGAGTGGTAAAGAACCCACCTACCAATGCAGGAGGCATAAGAGAAGTGGCTTTGATCCCTGGGTGGGAAAGGTCCCCTGGAGAATTAAATGGCAACCAACTTCTGTATTCTTGCCTGGAGAATCCCATGGACAGAGGAGCTTGGCGGGCTACAGTCCATAGGGTCGCAAAGAGTCGAACACGACGGAAGCGACTGAACACGCACACACAAGTGTGGTCTAGCGTGAGAGTAACTCCTGGAGACCACAGTCTTAGAGGGGCCCTCACATGTACCTAGGCTGTACCTCCAGGAACCCCACCAGATTTCCACAGTGAAGATCAAGAAGGATCCCTTATGTCTCTGACAGGAAGAGGAGATGAATAATCAATGTGAAATACCAGAATCTGCTTTGTTACAAAGGCCCGTGCATGTGTGCGATTTCAGTCACTTCAGTTGTGTCCAACTCTTTGGAGCCTGCCAGGCTCCTCTGTCCATGAGTTTTCCAGGCAAGAAGACTGGAGTGGGTTGCCATGCCTTCCTCCAAGGATCTTCCTGACCCAGGGATGGAACCTGTGTCTCCAGCATTGCAGGCATTACCGCTGAGCCGCCAGGGAAGCCCATTACAAAGCCCCATCCTCCAGGATAAGCCTTTGCTAGAGCCTTATCCCTGATGAGGGAAGGGCATTCCTCCCACACCAGCCCCTCTAGCCTTCCTATCTCACGTAAAGGAAAAATAAAACATAGTCCGCAGAGGTCAAGACTTCAAGGAAATGCTGCAGCCAGAGAAAGGAGGAAGGGGGAAAGGGGGAAGCTGTAGAATGTGCTCTTGCCTCCCATTTTAGCACACCAGGGCTCCATTTAGCACACCAGGGCTCCAGTATAATAGTTCAGTGGATTATAGCTGAAAGCTGCAGGGCAGACTCTGAGGAGACGGGAAACCTGGAGCTAAGAAAGAGAAAAGCATAGAAACGAGTAATTTGAAGCCTCTGGTGCCTAAAATCAGAGCAAACATTAAACAAGTCCACTCCTTAGCCAGATAATCATAAATCTTAAAGAGAGAAGGCCCATTTATTTTAGTTTCTATTATCTAGTGTAACATACGTGGCTTTCAACAAAAAATTCCAAGGTCTGCCAAAAAACAAGAAAAAACATTCAGAAGAAAGAAAGCAATCATCAGAACCAGAGTCACATATGATACCAGAGTCAGATATGACATTGGAATTATCAAACAGGAAATTTAAAATAACTGATTAATATGTTAAAAGTTTTAATGGGGGGAAAAAAACCATTCAAGAACAGTAATTAATTAGAGAAGCAGAAACTTTAAGACTCAGTGTAGGCAGAAGCAGAAACTTTTAAGACTCAAAGGAAATACTAGAGATCAAAATCACTGTCATAAAAATGAAGAATGCCTTTTAATGGGCTCATCATTAGACTCAACATAAAATTAGTGCATCTCAAGATATATCAGTAGAAATTGCCCAAACTGAAATGCAAAAAGTAAACAACAGAAAAACAACAAAACTTCCAAAAACTGTGAGATCATTGCAAAAGGTGTAACACATGTGTAATTGGAATACCAGAAAGGACAGAGCAAAATAAATATTTTAAGTTCCAAATGGCTGACAACTTTCCAAAGTTAAAAGACAAAAAACCACAGATCCAAAAAGCTGAGAAAATACTAAGGTAAATTCAAAACAAAACAGCATAGGCATATCATATTCTAACTGCAGAAAATCAAAGTGAAAGTGAAAGTCGCTCAGTCATGTCTGACACTTTGGGACTGTATGGTACTGGAATGGGTAGCTGGTCCCTTCTCCAGGGGATCTTCCCAACCCAGGGATCAAAGGCAGGTCTCCTGCACTGCAGGTGGATTCTTTACCAGCTGAGCCACAAGGGAAGTCCCAAAACACTGGAGTGGGTAGCCTATCCCTTCTCCAGGCAATCTTCCCGATCCAGGAATTGAACCGGGGTTCTTTACCAACTGAGCTATCAGGGAAGCCCGCAGAAAACCAAAGACCAACAGAAAAAATTGAATGAAGCCAGAGTGAAAGGGTAAGATAAAGGAGTGCTGTTTGACAGCTTTTGACTGATAAAATGCCTTTTATCAGTCATCTTGAGGCCAGAGGTGGTGATATTTGATCATACCTGAGTTCTTAACTTGATGTCTGAATTTGGATAGGAAAAAAAGTTGCATCTTTATATTTAGTTTTCTCTAACTGAAGCGTAGCATTTTTTTCATTATGAAATAGGAGCAAACCAGAGTAGCAGTTAAGCAGAACTTGTGATTGTTACCAATTTTAAAATGCAGATAGGTTATATCACATATAATGCTGCAGATCTTGAAATACTCTGAAAACTACTATAGTGATTAGACCCATCCCAAGATCTTATTTAATGTGTTAAAGAAAGGCACATATTTTTCACAGGTTAAAAAAAAATACTTTGAATAAATGTATTTCAACAAATGGGTTTCTTTTTGTATTCCTATGTGTTTTATGTTTTATCAACATCTGAGTAGGAATCTTTGGCACAAAAAGGTTAGGAACCCTTGGTAATGTGGAACCCTCCTGTCACAGAACATGATCTGGATGTGCTTAAGGCTGCATGGCATGGGATGGGTTCCTTGGTGTTCACACGTGAGAAGGAGACTGGGAAACAACCAACCAGCCATCGATTGAGAACTTAGTTGTCAGCCTGGGCTTTTCACATCTATTACCTCACTTAAACCTCAAAATGTTATTCTCACTTCACCAAAAGAGCTGAGACACGATAAGTAATTTGTCTAAGGTCACAGAGCCAGAAAAATGTAACCCTGGGATACATTTCCGGGCCTTTCTGATTCTAAAGCTTGTGCCTGTGCAATGCTGTCTCCCGTATGGACTGCAAGACTGTTGGCCGTCAGGCCAGGGCCCAGACCGGAATATCCTCCCCGACAGCCGAGCCTCCGGCCCCCTGGGCAGCACTGTCCCTTGTGTTCACACGGTTGCCCTGATGCCAGTGTTGTTATCAAAGGGGCCAGTGCAGGCAGAAACTCGTTGTGATCTAAAAGAAAGCTAAACATTTTAAGAAAATTTGGTTATAAAACTGGAATGGTCATTCCTTCTTGGCACATGTAGACACTGCAGCTTTGTCATTACCCAGCTTTCTCGGTACCTTTCCTTTCCTTTCTGGCTAGATTATACTTTAATCCAGTTGTTTTCATGTTCAGTAAATCCAAACCATGTTTAACCAGTTTATTCATGTGAAGAGTCTCTGAGGTGAAGAAAGTTTTGTCTTTTCAACCACACTGGGGATTTGCTGTCTTCTTTCTGCAAAGGGATTTTCCTGGACCTGTAATCTGAACGCTTTGACCTGCTGGGTTTTTTTTTTTCCCCCACTATGAGCAAATTTGTGAGGCTTGACCCTTTGTGTGCTGGGGAGCAGAGACAATGGCCTTCTGTGAATACCCTCTCCTGAGGACAGTAGTGACTCGAGTTAGGAATGTTACTCATTTGCTATTACTTCTTCAGGGCCTTGCTGCTTCTGCCCATAGCAGCACCCGATGTGCCTTGGCTGTACCGTTCAGAATGGACCCACATTCTGTTGGCAGCATTCTAGAGAAGTTTGTTCATGAATATTTTGGAAGTTGACAGTCTGACTTAAACTGAAGTAAACCGGTCTCTCAGACAACAGTCTGTGTTGGTGAAATGACAGGCCCTCATACGCAGTGTCTGGCAGGAGGCTAAATTGGCACACCCTTCACGGAAGGCAGTTTGGCAATAGGTATCAAAACTATATGCCCAGGAATTTCACTTCCAGGAATTTATCTCACAGACATACTTTCTGTTTTGAGAAATGATATTTATACAATATACGTATTTTCTCTGTTTATTAATTGCATATCTCAAAACAAGCAACATTGGTTGCCTGGTTGGGGGGAATGGGTGGGTGCCCCAAGGATGAGGAGGTGAGAGGAAAAAGCTTTTTTATTTTGGAATAATTTCAGATCTACAGAAAAGCTACAAAGGTAATACAAAGAGTTCCTATGTACACCCTCACTCAGTTTCCCCTTATCTTATATGACAGAAATATTTTGTCAAAATTAAGAAGCCAGCCTTGATACATTACTATTAACTAAACTCCAAACTGACTTTCACCAGCTTTTCCACTAACATGCTTTCTGTCCCAGGATCCCACCCAGAACACTCATTACATTTATTTGTCATGTCTCTCTAATCTCTTTTGCTCTGTGACATGTATCCATACCCTTTAGAACTTTTTGGATCTATATGATATGACTATTAACTATTCAAGAATAAGTAAAATTTTTAAATGAACTAGACTTATAAACTCATACGACATTGGAACTATAAGGAATCTTAGAAGCAATTCCATCTAAGCCTCTCATTTCTCAGATGCAGGAAGGGACTTGGCCAAGGCCTCCCCTAACGGCAGACCCAGAGCCCAGGCTAGAAACCAAGAGGTGAGCTGAGGACTAGTAGAAAGGGGATAAGCGTTAAAGTCACTCAGACTTGGCTTCAAATCCCAGCTCTGTATCCTTGGGCCAGCCCTCTCTTTTGTTTGGATTCTTTTGTTCAATATAACGTTTTAAAATTCAATCATGTTGTGCATGTGTCAGTAATTTGCTTAAAAGACCAAACAAAGGAAAAAGTTCTTTAAGGGAGCAGTCATGATTTCTATGAATTTGTTGAGAAAATGTGTTGGGACTTCCCTGGTGGTCCAGTGGTTAAGAATCCACCTTCCAATGGGATGCGGGTTCAATCCCTGGTCAGGGAACTAAGATCCCACGTGTTTTGGGCCAACCTAGGTGCCGCAACTAAGACTCAATGCAGCCAAATACATTTTTTTTTAAAGAAAATGTGTTTTCCATCTTTGATCTCTGTTTTGCTGTTTTTTTTTTTTGACCACACTCTGCAGCTTACAGAATGTCAGTTCCCTAATGAGTTTCTGAACCTGGGCCATGCCAGTGACAGCCCAGAATCCTAACCACTAGGCAACCAGCGACCTAGAGCTCTAGTTCTTATGCAGAAATATGACACCACTGGCCAGACTTTCTTCCCTTCCTGGGAGCATGCAAACACATAGAGTCCTGGGGTCCCAGTACTGCCGAGGGGGCAGCACTTGGAAGGCGCCCTGGGAGATGAGTGAGAAGAAAAGTGAGCTCCTGATAAACACACTAACTCAGTAGACACATTCCAAATTAAGAAGCAGGGGACTGGTCTTTTATGTGGACTGCAAAATTCAGTTGTAGAAGCTGGGGAGCTTCTGGATTCAGAGCAGCGGTGTGATCTGATTATCTTAGGCAGATACAGCACCGGCCCAAGCCTATGGTGCTGGGACCACCCACATCAGGATTGTCAAAATGCAGATGCCCAGGCCCCACCTCACACTTGCTGAATCCCAATCTCAAAAAGTGGGAACTAGGAAACTACATTTTAACATTTTCCAAGGGTAATGTTAAACATTTTAACAATATTTCCATGTTGTTCCATATAATATAAACTTAGTTTATTAAACTTTTGGGTTAATAATTATCTAAAACAGTGAAAGAGGAAAACTATGGCATACACCAAGTATCAGAATTATTATCGAAGCACCAAAAGGAATTCTGAAGTTTCACAGATACTATAAAAATGCGAGTGACAGAATGTTAAGAGTAGTGTCAGAATGGAAAATATGTTCACTGATTATGTTAAAATATATAGGTATACATGTAAGAACTAGCAAAAAATGTAAAAATAAAAATAGTGTAAGGGAGGTGGAATTAGAGATAATTTTCCCCTCCAAATTTCTTGTATTGCTATCAACTGAAAGTCACTTTTAATGTTATGTTTTATTTATTTCAAAAATTACTATTCCTTCACCTCTGGCCCACCTACATGTATGTATGAGATGTTTCACTAGGCACCGTGTGTAGCAGAAACTGAATCAGTCCCCTAATCCTCCCAAGAGGGAAAAGAGTCTCAGGGCCACCCTGATCACCAGTTCCCAGTATGCAGGAGGAAGCCTGGAGGCCATCTGGGCGGGGTGGTGGAGCACAGACTATGATTGCTCTGTGCTCAGCTGCTGTTTATGGGGTTCCTAGGTATCTCTAAGGCTTCCCAGGTGGCACATGGTAAAGAATCCACCTTTACCCAGAGACCCGGGTAAGCAGGAGACCTGGGTTCAATCCCTGGATTGGGAAGATGCCCTGGAGGAGGGTATGGCAACCCACTCTAGTATTCTTGCCTGGAGAATCCTATGGACAGAGGAACTTGGTGGGCTACAGTCCACAGGGTTGCAGAGAGTCGGACACGACTGAATGACCAGGCACACACACAAGAAATCTCTAAGCAAGGGTTTTACGGAGGAGGAATGTGTCATCCCCTTGGGCTTGACAGCCTTAACCCCACTTCTGAGCTACAGACAATCCTGACCGACTGCTCCTCCCTGACAAGACCCAAGATGCCCAGTGTATAAAGAATCCACTGATCTTTCCTATTCCTCTCTTCAGAACATGAGGGGACCTTCCTTTCAACTGCAGAGAGCTTGGGGTAGGCAAGGGGTAGCCTGAAGCACTGCTAGCAAAGAACTGATTTCCTCCCTTTGATATTCAGGGTAGATGACACTGGGAGCTTACTGACCCCTGGGGATCTGGTCACAATGAGCTGAAGGAGTCAGTTCAAGGAGGCACAGCCCTTCCCTGCACACCAGCTCTCCCCTCCTCCAGCCTGCTCACCGCCCCTGGATGCCCGGCTCCCGAATCACAGGCTGCTGCCAATTACAAAAGCACTCTTAACTCTGTTTCACAGCCCCTTGATTGATAGCACTGGTGAGTGAAATTATAAGCCTTAATGATCACGTTAATTTCTGGGGAAAGGGAAGCGGTCAGAAGAGGTTCTCAATCATAAGCACCACAATCAGCTGGGTGAGTTCAATGACAGGCCAGAGCAGGGATAAAGGGGAAAGAATTAACTTTTTTAAAGGTCACCATTGTGTAGGGGGAGCGCAACCAGGCATGAGGAACGGGGGACACAGATGATCTGGGAGCCTGAACGTGACTCCAGCCCCAGGTCTCCCAACCAAAGGCCACATCAGGGCTTCTCATCCTTAGCTGCACACTGGAGTCATTGGGGAGTTTTCAAATACCTGGGTCCTGCCTCAGAGATTCCAGTGTACTTGCTCTGGTGTGGATACAGCCTAGGCACTGAGCATTTCAAAAGCTACCAAAGAGATTCTATGTGCAGCCAAGATTGAAAACTACTTGTCCAAATGAAAGGATTTGGTGAGCAAGTAGTCAAGGTTGAGCCCCTTTGGAAATCCAATCATTCTCATTAGTTGGTGCCCCCAAAGAGGAAGGGAAATTAGGCATCATTAAGCCTAGTGCTCCTTTGCACAGATGAAAACACTGATGTGCAGAGAGGTTAACTGACTTGCCTGAGATCACATTGGTCATAGCTAGAACCCAAGTCTCTTCACCCTGGCCAACACTCCTTCCTCCAGGTTCATGGCTGGGTTAGTGCGAAGATGCCCTGGACAACACTTGTGGGACAAGAGCTGGGAGCTGTTCTCCAGTCTTCACAGTGGAGGACCCCAGGCCTCCACCGCCACTTGCTCAGCGTCCTGGAACATAACCATGGGAGGACTTTAGAGATACTAGGGCCACAGACAGACTAAGGCTGACTCCTTGAGGATCAAACCTATGACCTTGGCTTCCTCAATACTTGACCCTACTCACAGTTTCCCAGCAGAACACTGCAACACTTTGGTACGTCAGAAAAATGCCCAGGCTATGTGGCAACATCCTGGTTTCTCCATCAGAGAGAATGCCCTCTGCACATTGTTGACAAGCCCACCTCAGCAGTGGTAGAAAACTCTGACCACCCTCCCTAATGGTTTATATGCAAGTCAGAAGTATTCAGGAAAAAAAAAAAAAACCACACTCATGTTTCAAAATGAGCTTCAAAAATCTAAAATTATGATTTTTTTTCCAAATAAAATTATGATTTAAAAAACAGACTACATTTAAAAAAATTAAGCCATGTGTCATGAAGGTACTGGAACTACTCAAAGAGAGTTATTATTATTCTTCAGTTTCCATAAATGATTTTTTTTCTAATTTTTTTTTTTTTAGCACAATCTCAGTTCCCTGACCAGGGATTGCACCCAGGCCACTGTAGTAAAAACTCAGAATCCTAACCACTAGACCATAAGGGATCTCCCCCCATAAGCGATTATAAAAAATGTTGTAAAATGAATGATTTGAAAGTCTTAGAGAAGCTTCTTAGCAGCAGAAAGTGTCTGCCAAGTTCTTTTTATATTTTCATTTATCCAATGTCTCTCAGCCTTCATCATGATATGGATACTGTCAAAAGTTCATATAAGTGGCCTGGACTGCAAAATTTAGGGAACCAAGCTCTAACCATGGGTGCAAAGTGAAACCTACTTCATCAGTCCAGTAGCAGGGGCATATTCATAATTGAAACATATGTATTCTCTGTATTTTTCTAACAGCTTCTGAAGTGTTCATCAAGCCTGTGTCTGATTAAGCACTTTTAAATTCTGAGCAATGCAATGGGCTCTCTCACACCCTCTTGGCAGGAGTGCAAATTGACGCAACCCTTTTGGAGAGCCATTTGGTTGTATGTATCAAAATTAAAAATGCGTACAATCTTTTTGACCCAGAAATACCACTTCTGATAATTTATCTTACAGAAAAACCCCACAGAAGTATACATAGAAGGATGGTACTTTGTAGTTTAATTTATGACAGTAAAAAAACTGCAAACAACCCAAGTCTACCAATAAGGAATTTGTTGGGTAAACTATCGTCCATACAATGAAGTACTAGGCAGATGGTAACACGAATGAGGTAGAGCCGTATGTACCATTGGGAGAGAGAGCCACACATACACAAGTAACTTGCAGAAAAGCAGAGAGTTTCCTTCTTTTTTTCTGCTCTCTACCTTGTTTGTTTTTCCCCCAGTTATATTTAGAAATAATTGACATACATCACTGTATAAGTTTAAGTTGCACAGCATGATGGTTTGATTTACATGTACTATGAAATGATTATCACAATAGGTTTAGTTAACATCTATCATCTCATAAATAAAAAGAAAAAAGCAATTTTAAAATTTATAAATATTAAGAGATGAAGATTTAGTACCTCCACCACTCCTCCCTCATCTTCTCCCCAAAATTTTATCATACTTTTAATTATACCAATAATTAGCATTTGTATCATTATAACAATGTGAATATTGTTCACTGTACAGCCTATTAGAATACTGTGATTTTATGTCCTTTCTTTTTTCAAAACTGAGATATAATCGAGCTACAACACTATGTTAGATACAGGTGCACAACATAGTGATTTGGTATTTCTTTACATTACAAAACAATCTACACAGACGCTTTCTATTTTTATATAAATGATTAAAGACAGCAACCCCCATGCTGGTCTCTAGCCAGTGCGTTCAGTTCTTGTGCTCCTAAATTGTACTGAAACCTTGAACTCTAAATGGTAAACTGAGAATCTCAATTCAGTTTCTAAACATCCTCCATTTTCTCTCTTTCCCAGAATCAAAGAACAACTAAAAGTAATCCAAACACAAATGTGAGACTCTGTATCTAATTGTCATTGTGTGCAAATACTACTTTAAGATGACCCTCCTAGGTTTAGAAAAAAAATTGTCAACGAAGCACTGAAGACTGTTCTTTGACTGCTGTCATCACTTGACTGGGTTCATCTTCTCTTGCTTGTATATTCAAATTGCATACATTGAAATTGCATATCTGGAATTTGTATATTCCAAGACAACTGTGGCACGTCCCCCACAATACCAGCCCTAGAGAATGTCTGCCTTAAAATCCAAGCAAGCAGTGAGGTTCTTGAAGTATCCAGGCTGCATACAGCAGAGATCCCAAAATCCCAGAAGACATTGCTACTGGATTTTTAATTCTGGGCTTTGTCAAATATTGAAAGCAAGCGTTTTGTTTTGCTTTTAAACTATAGTTGATTTATGACAGCCAGGTTTGATTCTTTTTTGTAATGGTAGAGATGTCCCCAAACAAAGGCAATTCCATTGGGAAATCAGTACTCCCTTTTAACTTTGCTGAGCATATTTCAAATAGACTAAAGCAGACTAGGACTCTGATAGCTTTTGTTACAGGTCAGTGATTTCCTCCTCTTCCATGAGAAGCACACACTCCTGGCCCCCAGAGGCTGGGCTTGGCCTGTGGAACGTGAAAACATGTGCGGGAGCAGCATCTTTAAATGTGTTTGCGTGGTTTGGCTCAGCCCCTTGCACTTTCGCACTCTGCCATGCAAATAAGTTGCTCTAGAGAAGATGCTAGTCCAGAATGAAGAAACACTGGATCCCATTTACACCCAAACTGTAGCCAGGTGCCCAGCCCAGCAGTCCCATGAACAAGAAATACAGGTTTGTTGTTGGAAGTGATTCAGCATTATTGAAGTAAAAATTGACTAATACATGGATGAGCAGCCTTGAATCCATTGCTATTCTTTACCAAATCTTGTCATTGATCTTATATTTGCTTCCAAGTCTCTTTTGTCTTACGAAATAGAACATTTCAGAAACATTTGAGGGAGGGTCCTTTTGGTACCCTTCACCAATCCCACCCATTCCCAAAGGTAACTGCTATCATACAGTTAGTGTTACCATACTCATGTTTGTTTTTAACATATGCTATACATTTGTTTATCTATAAACTTGGTGGAGTATTGTTCTGTAGGTTGCAAAACTTTATATAAAAACCAATCTGTATGTATCCTCTGGGATTCACATACCATCACTCCCAACATCATATTCCAGATTTACCCATGTTATACATCAGCTCTAGTGCATTCACTTTAACTATTGTAACACCATCTGTATTTACTGCAATGTGTCTATTCTCTACAATGTTGAAAAGAACATTCTTGTACACATTTTTTAGTATCTTGCTTTCTTTTAAGAGGAACTTCTCTTCCTCAGTGGAATCAGTGGATTAGGAGTGGATGGCTGACATGCTATCTACCAGGTCAGTTTAATCAATGCAAGTATCTCTGCTCCAGACTCTTGCTGGAGATGCTGCCCAGGAGGAGCCCACAGTGCCCGTGGTCTTCAGCATCTCTGATTTCCATCACTGGCTTCTGGCTGTGGGACCAGTGCCCTGAGATTTGCTGGGAATATCTCAACTCACTTTCTACTGCTCCTTGCATGTCTTACTCACCAATATGGTTCTTCACACTTTATCTTTTTTATCATTAAATAATTCTTAAGTTCCTGCTCAGGACTGAAATGTTGGCAAGAGAGTTAGAAACAGAGGAGTGAGTGAATGAAGACTCTGTTAATCGGCCTCTTTCTTACTCACACAGCAATTTTTCTAACAGATGCAATTACATTTGAGAACGGTGGAGAATGGAATCTTATGTTTTATTTCTTTATTCATCGTTTTACAAATGGGATTCACTGTAAAAAGGAAATTGCCTTTGTGGTTCAGTTCTTCAGGCTGCAGTGCTCTGAGCTTCAGTTTTTACACCAGCTGCCACTGCCACCTTGTCTCTAGTGGATGAGGACCAGCCAGGGATGGAGGCTAAGAAACCAGGCAGAGTTCATTTAAATTCAATATATTTTTTATTATTTGTAAATACAATGAGTACAACCTTTTAACTTCACAAATCAGTTAATTCCACTTTGTACAAGGAAAGTTTTACTCATCCTATAATAGTCCAAGTGCTGAATATTTTTCCTCAGTGCTAGTACCTAATAAATCAAAATGCAAAAAGTACAGCAGCTATTTTAAAATGTTTGTTTCTACACTTCCATAAGTAGAGATTCATACCAAAGGAGCAGCTTACAGTGTAGGACGAAGTGTGTCTGTGTGCATGTACAGGCATTCAAAGCTTTACTAGAAACCAGTTTTCTGAAAGGCATTGAAGAGTCTTAGGCGGTTAGCAATGGATCAAGAAGCCTTTTAGCATTCCATCTCCTTGAAATTCCTTCTGGTCTCATATCTCTGTTCATTTACTATCTGGTGTGACTCACTGAAACATGAGTTTGGACCCCCATTGCCTTTGGTTTCAGCACTATGTTAATGGGACAGCAGTCTGCCTCACTCCATCATTCATCTCCACTTTATTTGGTTTTGCTGTTTTTATTCATCCTCCCTCAACTTGGGTTCTTTTAGTAAAGCTCTTCTAATTTTGAGATGTTATCCAACCTGAAATTGTGGTGAGAATCTCATTTTCGTCCACCAATTCCTTTGACAAGGTTGCCTGGCCTATGGTACTGAGGAGGAGGAAGAGAAGGAGGAAGGGGAGGTGGAAGGGGAGAGAGAAGGGAAAGGGGAGGAGGAGGAAGCAAGAAAGAGAAAGGAAAAAGATAGAGAAAAAGCAAATCTCACAGCATAAGCTACCCTTCACATATTAATTCAGTTCTGAAGGCCACTTTATGATGTAGTACAATAGAAGGGAAACTTTTGATAAAACTTTTGATTTAAAACCTAACCATTATTTTTAAAATAAATTCTTCAACATAAAATAGTTCTGAAGGCTGCTGTATGATGTTATACACAGAGCTATATTTGGTTACCCAACTTTATATGCTAAAAGGGAAAAGAAAGTTCTACTTATGTTTCAGCTATTGGTAGTTCAGCCTGATCTTCCAGGTAAGAGGCAGAATGGCACAGCCTGTGGCAACCCCAAATTCAGCCCCCTCCCAGGGCATGGCAGCAGTGAGTCCTCTCTGCTCAGACGATCCTTCTACACCCCTTTCCTTCCAGGCCACCCTACCTGGGTGAGGCAGCAGGTCAGAGCTATTGGAATCGTTTCGTGTCAATTGACATTTCTTTCCTGAAGACTATACATTCCCAGGTTTATGCTTCCTGAAGGGTTTGTTAGTTGAGGTTTGTTCTCCATGGATAGAAGTTCATCAGATACTGTCCCATCCTGAAAAGCGGGGACTTGGAGAGCTTAGATATCACTGGATTTGTACATGTCTGAAAGCAGTCTTGTAATTGGCACATTGCCGATGGTTTTTTTGAAAAACACTTCCTCTATGGTTGATGGGCTAATAGAACGTAAAGCTGGCAAAAGTAACAGGAGTTTTCCAAAGCGACAAGGTTGAGTGGGGTATCTGGAATAGGAGAAGCCATGAAAGCAAGGTAAGATCCATCACGAACAGGCTTAATATCTGTCCTTGAACACACATCATCCTCAGCATAACTTCCTGACTGAGCCTCTTTAATAACATACTACAGGGTCCTATCCGGGCAGTACTGTCCCTATTCGGCAGGTGGAATAACAGGCACAGAGAACATAATGACATTGCCAAAAGCATGTGGTGACAGTCTCCTCATTAGCACGGGGGTTGCATTTTGTTTGAGAAAAAAAATAATATTAAGAAATATGGTACTCAATTTAGACCAAATAATAAAGTTGCTAGTGTAGACACCAACCACTAGTACTGATGAAAAAACTAGTGACAACACATCCACATTTTCTGATTCTCAAGACTCCTTCACCAGGCTATTTCCCTCAAATGAAATGGATTCCTTTTCTGAGCAATTATCCAAATTATTATTCAGGCACTATACTTAGTCACTCTCAGGAATAATTCCATCTTTATTACACTGCAAATTAAAGATTAAGCTCTGTTGCATGGCAGTGCCACCCAACTTTCACGTCAGTGAAATTGGCATATAATTAAAGATGTGAGAAATTGCTGAACAATTTCCTCTCTTGATGTCCAACATATATCTGTGCTCAGATGTGCAAGTTCAATCTTCTGCTGCTTTTAGATGCCTATAAGCCACCTCCTCACTGCAGCTCTGATGCTTCTTCAGTCTAGAGCTTGGAATCAGGTTATCAGTACAGGAGGGCTCCCTCCACTGACACAAACCACCCAAAAGACTGTGACTTAGCCAGGTTCAACTCATGGCCACAAGTGCTGGAAACTGACAGATATCATATTCTACACAGGACTTAGGTAACCAAACAGAGTTTAAATGCCCAATAACCCCACTGTGCAAACAGAGACCAGGGGAACAACTCTCAGGCTTGTCTCTAAGTTTTGAGCACAAGAGAGTCCCTATCTTCAACCTGATACTAGGCTGACAATTCATTCTGGGCCTCTGAGGATCTCATTTGGCTCTTTCACTGCCCAGCCAGACCACATTTAATAATGTGGAATGGACAGGGTGGAGCCTCCTCACAGGAGAAAAAAAAAAAAAAACCAAAACACATAAATCACATTTGCTCTCCTTGCTGAAAGCATCTCCTATGTCTCCTGGAAAGAAGAGGAAGACCCATGTTTTCCTTTCACCTTGGCCACTTACTCTCTCCAGCAACTGTTTCCTTTCCCAGGCAGGCAGAGGAGAGAAGCCCCCTGCAGTGGGTGGGAAGCAGTGGTGGCCTAGACAAGCCCCCGTTGTGTCTGCAGCAACCACTCAACGTGCTGATGTTTCCCCCAGTGAGAAAACACTGGGAAATAATGACAGAAAGGATGGCTTTTGGAGACTTCATAGACAATCAACTCTTGATTTTCCGTGAGTAGATTGTCCACTCACCTACTCACCCACTTCTTTTACCCTCTAATTAGGAAGGGCTGGTTAGTCAGTCAACACAAATTAAGTGTTTATTATATGTGGAGTACTGTACTACCCAGAAACAACAGCCATGTGTATGTGTGTGTGAGACAGAGACAGAGAGAGGAAGAAAAGAGGCTCTCTGACTACTCAAAATTATTTTGTAGAATATCTAGGCCCTTGACTCCATCCATCAGCATACATAACTGGAAGTTTTCTTGTTTCAAGTGTAACTGTTCTGTGTCTGTCACAGATCCATGTATTTGACTGTCAGTTATATAGTTTATTATATGTAACTAAATTGTTAATTATTATATATGATTATTACACATAGTTATATATAGTTTGTGTGAAATGCCAATTTCTAACCCTCTCCTTATGTCCTAGATAATTAGAGAAATCACTTACAGGGCTGTAACAATTAGGTCAGTTTGCAGGCTTAACAATTAATGCACAATTAGCTCAGTTTGCGACATTAACTTTTCATTTAGATTTCAGATTCTTTTAGACAGGAAAGTGCTAGAGGAGAATGTTCATTCGCTTGAAGGAGCTAAGAAATAAGGTATAGTTAGTTTTGTCACATTTATGACTCTAGACATTAATATTAAATCATAGCTATAGCTGATATCATGAAATACAAAGCTCATGTCAAAGGAGATATATTCCTTCCCTTAATAATTTCTTTGTTTTGAGGGTAAGGGAGAAGTACTATACTTGTCATTTCTCCAAAATAGACTTCTGTTAATTTGTGGTCTAATTCTCTCGTGTGTGCTAAGTCACTTCAGTCATGTCTGACTCTGTGCGACTCTATAGACTGACTATAGACCCCCAGGCTCCTCTGTCATGGGATTCTCTAGGCAATATATAGGAGTGGATTGCCATGCTCTCCGCCAGGGGGTCTTCCCAACCTAGGGATAGAACCTCCTTCTGTTACATCTCCTGAATTGGCAGGCAGGTTCTTTACCACTAGTACCACCTGGGAAGCCCTTAACTCTCTCAAGTCATCCTAAAAACAGCTCTCGAAATGTCAGGTTCTCTCAGACTCTCCTTACTCCCTCTCTGGCACCTCCCCTGGCACCTCTACCAGCCCTTTCTCTGGCTCCTGTTGGTCACCTTCTCCCCTGCTGGAATCCAAGGACCAGCTCACATGTCTTCTCCACCCACCAGACTTTCCAGATTTTTTTCCCACTCCATCCAACTAGAATTCATCTCTCTCACTCTCCACTTTGCTTTTTCTCTTCCCTGGTCTGATGAACACTTCTGCCTACTTCCTGCAATGATAATGGACAGTCCTTTCTCGTGTCCCACAGTGCTCACGAGCCACCCTACACAAAGCGAGTACTCACCAAGGGCTAAATCAATACCTAGTATCATATTCTTCTGGTGTGATGTTCTTTATACCTTAAAGACTCTGTATGTCAGAGGTCAGTTATGTTATACAAGTTAGTTTTTAATGGGGTAAAAGGTACCCAAAATATGTACTGCTCCATTTTATAATTCTGAACAGGTCTTAAGTGTTTACTATACACATTCTAAAATTTAATGTGGATTTTAAATTTAAAAGCCATGGGACTTTAGTTTGAAAAAACATATACATGCACTATCACACATCACAGTTTCAGTGATATTCCATGGACAGGGAACAGTTGTTGTTGTTGGTTTTAAACTCACATTTTACAAATTTATTTGTTTATATGCTCCCTCTGCTGCTGCTGCTAAGTCGCTTCAGTCGTGTCCGACTCTGTTCGACCCCATAGACGGCAGCCCACCAGGCTCCCCCGTCCCTGAGATTCTCCAGGCAAGAACACTGGAGTGGGTTGCCATTTCCTTCTCCAATGCATGAAAGTGAAAAGTGAAAGTGAAGTCGCTCAGTTAAGTCCGACTCTTAGCGACCCCATGGACTGCAGCCCACCGGGCTCCTCCGTCCATGGGATTTTCCAGGCAAGAGTACTGGAGTGGGGTGCCATTGCCTTCTCTGATATACTCCCTCTACTTTCAGGGAAAATCACAACATGCTGGGCTGTAAGATACATGGTAAGCACTCAATAGATACTGGTTGCTGTCGGCTACTAAAGATCTGCTGTGAACCCTAAAGCTTTCAGAACAGGAGTTCTGAATGTGACCTTCAACAACTCTGGGACAGGGAACGGTTTTACTTATTAGTATTCAAAAGAGGATTTATAAAGAAATAAGGTGATCTTTGCAGAAGTGGTATCATCCCAAATGAATACAGGTGACTCAGGGTTTCTCTGACCCCCTTTAGTAACGAAAGTATTAATGCCCTCTACCCATTTAACATAGTTACTCCCAGCAGAGTGTCTGTGGGTGATGCCCAGATGATAGAGACAGGTTCCCATGGGCTTCACTTCAAGATCAATCTAGAGAATAAAAAAGAATAGCAACTGTATTCTAACCTCAGATCTACTGCAGTCCTAACTTAGGAAGCTAGCAAGGTTCCACTGCTCTTTAAAAAGCCTTGCTTTTTTCATATGAAAATGGAAACAGAAGGTCTACAAGACCGTGTGGTGGATTTGCCTGTTTGGTGGGTCAGGAGGAGCACTGCCGGAAACCCAGTGACTGAGAGTTTCTACAGATAGCCGGTGGGTGCTACGCATTCACCTAGATGTGTTCAGCTATACTGATGGATCAGCTTGGTCATCTGGGACAAGAGTAATGGGTCTGGCAGTGCTTTCACTTTGATAACCTAATTTGATTTGCTTCTCTCCCCTATCCTTAGAAATAGATGAGGACATAGATTCTAACCAAATTAACTGGCTTGGCAACAGGATAATTAGTCGCAGTGTTTGAACTGGCTTTTTACTGCCTGCTCACACATTCACAATGGAAACAATTTTCTTAAGTACATGTTCAAGGCAAACAAGGGTCACCTGGTATGGATGTAGCTGTTGAGAGTTAGCTGAGCCTCGTCTTGAAGAGCTGCGATGGCGGCAGCATTCCGGAAACTTCTCAGTTCAGAACCACTGTGTGTAGGAACTAGAAATGAAGACCAGGAAATTGTGAGAAGCAGCACAGGAATGCAGATGGGGAAAGCACTCTCTGGAAGTGGATGGTCAACAAGCAGAAGAACATGCAGGTCCAGTGGAGTCAGACTAAGAGTATCAGTTCTCTTGAAAGCCATCACCTCTCTTTTGGACTTGGAGGTGGCTGAGAGTGAGTGCATCATGAGAAGCACTGGACTGGATGAAGCACAAGCTGGAATCAAGATTGCCAGGAGAAATATCAATAACCTCGGATATGCAGATGACACCACCCTTATGGCAGAAAGCAAAGAAGAACTAAAGATCCTCTTGATGAAAGTGAAAGAGGAGACTGAAAAAGCTGGCTTAAAACTCAACATTCAGAAAACGAAGATCATGGCATTTGGTCCCATCACTTCATGGTAAATAGATGGGGAAACAGTAGAAACAGTGAGAGACTTTATTTTGGGGGGCTCCAAAATCACTGCAGATGGTGACTATAGCCATGAAATTAAAAGTCCTTACAACTTGGAAGAAAAGTTATGACCAACCTAGACAGCATATTAAAAAGCAAAGACATTACTTTGCCAACAAAGGTCCATCTAGTCAAAGCTATGGTTTTTCCAGTAGTCATGTATGGAAGTGACAGTTGGACTATAAAGAAAGCTGAGTGCCAAAGAAGATGCTTTTGAACTGTGGTGTTGGAGAAGGCTCTTGAGAGTCCCTTGGACTGCAAGAAGATCCAACTAGTCCATCCTAGAAGAAATCAGTCCTGAATATTAATTGGAAGGACTGATGCTAAAGCTGAAACTCTAATACTCTGGTCACCTGATGTGAAGAACTGACTCATCTGAAAAGACCCTGAGGCTGGGAAAGATTGAAGGTGGGAGGAGAACGGGACGACAGGGGATGAGATGGTTGGATGGCATCACCGACTCAATGGACATGAGTTTGAGTGAGCCCGTAGAATTGGTGATGGACAGGAAGGCCTGGCGTGCTGCAGTCCATGCGGTTGCAAGAGGTCAGACACAACCGAGCGACTGAACCACACTGAGTTAGTGAGATGGCAAAACTGGAGGAAGAGATAGCAGTTCATATCTGCTTACCAGCTTTGAAAGTGACGATGCATTTTAGACAGGCAAATTCAGTAGCATCTAACCGGAGTTGTCTAAACCGAGCCACCACCTCTTGTAAAGCCTGTATTTCAGATATGATCTTGTTCAGCTTCTGGGAATCTGTGTTGTCACTATTCATGCCTAGAATAAAAATATGCAATAAATGCTCTAACATGAAGGCATTTTCATGATTTAATATTGATTTTTGACAAAATCCTGCATATCAATATCTATTCAATTGTCACTCTAAGATATCTGATTCTATGTAAACTGGCTATATTGTATGAAAGTTAATATAAAATCTTCTCTTGGATAATAACAAACACAGTAATTTGCATTTAAATAACAATGCAAGCAGTCATGAATACAACAAAACAACATTATTTGCATTTAAATATAGATTTATAAATGACAGGTATACTCTATTGTTCAGCAGGAATTTGTTATTCTTTACATGTTGTTCTTTTTTCAGTAATGTATTTTTATGGTAATTTCTACAACAAAGTCATTAAATTGTGCAATTCTTACCAGATACAGCCAGTAGAGTGTTAGCATCAACCGGAATGGCCCATTGTGCTATTCCTAGAACAAACAGTTCTCTCCAAGCATCTTCCAAAAGCATCAGCTGTCATACAATAGATGTATAATATAATATAGTGTGTAATTTATAAATTTATAAACAATTTCAATATGTAAATTTCTATCATTTTAAGAAGTGTTTTAAATGCCTGTCCTGGTAGTTTTTCCTCTGAATATTTTAGCTTTCCCTTATTTTCTCATATTTTCCTTTTTAAAAAGGTGTCTATACTTGCACATGCACTTGAGAGTCAGTCATTCCAATTCCCCCAGTTTTGCTTCCCTTGGAAAAGGGTTTACCCTTCTTGTCCTTGCACCCATTTGTTCCTGACTACCTAGAAACTTCATGGGTGACCCAGGCCCTATGAAATGCCAACAACATGTCAGCAGGCAGATTCTCCTCACAGAAAATGTTGATATTATCAGGGTTGAGGATTCCAGACTAAGCGTGCTGATGTGGGCCCCCATCTTCCTGGAGGGTTGAGGGGGCTGGGCTGGGAGAGCGATCACTAATTCCCAAGAGGCATGCAGGGAAATCAGGGTGTAATTATGTTAATTGGGTTTTGCTGAGTTTACCTCATCTCACTGCCTGATTTTTCTGAGACTCATAAGTGGACAGCATCAAGGTGCTTGTCATTTTCATTCTATTGAAATGTGCTACTGAATATTTAAAATTAAAATCTGGCTCCTTTTCCAAATTAATATACTGGATTCCAACTTCACTGCAGTTTGCTTGTTGAAGAGTTTCCACTGAAGGGCTAAGTGGCAGATAGTAAGTAAATTTTGTTTGGATTAAGGAGTCTACAAGTATTTGTACTTTTGAGGAAAAATAGCCAACTTACACACATGCACACACACACAGAGCAAATGGTCAGAGTCTACAAGTAAATCTGGTCAAAGATAAAAACTAACCATCTTGAAAAATCTGTTTTTGAAAAATCTCTCAAAAACCAGCAATCCTGGATGATTTATGTGAGAGGATTTCCTTCTGAGTGCTAAGGGCTGAATTGTGAAGGCTTGTAACCAAAATCACAATCAGACCAAAGGATTTAATTTTCAAAATGCTTTATTTTCAGCTTTATTGCATTAAGTACAGAAAATAATACTTTCAAAATGCAAGGTAAACAATGTCTAATTCGAACCATGCCTGAAAGTCCAGGCCACAAAAGAAAGAGTATCCCATGCTAGAAGATTAAATGTTTTGAGCAGACTGCCAGGTCTCTCTGTAGGAAATGTACTTCATATTAAGGGACACTATTATGCTTTAATTAGGTATAAAATGAATTAAAGAAACAAATCCTTTGCTTTTAGAACTACTTATTAGCCTTTTGGGAAATTTGTCATTAATTTCCATGAATGTACTGGTTAACAGCCAATTTTTCTGAATATTTCATTTTCTTTCTTTCCCTTAAGGATAGAAAAATTATGGAAGAGGCCATTTATGATATTCCTAACAATAAAACTTCTGAATTTTGATATGACACAATTTTAACAGCACATACTTTTTTCTCCCTCTTATTGTCATTTACAATCACAGGATTATGCACTAGACCTATTTGTTCACAAAATCTCTAAAAGCATTTAAAGAATCAAAGGAGCTGTGCAATACACCCTTTAGTCCTTCATGCTGATACATCAGTGGCCAAATCTGTGAGCATCACAATGAAAAATAAAAGCTGCAAATATAAAATGAGACTAGTTCTCAAAATCTAACCAGGGAATACTCTTATCACCTTCGATTTCTCTCAGTTCCAGTGTTAAGAAAACATTGCTTTATTAATAATTTTAAAAATCATTAAGATTTAAATTTGCGATTAAATTTGATGTTCCAATTAAACTAAAAAAGAAAATGATCTTATATATTTGTTTCTTTCAGATCATATCCAACTTTCCTGAAATAACACAATTACACTTCTTGGTAAGGATTCCATAGCTAGATAGTTTGAAGCCATAGCAAGAAGCTAAGAAAAATCATTTTCTCCTTGCTCTTAAGAATGGATGCCTGGCTCTGGTGATTTATCCAAGTAGCATTTAGTTTCATAAGCCTGACAACTGTTGCATCTTTCCCAACCCTCTTTCCCCAAGAGCTCAGTGCCCTCGTGGTCCTACCTGGTCTTGCAAAGATAGCGTGGAGAAAGCTGGCACACTCTTAGCCCATTTGATGCTCATAAATAGAAGCCTGGCAGCCGATTCACACACTGACTCTGTGGCCACTTCATAGAGATACATTGGGGTCCCATTCACTTCATGGGGATACTGGGTGGGGAAGAAAGAGAAAAATCAGGGAGTAAGGAAACAACAGCTCTACAAGAAGAGCCACTGTTAAAGTTTTCTAATTAGCCCAAGGAAGCAGACAGGAACATCTATAGAGTCTGGGAAATAATAATTATTGGGAGAGGCTCATTCCACTCTTTGGCGGCCTTTTCCATCAAGAGGGGCATGTGGCTTTTCTATCCTCTGCAGCAAATTTTCCTCAGGCTGAGCCAAGTGCCAGGCCTGTCTCCTAATTTAGACAAGAGCTTCTTGCATTTGAGTAAATAAAAATAGATGTGGGAAAAAAATTATAAATTAATAGGCATCCCAAACACAAATATGCATATGAGTATTTTTAGAAAGGATTAGTATATTATGGAAATATTTCAATTAGACATCTTAATCATTCACAGAGCATTCCCATTCATAACTGACAACATATTCATAACACTACTTTCCCAAGCTTATTATACACATCAAGGGTAAGAAAGCAATATTAAATATTGTGCATGCGCCCAGGTGTTTGGCTTCTCTGCAGTGTGGGGCTGCAGCTGGCCCTTGTCTGAGGGAGATCTGGAGGCCTTCTTGGCCTGGAGTGGGGGCTCTGTGTAGGTACCAGCTGGAAGTCTGGAAGGTAGTCCCTAGGAGCACCTTTTGAGGTGGTTCGGGCTGTGGCCCTGCTAGTAGAGGCTCAGTCCTTGTGTAAAGTCATGTGACTCAGAAGTGGAGTGGAAAATGAAGCCAGGTTCTTCTACTGTCCTAACAGGGTGAGCTCCACATTTCTCTCTTGCATTAAGGACTTTTGTCCAAGAGATTAGATCCCTGCAGTTGCAATTCAAGGTGCTCTTCTGCCAGCAGCAGGCAACTTCTTTCTTCTAAAAACAACTCTGCTCTTCTTTCCTTCAGGAACACTTTAGGCTGCCCTCTTAGCTCAGACAGGCTTTCACACTAGAGGTGTTTTCTAAAGGTGCAGGTTCCTGGGATCCACCTCAAATTTGCTGTAAGGGGGATGGGCCTAGAAGTCCACAGTTGTAGTCAGCTCAGAGAGTGACTTTACCACACGCTGAAGCTTGAGCACCCCAGCTCAACAGGGGAGAGCGGGAGGCCGAGTGCTCCCCGCAGAGCTCGGCCAAGCACTGAGGACCCCACCAGGCCTCTCTCCTAAGTGTTGCTTGAGCTATCCCAGCTGAAAGAATGGGCGTGCCCCTCTCCGCCCTCCACTCAGAACGGCCTCGGGCCCAGCAAGGCCACTGACCTTGGGCGTGGGCTGAGCCAGGCTTACAAGTGTCTGGCGCTCCGGGGTGGCTGACACAGCGGCCAGCTCCAGGCCGTGGGGGTCCAGCTGCGTGACAGCGGTGAAGAACGCCGGCCCGGGCAGTGCGGCGGAGGGAAAGTGCGCGGCCGCTCCGTTCTCTTCCTTGTGTCCACGGAAGTAGAGGGCCACCTGCTTGCGGATGGTGGACGTCCGAGGGCCCCTCTCGTGCTGCACGGCTGCAGAGACACACAGACCGGCGCGCGCCCCAGATCAGAGACGTGGTCACACAGACGCTGCCGAGCTCTCTGGCCAACCAGCGCGTCTAGGCAGGCAAGGGTACCCGGGAGGTGAAGAGAAGCGGGGAGAAGGAACGTGAGGGTGGAGGGCGCCCTGAGACGGTCCAACCCTTACACTGTTTGCATAAGGAAGCTGAAGCAGAGAAGAGCATCACTGCCCAAAGTGTCACACTAATGCCCGAGCCTCAAGCAAGACTACATGTGTTCTGTCTGTTCAGGGCTCCTCCGCGCCCAGGCAGGTTGCAGGGAGGCCAGAGTGGCTAGGTCTCGACTGCAATCGAGTGTAGAGGGAGCATTGCAGGAGACTAGCTTTAGATCCCTGGGTCGGGAAGATTCCCTGGAGGAGGAAATGGCAACCCACGCCAGTATTCTTGCCTGGGAGATCCCACAGATAGAGGAGCCTGGCAGGACTACAGTCAGTCCATGGTGTCGCAAAGAGTAAGACAGGATTGAACCACGGAGCGCACACAAGCGCGCGCACACACAGCGTCTCTGCACAGACTTTCATCAATCAGCCCGACGACCACTCCGCCCCACCTCCACCCACCTCCCTGCTTGGAAATACCACTTGGCCTTGGAGGGCCCTGGAGAAAAGAACCCGAGCCCGGGCCCGCCGGGGGATGGGACGAGGGAAAGCTCTCTCAGAATGTGCTGGAGGAAGGCAAGGGAGATGTGACAATTACCACCGACAGTTTAAACAAACAAATTAATTCAGGGCAATCTTCCGCTCCACGAGCTTGACAACTTGTCAATACACAAGTTCAACAGGTTGGACGCTCCCTCCTGCTTCCTGCGCAGCTTCCTGCGCTCTCCCAGTGGGAGCTGTATGTACCTCATGGGGATGCCACCCCACCCAGGCCTCCTTCCCAGTGAAGCCCACTCCGCACCCACTCCTGAGGCCCCGTTCCTCCCTCCTGGCCATGACTTCCGCCCCCTTCCCCGCCTGAGGCTCCCTGGCCAGGCCACCGCTGGTCGCGCCCTTGGATTGCACTCTAAGCCCAAGAAGCATCCTGACGAACTAGTTCTTGCTGAGCCTTCTGAGAGCTGGGTGTCCGAGGCGCCCACTAGTGTTACCTTGCCCCTACAGCCCCTTTCTTTAGAACTGAGAGAAGCCCAGATCACCACAACAGCCGTCCTGATTTTGTGATCTGGGTGAGTCTACAAACAAGGGCTAGACATTCTGCTTGTTCATGTCTCTGCCCTTCCTCCTTCAACTAGTCTCCTAGTCCACAAGATATTCTCTCCCAGAGACATCCAGACAGCAAGACCCTGTAGGAGGCTAACAGGCTTAAGACTGGCCACAAAAGGGCTGCCAGGAGAAGTGAGAAGAGAAATCTGGATGGGAGATTGGAAACATCACATGTGTGTCCCCAGCAGAGCGGGGGCTTCAGGAACGCTGGCTTCGTGGGGATGGTTGTGAGGTGCAAGGGCCCCATGAAGGCATGGGCCTTACCCTGGGGAGTTCGGTGGGGGTGGGTCTGGTGCTGGGACTCAAGCCAGGAGATGACTAAATCCTGAGGCCAATTCCCAGCGTCTGGAAAGAAATGCTCAGGAGATGATTTACATGCATAGGAGTGCCATTATTTTTGTACACATAATTTACTTACTACTCAACCAACATAAGATGAACTAAGAATAAGTAGATTACCATCTTTGTTCATGTTGACTTCCAAACACTTCTTCAGCCGACACGCCCTGCACTGGTTTCTGTGAGTCTTGTCCACCGGGCAGCCTCCCTGGAACAGAGCGCAGGTGGTCAGCGGCCCTCAGGGCCGTTAGAGTGGAGACTAGAAGCTGGCGCTGGGCGGAGGAAAACGCGTGGAGGAGTACCGACCTCGCCACAGACCGCGAAGCGGCAAGCCTGGGTTCGCAAAACGCGAGGGCCTTGGGCACCGGCAGGGCCAGGGGGAGAAAGGGCCAGGATTCTCAGAGCTACTTCAACAAAACCAATCCCTGACCCTATGAAAGCAGACAAGAAGGAAAGTCCTGTTCCAAGCAGGTGAAGGGTCAGAGCGACTGGACTGCCAGACCCCGCTGTGTGGGGAGGAGCTCACGAGGGGGAACTTCCGCCAGGCGCAGTGGTGGTGGAGCAGGGGCGAGACTTTTCAGGACCGAAGACAGCGACCTGCCCGGGTGGAGGGAGGCTTCTAAGCTCTGTACCCAGCCGCCTCGCCTGCCGGGATCCCTGCCACATTCCCCTCCTGAGAACTATTCTTTCCGCTTTCAGCTCTTGAGTCTATCTCTTTCTGTCACTCTCTGGGTGAGCCCATTTATCTGTCAGATAAATATTTCATTATTCTCCACTCTCCTGTTTCCTCTCTTGTCTTCGTGTTTGAAGCCATCCTTATAACCAGCAGGTCTAGAGTTGTTTTAAAAGACTAGCCTCAGCCCAGATTCATAGAAACACAGCGGTTCCTGGAAGGTGAGGTAGAAGCCAGAGTGGTTAGGCGGCAAGGCTTACATATGTGAGGGTGGGAAGGGAAGAACCTAAGGCCTGGACAAATTCTAGAAATGTCCACAATGTAAATATGACCTGGAAAATAATGTGGTGGACTGTCTGAAAAAAATGATAATATGGACTGAGAATGTTAGTATGATAACTGAAAAAACAGAGGTAACTGCTGCCTTAGAAATATTTATCTGAGATGCATGAGAAAATAAATGTTTTATCCAGTGCAATTTTCTGGGAAAATATTGGCTATTAAAAGAGGAAAGTACAGAGAAAATTTCTACCAAAATTTATTCAGTGTTAGGTGTTCTTACTGAGGGAACATACATATAGATACATAAAGAGTCATTTCTACACATGTATTTTATACACAGTAAATACATAAGAAGTTTTGGTGCTCTCTTCTGTTTTTATTACGTGCTACTGTTACATTTACAGTGGGAAGAAAGACAATAAAATAAATGTATTTTTATTTTGCTCCATAACCTCAAAATTTATATACTCTGAATTTGGAGTAAGCATATTTTTCTGAAATACCCCTTAGGAAAAAATTGCACACTCAAACCACAATTTTATGAGATCACACCCCTCTGACTTGAAATATGTTGATTTATTCAAAATAAAGGTAGAGCAGAAGTTCATAACAATTTCTAAACATTCTCATTACTGTTAATGATGAATTGGAATGCTATTTACCTAATCTTAGAATAAGAGAGAGAATGGAAATAACTTTTTTTTCCTAACTGAATTCTTCTGGGCATCTTTGCTGGCTAATGTAATAGCTCAATGTAAAGAAATTTAAATAGCTCAATGTAATTAAATGCAATAATATGTCTAGCCTCAAATGTTACCCTTCTAGTATTCTGATAAACATACTAATGCAAAATAGAAGCTTACATTAGTTCTTAAGAGTGCCTTCAAATCAGATCAACTGTATATAAATATCTGGAGCCTGAGAGAAAGATGCATACCTCAGTTTGGGCCATTTATTCTCTGTGCAAGAAGAGGACCACCATGTCTGATGAGTCTATTATCACTCCTTTACAAGCACTTGGACTGACATCAATATGTTTGAGTTGACAGCCAACCCCTTTGAAAATATCAAGCATAACATCTGAGATTTTGATTCCCCAATTCTGTGCATTGCATAAAAGATAAAGTGGAGGCCTGATCAAATCTGATGACCCACAGTAATCCCATATTCCTGTGGAGCTACTGGGATACAGTCCTGGGTATATATAATGATGTTCAAATGGTGACGTGAGAAACTGATACGGAGTTATAGACTCAATTAAACAGGTACTAGGGCTGGAGAGTTCAAAATAACTTATCCAAATGCAATATCTTCTTGTTCCTGTTTCTGTTGATAATCCAAATCTATCAGAAATTGGCATGAGCAGACATAGCTTCAGAAAAACATAAACAATTCACTAGCAGCAAGCAATATATGTGTAAGTATATCATAGACATTAATATATATACTAATTAGTGAAAATGTTTTTACAATTTTGGTAGCCAAAAGATGACTTATGACCACTGCACTCTCCAGGATCTTCTTGGGAGTGGAGATGGTCATTTTATACTTAGGATCTGTATGCCTGGCCAAGGAGAAGGCCAAGAAAGTGTGGGACCAAAAGGCTGATCTTCTGAGCTGGAAACTGAGTCAGGGGAAGAGGTCTGCTCACTCTTTCTGGGAGTTTTAGCTCACACTTAGCCTATGCCCCTACTCCTATGTCTCTTTGAGACAGTACCTGCTTAAGACCAAAACAGAATCAACCAGACACCGCTTCTAAGCAGAGAAGAAGATATGGGAACCATGGAAAGGCTGTCAGTTATTCCTTCCTTGGGCACCTTCTCTTGCTCACTCTGTCCTTTTCTGACAAGGCTCAATTAAATTCAGGAGGGTGCTGAAAGCCACTGCCCACTACTAAGCAGCCCTGCTTCTCTGAAACTGAAGGGGCACAGTTCTTCATTAGCACATCCTGTCTGTCCCAACTGGCCAATACTTCGCATCTCAACCTTGACTGAGATGCCCTAAGCGATTCACTTCTGCCCTGAGACCCAGGTCACAGCATTGAGCTCGGGTACTGCTAAAAATGGCGGTGGGGTGGCAGGAAACATAAAACAGCTCTTTCACCTGCCTGCACTTGTGGTTTAGATTCTAAATTTCCTTAAATCCCCTGGGCTGGCTTTATAGTCAGAGTATGGGCCTAATCCAGTGTAGAAATGTGTCAGAGGATTTAAAAAAAAAAAAAAAAAAGGTGGGGTGGAGGATTGGGAGAGGACATAAAGAGGAACTGGGATTTCAGCTTTCTTCCTTCAAACTCAGCTTTCTTCCCTTACCTCTTCCCACCTTTCCTAAGCAAAAGCGCCACTGAGAGTTGAAGCAAGAAGGAGGGGAGAGGACAGGAGTGGTCAGGGCCTGGTCTCTCCCTTCAGTTCAGTTCAGTTCAGTTCAGTCGCTCGGTCGTGTCCGACTCTTTGCAACCCCATGAATCGCAGCACCCAGGCCTCCCAGTCCATCACCAACTCGCTGAGTACACCTATACCCCTGTCCATCGAGTGGGTGATGCCATCCAGCTATCTCATCTTCTGTCGTCCCCTCTCCTTCTGCCCTCAATCTTTCCCAGCATCCCTAGCAGTTTGGAAACTCAGAGGAGGCCTTGGCACAAACAAAGGAAGGGGAGGTGGCAGAGGGGAGCCGGGCAGCGCAGCCCTGCTAAGGTACCTGGTTTCCAGATTTGCAGACATACGTCCTATTCCTTCGGATACTTCGTTTGAAAAACCCCGAGCAGCCGTCGCAGGCGTAGACCCCGTAGTGTTTCCCCGAGCTTCGGTCGCCACACACTTTACAGGGAATATCTAAAATACGGCCTGAAATCGCAGGAAAGGCAAGGAAGGGGTGGGAGTGTGTGTGGAAGGGGTGAGAGAGAGAGAGGAGGGCGGAGAAGGAGGAAAGGGGAGAGGGAGAGAGAGAGATGCTAAGCAATCTGACCTCCGAAGGGATTAGCACCGAAGCTGCGGTAAAAGCAAATAATGAAGTGATTTTATAGCCAAACTTTTTTTCCTTGAGCAAGTGTCAGTTTCCTACAATGAGCATTATTCATGCACCGCTACATGTATTTGGGTCTCCTCTAATCGCCGAGACCCATTTTGGAATAAAAGATTACAGCAGGCCGAGGCGGCAGCGCGGCCCGCTGCTGCCTTTCTGCTCCGCGGAAAGTTTGGCTGCCTCCCTCCCTTGCTCTTGCATTTAACAGAGAAAGTTGTTAGTGAGCGCGCGAGGAGACAAACTTGAAATGTAAAAGGGAAAAGAAGAAAAACAAACACGGCTGGAACCAGGGATGGCAGCTGGAAGGCAATCGAGGTTTCGCTGAGCTGCCGGGCGGTGGTTATTATTAGGATTATTATTGTAATGCTAATACTAGGATTATTAATGATAATAAGGGTAGTGGTAATTGCCCAACTTTCACTTTACCTATTTAAAATAATGCTTGATGGATCGCTTTTGACAATTTCTTTCAGGAAAAAAAATTTTTTTTCTTCTCAAAGTAACTAGCACCGAGCTAGGCAAGTAGGGGGAGAGTGTTTAAGTATGTTGATTTCCTGGCAAGTTAGGGTGGGACAGCACCCTCTCCACTCCCCAGGGTCTTCCTACTTGAAGAAGTCCTATCTCCTCACACTAGATCCTGCGTGGGGTCCCTTACTCCCGCTTTTTCACCGCAGTCTGAGGCTGATTTTTAAAAGCCATCTGACTGGTTTCTCTAGACTGCCCGCCAACCCTAGTGGCCTTGACAGTAGCTTGACTCAAGGGAAATCTCCTTGGGATCCCCTCAAGACTGGGATGACCGCGGAACCCGGAGGACTGTTTCGGAGAGGGTAAAATTAAAAAACTCAGAAGGAAAGGGACTATATTTCCATAGGGCTCAAGGGTCCAGCCAGACTGAAGCTGTTCATAGAGACCTAGAAATACTTCCTTCCAAACAAAAGGAGTAGTAAATAAAAGGTTAACTTAATACTGTGATAATGATGATGGTGATAGTTAACAATACTACTTAATAATTAACTTCTTTACATTTAATTCTCCCTTTGCTACCGCTTCGAAGGCCTCTAGTCTGGGCCCGGGCGGCCTCCGGCTTCGTCTGGGTGAAGCTGGCAGCTGGTACCGGGAGCACTCGGGTTGGGGACCCCTGGGGTGATGGGAGGTGAGGGTGAGGACAACTGGGCCAGAGGAGTAAGGGAAGCGTAGGCGCAGTGAGGGAAAGACCCGAGGCCTCAGGGTGGAAACTTGCTAGTGGGATTCTGAGGCGTCCAGTGGGCGAGCACCTCCGAGCGCGGCCTTGGAGGAGCTGCAGGGGGTGGGGGCGGGGAGAACGCAGGCAGCAGGGCTGGGGAGGGGGGTTTGGTAACCACCAGGCTCGGCCCGGGCAATTACAACCCCGCCATAGCACCTGCCTATAGAGCCACCAGTGACCCGTCAAAAAGAGTAGCATGGGAATTCGGATGGCGACAAAGGCCGGCGGGGGAGGCGCGCGGCGCGGCGACCACCGCCTCGGCGCCCCCTCTCCCACAGGGTGGGAGGAGAGGTTGTGTTGGGGGGGAGGAGGGAGTTGGAGAGAGCCAGGGGAGGTCACCTCGGGTCTTGTCCCTCACCCCTTCGGGCCTGTCACTGCGCCCAAGGGAACGCAACAGCTGCCCAGCAGCCGCCCTCACTCTGGAAAGCAGTAAACTTGGTTTCCATGTTTTGCAGCCACACTTCTCTGCACAACACGCTCCCTCTGGCTGAGCTGGGGTCCGTATGGGGGTCCAGTCATCTTGTCATCCCCTCTATCCTCCTCTTCCCGGTGGCATTTTTGATGATGCCAAGATATGCGCGAGGGAGGAGCAGTGGTGAGGTTCCCTTTTCCGCTTCCTATCCAGAAACGAGGCCAGGGACAGGCAGCTCTGGAAAACCCCGGTGGGGTGAAGGAATGACCAGAGGTGTGGGCCACACCTTCGGCCTCCGGGGGCGGGGCTCCTCGATCCTCGGCCCCCGGGGCCAGCCGGGGCCCCAGGTCGGCCCTGTCCCTGAGCAGACCTCCGGGCCGCGGCTCCCAGGGCGCATTAGAAGCCGGCACACCCGTCTGGGGCGGAGCACAGGAGGGAGGACGCGAAAATTCCGAGGCAGAGCGGGTGTGCGCCTCAGACTCCGCCACCCAGCCACGTTAAGGTGACTTGGGTCACGAGACAAGCTGGTTGACCCGGTTGCAAAGCTCCTCTCATTTAGCAAGTCGAGCGAGCTCCGACGTGAGGCAGGCGGGAGTTTCCTGAGGCTGGAAAACCGTTCTTAACTTCCCTCGCCAGGGGGTCCCCTCGGGGCTTTTTGTGTGTCATAATTGCCTAAAGATATATGGCAGCTTCGATTACTGTAATTACCATCAGAGGCTGTTGAAAGAAGTTAGTCTGGGCTGCAGGAGTGACTGGCCGGGGTCTTGTTACCACCCAGGCGGGGCTCCCGGGTGACATCGCTCTGCTCTCCAGCTGTGCGAATCCGAGCGAGGCTGGGGTTACAGACCTCGCAGCCTGGCTCGGGTCTGACCTCGCCCGCTGCGCGCCGACCTCCTCGCTCCCGGGGCTCGAGGGCTGCAAGCCTCGGTCCGGCTGCCGCCGCTGGTCTGGAGAAGACCTGCCTGCCGCGGCGCCGCGGGCGGGGGCTGCTGCCCTGCGGCCCTGAGAAACCTGCGGAGGCGTCCGGACCAGCGTCGGGCTCCAGGTTTAGGAGGCCCAACTTAGGCTCTAGGGAAGCTGGAAAACTCCAAAGTTTCCCCAGTGGCCCTCTGCCTTTTCCCCTAAAGTCCGAAGGGTCCGCCTGCGTCCTAGGCTATCTGCTGCACGCCGGCGCAGTCCCCAGCGAACCCAGTTCGCGCCCGCCCCGTCTCTCACTTTCGAGGCCTCACTTTTCAAGGCCCCTCAACCCCGGCGACCCTGCACCCTAAGTGTTCGAGGCGCCTTACTTCCAGGGAAAGAGGCAAGGGCCTGTCACAGGGCAAGCAAACACACCGAGGCCTGCCTAGGACTGTCGGCTTCGTTTTTGGCAATGGAGGCTCGGAATGCACCAGGAAAGCTTTCCTCCTGAGCCTCCTGGGAAGGACAGTCACACGCCAGAACATGGGCCACAAAAAAATATGCGAGTTCGCCTCCTTGCTCAGAGATCCGGACAGCCAGGGTCAGGTAGGCCCAAAGCAAACTAAACGCCAGTCCTCCGCCAGGGTCGGCTCTGATCCCGGCGGCATCTAAGATCCTTTCTCTCCTCTCCCTGCCTTAGTGCCAAACATTTCTCATTTTTTCCTTTTTGTTCACGTTCACTTTACTATAATTTTTAAAATGGCAGCGTCCAAAACCAAAACAAACGGACAAAGTGAAAACACAACTCACTTCTTGGGAGGGAGGAGAGGGATTGCATCCCACTCAAGTGGGACTTCATTATCAGTCCTCAGAAGTATCTCGGACTCTCCCAACTTTCAAAGACTCGGGACAATAAGGAGAGTGAGGGGAGGGAGTGTTTGAGGAAATCACAAGCGCCATAAATGCTATAAGCGAAAACGAGGGCGGCGGGAGCACTTCGGAATGTGGGGACTTCGGCAGCGGCCACCTCCAGCCGTGGGACCCTGGAAACCGCAGCCTCGGGCCACCGGATGGCGGGAACTGAAATGCCCCCAAAGAGATGCAGCATTGCGGCCGCGCGGGGCCAGCGCCTGCTCTGTCCTGTGCATTCTCGGGTTCCTCAAACACGGTGCACGCAAAAACCCTTGTACATACACTCAGCCCTGCACTTGAGCATCTAGGGGCGGTTAGAGATCAGCGGCGACTTGGTGCCCCAAGGGAGGGCCTCCAGCTAAGCAAGTTTAAGGAAGGAGAGAAGCGCGCGAAGGGAACAGGCCGCACTCTCCTGCCTCTGCCGAGCTCCCCGCTCGAAAAGTCCTTGGGATTAGGGATTTGGTCCTCGCCTTACTAGAGCGGTTCGCCATACTTTAAATTCCCCAGTTATGACCTACGCGGATTTAGGATTAAAGAAAATGTGACTTTTAAATTGTTTCTGCTTCCCAATTTACAGGATTATTTGAAATAGCTAGAAACGGGGTGCAAAGCATTCCTTTCAAAATCCGCTTTGCGCAGAGTTGCTTTTGCGCTCTGGAGCTCGGAGTTTTGAGCGAGAGTGTTATTGTGCTGCCGCCTGGGGCTGCGGCCTAGTTCCCGCCCCCGCCGACCCCCCCAACACCCCCCACTTCCCACCTGGCGGCTAAGTGGAGGCAACTCGCGAGGGACTGGTGGGCTGCCTGGGTCTCGACCTTCCCACCGTACCTAGAAGAAGTTGGGGGGGGGGTCAAGCAATGCAGAGGTAACGAAATTTTTCATCCCTCACCACGAAAGGCACTGGCTCATAGTATACAGGGAGCTGGGCCAAAGCGCACACACCGCTGGAATCCCTCTCCCGGGCTCGCAACCTCGGAGAGCCGGGCTGGACCTCCCTGGCCACCCTGCCCGCCCGCCCCAGCCTGCGCGCCGGAGCCCCGCTGCGGCCCAATAGGTACCCACTTGTTGATCCGGCTGGCTTGCTCATGCTGGCGGTCCCGGGGCGGAGCGGTTGGTGGGCGCTGCCCGAGTCCCGGCCGGCAACGCCCGCTTCGCCACCGGGCGCCGCCGCTCTCCAGCCGCCCTCCAGCCTGGGAGGCTCCGG
This sequence comes from Antilocapra americana, assembly GCA_007570785.1. Lineage (NCBI taxonomy): Eukaryota > Metazoa > Chordata > Mammalia > Artiodactyla > Antilocapridae > Antilocapra > Antilocapra americana. The sequence goes on from ML662442.1 coordinate 39,024,064, forward strand.
GGCCGGACAGGTGGGTGTCGGTTGCGCGCTGCGCTGCTGTCTGGGCGCTCAGAATTCGTTCCACAGTGGAAATTTAAGCATCCTTAAGTTTCTTCCCGTCTCTTGCAAAACCGCAGCCGCTGGGAATGTTGCTTGGTATGAACACACGCATGTACGGACAAATGGATAGACGGACAGGCAGATCGAGGGAGAAGGGAGGACAGGCAAGAGAGGGGTATTGAAGAACAGAGATGGAGACACGAATATGGTCTTTCTACAGAGCAAAAAAGGGCAAAACCCTTCTCTGTCACCGTTCCTGTCTCTCAGTCTTCAATTTCTCCCTCTATATTAGGCATCTGCAGAGTGTGGGCAGATCTCTACAGACCGCTGCTCTTTTACGGAAAGAAGGGAAATGCACAACCGCAGTCTCAGGCAGATGGGCTCCGTGCTGCCCAAATCCGAGCGCGGAGTGGGAAAACTAGATTGCTGGGAAGTCTTCCGAGGAAAAAGGCGGCCAGCTCCCGGTATCCGGGGAGAGCCGAGCACGCAGCGTCAGAGAGTCCCCGAAGTTCATTACCCCGTGACTTTGTGCCTGTCGCTGAGGACTGGGTCCCCTGTAATATCTCCAGAAGCGCTCTGACAGGCAGCCGCGGGGAGGGGAATAGGGCGTCCCTGGCCCACTTAGCTTTTCCCCCAACTCCTGGCGGGGTCTGACGTCAGCCATTTGCGGGGAGGGGATGGGAAGAGGGAGGGGGTTAAATGCTAATGATATTAATGAACCTCCAAGCGGCTCCCAAAGAAAATGCAGGCGCTCTCGGAGCTGAGGAGTTAAGTGTGAATATGGGAGTGTGGCTCTGTGCGGGTGCGTCGGTGAGGACGGTGCTGCTCTTGTAGTAAAAAACGAATTATTATTATATTCATGGCAAGGGGGAAAGGGAGGGGAGCCAGAGCTTTCTCAGGACGCTTTCCTCCTCCTCTCCTGAGGGCCAGACAGATTCATGGAAGAACTGGGTGGCTATGTGTTTGTGTGTAATCACATACACGCCGGATATGGCCATGTGAGTTGGCTCATTCTTGGTCCCGTGCGCCTTCTGTTGGGTAAAACTTGGATCTGGTCCGAGGTGAGTAATTATTCATTTTGCAACTATCTACGGAAAGTTATCTGCGAGGACGTTGTGTGCGGACTTGGGGCCTGGGATGGTGTTTGCTGCAGGCTCCGAGTTTCCGTGACCATCGCGCTGTCCATTTGGGCGCCAGCCGCCGGGAGGGTGCTGCCGGCTTACAGAAGTAAAGCCCATCCCGAGCAGGGCAAAGCTATTTCGCCTCCATTATTTCTGCATTTGCACGGCTGGAGGGTAGCTGCTTCCCCTCTCGCAGCTCGGCCCCAGCGGGCTTCGCTTGCCGGCCCCTCCCCTCAGGGTTCGGGATTCTGGAGAGCTCCCTCCCCCGCCTTGGCCCCCCACTCCTCCTGCCCGCCTTCCAGCGATTCTTGTGCTCTCCCGTGCCCTGGTTCCTGTTCTGCGCCGGGAGAGCGCACGCCTAGAGAGTGATCCCCGAGCTCTAAGAGATTAATTCTTGTTTAAGCTCTCCCAGCAGCTTGAACTTGTCGAACAAGAGTTTGCCAGCCTCACCTCCGGGCGTGGGCTTGGCCGAAGGTCAAGGGTCACACCTCCCGCTCTCCGGCCCTCAGCGCACTCTCTGGGGGAGGTGAACAATACTAGCACTCCGCAATTCTATCCGCCCGCTCCGGATCCCACTTTCTCCAGGCTTTCGATCTGAGTATGTGTGTGCAAGTTTTGCCTCCCGTCCTCTCCTCCCTTCCCCGCCCCGCCCCCCGGCCTCTGGAGGGAGCAGCAGTTACCCGGCCCCGGAGGCTCAGGGGCGCTGGCTGTGCGCCCCAGTTCGCTGCCACAGCACGTGACCGCAACTTTCCGCAGAGGCCTGGGCTGGGCCCGCAGCCCCCGCCCGTGCACACCTCGCGGTGCTAGTGCTGCGCAGCAACCAGAACCCGGGTCTGGGGATACCCAGAAAGAGCAAGAAAGGAGACGACTACCTCTCAAGTTATACCTCCTCTGTTTTTTGAAGTGGGAGGAGATCAGGGAAATGAGATACAAAGCCATAATCCTGAGGATTTTTTAGGAGACAGGACAATAAGTCAACATTTTTGACTATCAAGTTGGGCAGAGTTGTGCTCAGCTGACCCTGCCCGAGAAGTAGTACAAACTCAAACTCCGCGCCTAGAAAAAGAAATGATTTCCCCCGCGGCGTTTCAGAAACGCAGTTACTATCCCAGGCTCTATTTTGGAGACTGGGATTATGAGTTTCAGAAATACACTTGCTACCACAGTCGCCATCACCACCAAACACCCGCCATGTGGATGCAAAGAGGGGAGCTTGGTTAAAGCTAAAGAACTTTAAAGAGTCCAAATAATTTATTTCAGGCAAAGATGAAGGCCGGCATGGTAGAAGTTTAGGAATCTGTGGCCAGGAGACCTGAAAATCGCTTTGCAGGTGCGATGGCTTGGAGGTAGGAGTGCTGTGGTAGAGGGTCTAAAGACGAATTTCCCTACTCCAGCCCTACCAGCTCAGTTGTAGGCACCTAAACTTGTGGACAATACTCCTGAGGTTCACCAACTGTCAAAGTCAAAATGGGAATGTCCCCTCTTTCTCCTGCCACTGGTTTCGATTCACAGGGTGTCAAGAATTCCACTAAATAGAAACACAGACACTATCCAGCCCTGGCAAAAGACACAACGCGCACACACACCCACGGCATATTCGGTCTGTGTTCTGTGCGCCTGGCTGTAATTATCTTCGCGCTTTGCATAAATCACAATGCAGTTCTGAAATCATCATGATGACTTTCTGGCATGATTGGTTCGGTGGCAACGGCAGCAACAAGATCCAGGATAGGCGGGAGGGGCTAGGGCCCAGTTGCCCACCAGGTTCAGGAGGAGCCTGGCACCAGAGTATTTGCTGGCTTCTGCTCACTGGAAGCTGCTGCAGGACACAGGACCTAGGATCGAAGGAGCAGAAACTTGGAACTCTTGAGGTCGGACCTCAGAGAAGAAAGACTTTGCAAGGTAGGGACTGTTACTTTTCTTCTTCATGTCCATGGGCTCAAGTACGCTGCCTGATTCCTATTATGTGCTGCAGGAACATTGGGCGAATGAATGAAGGTGGAAGTTGCCTGCAGACTTCCCAAGAAGTAGCTGGAGACACAGCAAGGCTAATCACTGGGCCCTGGAGAGGGTGGCCAATGGGGGTGGGGTGGGAGGGGAGGTGGAGGGGGTGTTCAGGCTCTGTCCCAACAAGCTGTGTAAACTTGGGCAAGTGACTAGACCTTTCTGGGCTCCAGGTAATTATCTGTAAAATGATTAAGTCCTGTTCAACCTTAACTTTCAAAGATTTTTTCCTGTGAGTTCACAATGAGAAGTGATTGATAAAGGGCAAATGCCATGTATCAGAAATAGCTTTTAACACAGACAAGATGTTAACTTAAAGGATGGGTTTATAAAGTTGGCTTGGAAAGAGGTGGTCATACCCCAGAGGTTCTGAAGTATTTCTGACTAGGTCCAAACATAGTATCTAACTTCCTCTATCCTTTTGTGAGAATGGGGTTCTCAACAAGAGGGAAGCAAAAAACACAGGCATCTTTTATTACAGGATTACATTTTTGTCTAGGAGATAAGAAATAAGACCGTGAGAAGGATGATGGAATCTAGGGGTCTCTCTCTCCATCCAGCAATCCACCCCATTCATCAAATACTGAGCAGCCACTATATGCCAGAGATTAATGACATGACCCCCTTTTCAAGGAGTCACAGGGAGAGCAAACTCATAAAAGGTGATAAGTGTTTTGGACTGGATAGAAATACAGGACATTCTGGAAAAATATCCAAGGGACCTTAAATCAGTGTGGAGTTTGGTAGGCTGTCAATGCCCCTTGGAAAACTGGTTATGAGTTAGGGGAATCTACTGCCTCTGAAAACTGTCTTCTACCATAGCTCACTCTCCCACTAATCCTCCTTTTCATCATTTAAACAGGGAAGCAGAAAAATAGAAACAGACTCACAGACATAGGAAACAAGCTTATGGTTACCAAAGGGGAATGGAGGGAGAGGGATAAATTAGGAATTTGGGATTAATAGATACATGCTACTAAATATAAAATAGATAATCAATAAGGACCTACTATATAGCACAGGGAATTGTATTCAATAATCTTGTAGTAATCTATAATGGAAAAGAATCTGAAAAAATGTTACATAAACAGCTGAATCACTTTGCTATACACCTGAAATATTGTAAATCAACTATGCTTAGTTTTAAAAACGTTTTAGAACAACAAAAGAAGGGGGGAAGTAGAATCCTGTGAACTAGATTGCATGAGAGGTGCAGGGGTGCAGGATACCCCTCTAGCATCAGATTATCTGGGTTTGACCCCAGATCTCCATTCACTTAGCTTCCCCAACAAATGGTACCATTTTCTCCATTAACTGTCTTTTCCAATATGCTAAATTAAAACAGCAAAGAAGAAAGGAAAAGTTTTCTATCAGCAAGCAGACCTAAAGTTGGTGTGGAACAGACTCCCCTCCCCAGTCAGTGATCAGCCCCCTCTCAGAGGTTATCTTACCTCTAGAGATCCATTCTTTTAAAATTCCCCTTACCTCATAGACAAATAGAGTTGAGAAATACCCAGACCCAGTAAAACATCTGGCAAAAATCTACCAGTTAAGGTTGACTGAGGTTTGATGTTCAGTTTCCAAAAGACACACTGACACAAGTTTTATTTGTTTGTTTACATGAAAGAGAGAGTTGGTTTTCATTTGCTTCCAGGTCATAATTCAACCTACAATTGGTTGTTGCTTCCTAAGTGGATGGGGAGTTAGAGAAAAGGTGGATCATGCAGCAGAGTGTCCAGTACAAAGCAGACACTCAGTGAGGGCTCAGTAAGTAAGGGCTCAGTAAGTGAATCTCATCAGGCTTGCTCCTGAGTCTGTTGTGGATCTCTCTACAAGTTGTTTGGCTCCTACTAGGTAACTCTACTCATAAACACTGAGAACAATCCCGAAAAGAGACCCAGGTGCTCTAGAACTCAACTGGTGCTGAGTTGTAGAAGTTTTCCTTGACATTTTCTAGAACTCTGTTAGCTAATTGTCTGTTACTCCTCATTAACAGCACCCCTGCACCCATGCCTCTCTCATACAATCTAGTATTGGTGCTAGCAGCAGCAACAGTAAGACAATGCCCTGTGTGATGGGCTCATTTTTTTTCTTAAAAAATAACAAACTGTGTCTCTATATTTATTCACACATTCTCTTAGGGTCACATCAGCTGAAGAAATTCAATTTTAGGGGCAGGCTGAGGATTGGAAGCTTCTAGAGTCTCACTGAGCGTTTACAGTCATCTTGCCCCAAAGATAAGCAAATGGAAACATCTTTCTCCTATATTTTACTTTTATTTCCTACATATAATATGTTGGTTGTTTGTATCCTGCCTTGTTGCAGGAAGAATTTATTATGGATCTCATGTCAAATTGCTTTAAGACCTAGTATCCCTCCCTATAAGATGACACACCTAAAATGTATTTAAAACAGAAACAACCAGAGATGTGACTAGGAACAAAAGAAAATGGTGTTCCCCAGAAAGATAGATCAACAGAGAAAAAGCTGCCTGTTTTTTATGTCTGTTTCTTTGCTCCTAATAGCCAGAGCAAAAAGTTCAGAGGACACGTAAGGGATACCCAGCTTTCCAGCTAGACAAGGAGCTCCATGAAGCCGACTGTCTGAGTCATTTTCAGTTGCCACCCCTAACACTCTGGCACATACCACTGCTTGATAGTTGCGGTCTGTAATTGTGGTCTTGACTGATGGTACGCTCAAAGAAAGCTGAGACTGGGTGAGGGACTTGCTTTTGCTTTGCCCCGGCAATGGGGAAGATAGGAAATAGGGACAGGTCCTCTAGACCCCAAACCTTGGGAAGAGGTAATTTTTGATTTTCTAAAACAAAATTATGACTAGAGAAACAAGAAAGCAGACTACATCCAGGGAAGGATTGGCCACCAAGCCTCCTTCAACCTCTTAATTTCCTGTGAATTGCAGTTCAATGTTGCTTCCATTTAGCCCAGAATTATAGAGCACACAAGTTAGAAGCAACCTTGGAGATCAATACTCATCCAATTTCATCATTTTACAGATGAGGAAACCGAGACCCTTGGAGACAAAGCTTGTCCTAAGTCACTCTTCTAGAGACAAAGGCCAACCCCAGAACCCAGATTTCTTCTTGCTGAGTCTAATGCTCTTTGAAATATTAATTCCATTGCACTGAACTACCTCTCATTTCCTAGGAGGGCTTCTAGAAGTTCCAATTAAGGCAATTTCACTCACAAGAGAAGTAATCAGAATTAAGAACTATCTTGAAGCAATAGTTGAGAATTTCTGGAACTTAAGACTCTTCCACTTAACAGATTTTTCTTCAAACTCTCCCTCTGTAAGTACTTAAAATTTGCTTGTCCAAATGGATAGAAGACATATGAGGTCTCTTTTTATTCTATAGAGGGAATGATGTAGGCTACAAGAGGAACTACTTAGAGACACTAATTGTAGATGCCCGGGGTGGCGGCGGGGGGGTGGGGAGGGAGGTCAATGATTAGAATGAACATTTAATCACTGAATATGATCAGTGTGGACTGTCAATGTGGGCCTTTCAGATTTTAAAAACACCTCTCTATTCCCTCCACAGCAGGTTGAGAACCTGCTTTATCCAGATTACACTAGTAGAAACAATTGTTATGTAAAATGGGATAGCCTGGGTTAAATGTCACTAATGTATTTGAGAATAAACTAGAGATTCGATTCTTTATTCAGTCAATAAGTGTATCAGGACCACATATCCATCTCTGCCAATGCAGTGAAAAGCTTACATTCTAGTATGCTTTGTTTCTAAATGATCTAGTTCACACAGTACTCTGTTGTCCCCCTGTTCTACTAAGTAATTTCAGAATTCACATCACTTACAAAGATGCCGAGTGGCTATTTAGGGAAGTCTGAATCAAAAAAAAAAAAAAAAAATCCTCCAAAACAAAACAAACCTCCCCCTCTCGTCTCCCTCCCCCCAGCCCCCCGTGTTTTGTGCAAGACGGAGTCAACCAGTGGGATTCACAGGAGGTCTCCAAGTCAAATGCTGCAGCTGCGTTTTTAAAAAGGGTTGGATAAACTACAGCCGTTAATAACATCTGTATCTATGCAAGCTAAGATGATGATAGGGGTAATCAGATCTCATGCTTCAGGGCATAAGATGATTGCCTGCTGAGAGGAGGAGGATTTGGCCTTTCAGGTATAGCACTGCACAACCCAGGAGGTAGGCTGCAGACATTTCTCCCAGACTCTAAAATTTCAGGTGTAATTGACATGATTTTTGAAATAGATGAAACATTTGAAATCTACTGTTTTTTTCAGATCAGGATATTGAATAATTAGATATTTGAAAGGCCCACATGTACCATATACAACATATATTTATCTCTCTAAAGATAAGATATAACTACTTAGATGCCTTTTTTGAAGGCTATTTTGACCACCTTTTAGTACAAGAAGATGTTTAATAAAGGCTAAATGACAGTGAGAACAGTGGAGGTAATTAAACTTTAATCCATACATTTATGACGAGCTAAAATAATGTATAATTACCCAAGTACTCATAATAGCACATATTTGGATCCCCAAATATATGTTTTCTAGTTGCATTAGCAACTATGTTTGGAGTTGCATTTTGGGAATGTACAAGGAATGTATTCATTTTAATGTCCTGATCACTAAAGTAATTTTTAAAACTTAATATTTTTCTGAAAGTGAGAAAGGAATTACTCAAAATAATCTTACCTTTTCTTTTTTTTTTTTTTTTGCCAACTGGATTACCTTTTCTTTTGATTTCTTTAATATTTTCAAACCCTAAGAGGATGTATACTTCAGGACAGTTGTACAATTTAATCACTTTTGAAAACACTGTGCAAATGTTGAGAGTAGGGTTAAAGAGCTTTATTTATTTAGACATGTAAACCCATGCTGCAGGACATACAGCATCAGACACTGGCCCACATTTCTTTAGAAGGGGTTGATTTCTGTTAGAGTCCTTTTAGCATGAAAGACATCCTTGCTACTGGCTTTGTCACTATTACTAAACCATTCCACACAGAGGGACTGTTTGAAGGATACGGTTGTTAAATGCAATTTTTAAAATGATGCACATAAACAGTTTTAAGGAGGGGGTGTGTGTGGAAATCCTGCAGCTGTTTGGCTGCAGACAGGCAGGGGAAATTAGTCAGAAGCCCAAAGCATCATAGTTAATAATCATTATTCTGTTGTCTGGGATGTTTGTTTAAATACTATTGACACTGTGTATGTATTGTCATCTTCTCTAAATTGTAGCTCTTAACCACTGAAATCTTGTTAAAGACCACCTAGGGTTTCCTCTGTATGATGCTGAAGTGTGTATTCACCTGATGGATAAACAAAAAACAGATTTTTAAATTTTTTTCTCTCATGTGCAACTAGCAGGAAATTTTCTAAAGAAAGAGATTGCCTGAGTACAGTAGAAATAGAAGCTGTAGAGTCCCAACCTTTGTATTTCTCCTCTAGTGATAGAAAATGAACAAACCATCAACTGATCAACACAATTCAGTTCTGCTTAAAATTCACAGAACTGTTTGGTATGAGGCTGTATTTTAAAAGACTCATACTTGCCATTAAGTGTGAAGAAATCAGTAACTATTCTTTTCATCAACAGCATGTTGGGTTCCCCCCACCTTTAGATTTTGCTTATTAAGTGAGGTCATTTGGGAGAAGAGCGGCTCTAGTGGGTGGGAAAAGAAATCTAACAGCCTGACTCCCAAGTTGAGAGCTCCAGATCACGGCCCATTCAGTACAAAGCGTTTTATATCTTGACTTATGAGGGGACAATAGTCGGTCTTACAAAGGCACCACCTGTGATTTAGCACGGTTGACATCTTTGTTAAGGAGGAGCCGGAGAGCAGAAGAGAAACAGCACGTGCACAGCCCGGAACTTGTTACCAAGACCCACCTTCAAGGCTGTTTCAAGTCGTCCCTGAGGTCTGCTAGGTTTTATTTTCTTACAGTTTTTTTTTTTTTTTTAAGGAGGTGAGAGGCAAGAGAGGAAATGAACGCTGTACGAGATAATTGACCCAAAGCGCTGGACTTACGGCTTGCAAGCGCCAAGCTGTTCCATTTTACAGATGGATAAATGGAGATCAGTCCTCGAAGTGTCTTGCTCAGCCGGTGCCGGGGATCAGGGACCCCCGAGGGGCTTCGGGCCGCCGGGCTAGGGGCGCCGAGGGCGGCGTGACCGCGGGTGGGACGTCGAGTCTTCGGCCCAACCTTCAGGCCGGTGGCTTTTTGCTTCCTTCCCGAAGGTCGCTTCTGACAAATCTATCTATTTGGGGCAAATTGTCAGTGAGAAACTTCCGCTCGAACTGCCGTGGACAAAACCGGCTGTTTGAAAAGGGTAAATCCCGCGGCCCGGCGAGGCCGAACAATGGGCCGCTGGTGCTGCTGCGGCGGGGGCGGCCGGGCGGGCCGCACAAAGGGCGGATTAATTGGGGCCGCGGCTGAGCGATTCGCGCTAGCTCCACTCAGCCCGCACTGCGGGGCGCCCCATTGACTGGGCCCCGAGCCCCACTTTTCACAAACTCCAAACAAAAGTCAATTTCTTTTTTATAAGGCGGGGGAGGGGGCCGCGGCCAAGATTCTCCTCTTGCTCCTTTGCCTCAGTCTTCCTGCAAGGGTTGGGGTATTGGGTGGGGGGAGACTGGAAGGGGAGGGGCGTGGGAGACCCGCGGAGTGGGAAAGGACGTGGGTGTGGCTGCCGCGTCCCTGTCCCCGCCTCCGCTGCCACCTCCTGGCCGAACCCACCTTCCAGGCAGGACCCTAGATTCCCGCCCGAGGCCTAGTAGCTTCAGAAAATTCGGATGAGGTGATGGCAAGGACCCTGTGAGGGTTGAATGCACCAGGTTGGCGGAAGTATTGGCAAGTGGTTTAGGAGGAAGGAAAAGAGACGTCCTCTCTGATACCTTGTATCAGATTGAACAACTACTGTGGTCCTGATAGAAGGGAGACAAAAACGAGTTTGCCCTCTGTTTACACACAGTTGGGAAGGCAGACTCCTAAATCAATGAGCAGATGAGGGAGAAGGATACCAGGATGGGGGCCCCAAAGGAAGACTTCACCATCCCTATGTAGTTATGAGGTGTACTTGCTCATGTAATATATGGAAAAAGATATCTAATTACTTTGTAGGTATACAGTAGTGCAAGAAGTGGCAGTAATTTAAGAAAACCAAATTGTAGGATTGTCACTGGTCTGAAAAGCACTTATGGAGGAACTAGGAGTTCATCTCTTCTTGTTTCCTTTCAAAATAGGAGTGCAGAAGTCTCTGACACAGTCCTAAGCTGGCTTGGCAGCGGTTGCATGCAAGTGATTGGTGCATTCTTCTTGGAGGACCAGGTTCCCAAGTGAATCAACAGGAAGGAAGGACTAAGTGCTGGTGTCAGGGAAGCCACTTATTGGGTGAAGGGCTGTCATGTGCTAACAGATGATATTCCAATGTTTTTATTTTATGGGGGAATGCTTCTTGTCTTGAACCTGCAGGCATTTTTGTGCTCTGAGTCTGGCTAACTGAAGTCTTACATGGCTAAACTTTAGTACAGAAACCCTCCAAAGGCATCAGGCTAGGGTACTGGCACAATGAGACAGGAGGTACAGTGAGAGAGGAGCTCTGATGGCAGGTGATGAATCTGTGGCAGGCTCAATAAGAGGGGTGAGGAATGCCTTCAAGGATAGGCTGAACCATGGCTGGAGACAGAAAGACCTAGACATTGACAACAGAAAACAATAGCAGCAGACACCTGCTGGCAGAGTCCAACCTGGGTTCCTTTTCAACTGCAGTTTAAAACAGTAGATTTAAAATGATCTTCTCTGGGCCAGAATCTGAGCCATTGTAGATTTCTTTTGAATCAGAGGCTCTGAAAATCAAGGGCAAATATTTACCTAAAGATGTCACAACTTTTCAGTAGTAACTTATCTGCTAATCTCTGGTGGAAAACCAGAACAGCTGTTACTCCACTGTATATTTTGAATTCCCATTTGGAAATCAACTTTTTTCCCCCACCAATTCTCAGTATGATTTTAGTTTATTGATTCCTTTGCAAATTCCAGTCAAATAAATGACAGGATCTTTTTGCTTTTTCCATGTCAGCAAAAGTTGAGTGAGTATGTAAAGACTGCGATAACACATTAGGATGAAAAATGAAAATACAAGTGTGAGTCAGTGATAAAACTTCCACATTGAAGGAATCATTTAACAGCAATGTGTAGGTTTAGAGAGAATTGATGACAGGCTCTACCGTCTATTAATAGAGAGCTTATGACCACAGATTCTAAGAGTACCCAGCACAACTGCTTATCATTTTTATTTTACTGATGAAGGTCTTCTGAGAGGGGGACACTAAATGATTTTTCATAAGGTCCACTCCTGAAAGGGGTGACATACTGGCAACGAGTCTTTCCATCACTCACTCTGGTTAGCTTTCAAGGCCTACATTACTCTCTTGAATTATTTGGAGTCACTCTATGTGAACATCATTACAGGAAAGAAGCTCCTGGAAATTTGATTATAATTAAACTATTTTTTTCTCCTCTCACATTTACTGGCTGAGCAAACACTGCTGGAAAGGATGATGATCTTGGTATCCCCCGGCTTAGGTTGCCAGAAAAGGACAGAAACCTGACTTCTGATAATGGTAGAGCAGGTGCAAGGTCAGCTCCAGATCTAAAATATGATAGTCATAAGTCAAAAATAAGGAGCACTTGACCCTGGGATGGACTAGATTTAAATAAATAAGAGAATGAAGCTAAGATCCTAACATATAACATATCTAACATTTGACTGTGACTGTATCATACATATAAAATACTGTATGAATATATCTATATGCAGATGGTAAAGAATCCGCCTGCAGTGCAGGTGACCCAGGTTTGATCCCTGGGTTGGGAAGATCCCCTGGAGAAGGGAATGCCAGCCCACTCCAGTATTCTTGCCTGGAGAATTCCACGGACAGAGGACCCTGCCGGGCTACAGTCCATGGGGTCACAAAGAGTTGGACATGACTGAGTGACTTCCACGAAAGAATGAAATTAAGTGACTGCTCTATCCTAGCAGCACATTAGAAAAAACAATCTCAGTAGTATCTGAAAGGAGACTCCTTTGTGCCTCTTGGATTGCATCTCTCCTCCCTACCAACACATGAGAAGTAATCGCCATCCTGAATTGTGTTTTACTCATTTGCTTGGTTCTTCATAATTTTACTACTTATGTATGTATCTTTAAATAATGTATGTATATTATATAATAGTATATAACATAGTCTTCAGTGATTTTTCTCCCAAAACTGTGTTTAGTTTTGGTATTAAATGAATTGTACCCTCACACAGTATGGTTTCTTCATTCTCATTGTTATGTAGTAATCCATTGTGTGAGCGTGCCTCAGGTGCTTGCTCCTCATTACCAGGAATGGACATTTGGCTTCTTCTCTTCCATTTTCCTTTCTCTTGTCTCTCAGATTCTCTCTTGTGCATGCCTCCTATAAACATATGCTAGAGTTTCTCTAGTATATAAACCCAGGAGTAGAACAGCTTTCCTATTCAGCCTGACTACCTACTCAAACTGTTTCCCTTAATGATTTTATTAATTTACATTCCCACAAGGAGGTAATAAGAATTATTGTTGCTGCCTGTCCTTTTAAAAGTTATTTATTTATTTATGGCTGCGCTGTGTCGTCATTGCTGCTCTCAGGCTTCCACTAGTTGTGGGGAGCAGGGGCTACTCTTTGTTGCAGTGTGTGGGCTTCTTGTTGCAGTGGCTTCCTTGTTGCGGAGCATGGGCTCAAGGCACGCAGGAATCAGTAGCTGTGACACACTGGCTTAGTTGTCCTGTGGCAGGTGGAATCGTCCTGGACCAGGAATCCAGCCCATGTTCCCTGCACGGGTAAGTGGATTCTTAACCACTGGGCCACCAGGGAAGATCCTGCTTCCCATCCTGGTCAACAGTTATTATTGGCTTATTTAAAAATTTTTGTTATTCATATCAAATAATTATTTCTAGTTTTAATTTGTATTTTTCTGATTACAAATAAGGCTGAACATTTTTCAGGTGTCTGTGGGCCATCTGTTTTTTAAAAATTGAAGTATAGTTGATTTACAATATGTTAATTTCAAGTGTACAGCAAAGTGATTCAACATATATATATATATTTCTGATTCTTTTCTATTGCAAGTTATTATAATATATTTAATGTAGTTCTCTGTGCTATACAGTAGGTCCTTGTTCTGTTTAGCCACTTTTATTTTCTTTTGTGAAATACCTGTTTATGATGTTTCTCATTTTCTCATTGAGTTGTTTTTCATTTGATTCACAGGAGCCCTAAAGTACACATTTTTTGAAATTAATTAATTCATTTTAATTGGAGGCTAATTACTTTACAATATTGTAGTGGTTTTTGGCATACACTGACATGAATCAGCCATGGGTGTACATGTGTTCCCCATCCTGAACCCTCCTCTCACCTCCCTCCCCATCCCATCCCTCAGGGTCATCCCAGTGTACCAGTCCTGAGTACCCTGTCTTATGCATCAAACCTAGGCTGGTGATCTGTTTCACGTATGATAATATACATATTTCAATGCTATTCTCTCAAATCATCCCACCTTCACCTTCTCCCACACAGTCCAAAAGACTGTTCTTTACATCTGTGTCTCTTTTGATGTCTCACATATAGGGTCATCGTTACCATCTTTCTAAATTCCATATATATGCATTAGTATACTGTATTGGTGTTTTTCCTTCTGGCTTACTTCCCTCTGTATAATAGGCTCCAGTTTCATCCACCTCACTAGAACTGATTCAAATACATTCTTTTTAATGGCTGAGTAATATTCCATTGTGTATATGTACCACAGCTTTCTTATCCATTTGTCTGCTGATGGACATCGAGGTTGCTTCCATGTCCTGGCTATTGTAAACAGTGCAGCAGTGAACATTGGGGTACACATGTCTCTTTCAGTTCTCGTTTCCTCGGTATGTATGCCCAGCAATGGGACTGCTGGGTCATATGGGAGTTCTATTTCCAGTTTTTTAAGGAATCTCCACACTGTTCTCCACAGTGGCTGTACTAGTTTGCATTCCCATGAACAGTGTAAGAGGGTTCCCTTTTCTCCACACCTTCTCCAACATTTATTGTTTGTAGACTTTTGGGTAGCAGCCATTCTGAACACCATGAGATGGTACTTCATTGTGGTTTTGATTCGTATTTCTCTGATAATAAGTGATGTTGAGCATCTTTTCATGTGTTTGTTAGCCATCTGTATGTCTTCTTTGGAGAAATGTCTGTTAAAGTTCTTTGGCCCATTTTTTGATTGGGTCATTTATTTGTCTGGAATTGAGCTGCAGGAGCTGCTTGTATATTTTTGAGATTAATTCTTTGTCAGTTGCTTCATTTGCTATTATTTTCTCCCGTTTCTGAAGGTTGTCTTTTCACCTTGCTTATAGTTTCCTTCGTTGTGCAAAAGCTTTTAAGTTTAATTAGGTCTCATTTGTTTATTTTTGCTTTTATTTCCATTACTCTGGGAGGTGGGTCATAGAGGATCCTGCTGTGATTTATGTCAGAGAGTGTTTTGCATATGTTTTCCTCTAGGAGTTTTATAGTTTCTGGTCTTATGTTTAGATCTTTAATCCATTTTGAGTTTATTTTTGTGTATGGTGTTAGAAAGCGTTCTAGTTTCATTCTTTTTGTTTTGTTTTGTTTTTAGTTTCATTCTTTTACAAGTGGTTGACCAGTTTTCCCAGCACCATTTGTTAAAGAGATTGTCTTTTCTCCATTGTATATTTTTGCCTCCTTTGTCAAAGATAAGGTGTCCATAGGTGCATTGATTTATTTCTGGGCTTTCTATTTTGTTCCATTGATCTATATTTCTGTCTTTGTGCCAGTACCATACTGTGTTGATGACTGTAGCTTTGTAGTATAATCTGAAGTCAGGCAGGTTGATTCCTCCATTTCCACTCTTTCTCAAGATTGCTTTGGCTATTAGAGGTTTTTTGTATTTCCATACAAATTGTGAAATTATTTGTTCTAGTTCTCTGAAAAATGCTGTTGGTAGCTTGATAGGGATTGCATTGAATCTATAGATTGCTTTAGGTAGTATACTCATTTTCACGATATTGATTCTTCCAATCCATGAACATGGTATATTTCTCCATCTATTTGTGTCATCTTTGATTTCTTTCATCAGTGTTTTATAGTTTTCTATATAGACATCTTTTGTTTCTTTAGGTAGATTTATTCCTAAGTATTTTTTCTTTTCATTGCAGTGGTGAATGGGATTGTTTCCTTAATTTCTCTTTTTGTTTTCTCATTGTTAGTGTATAGGAATGCAAGGGATTTCTGTGTGTTAATTGTATATCCTGCAACTTTACTATATTCACTGATTAGCTCTAGTAATTTTCTGGTGGAGTCTTTACAGCTTTCTATGTAGAGGATTATGTCACCTGCAAACAGTGAGAGTTTTACTTATTCTTTTCCAACCTGAATTCCTTTTATTTCTTTTTCTTCTCTGATTGCTGTGGCTAAAACTTCCAAAACTATGTTGAATAGTAGTGGTGAGAGTGGGCACCCTTGTCTTGTTCCTGATTTAAGAGGAAATGCTTTCAATTTTTCACCATTGAGGATAATGTTTGCTGTGGGTTTATTATATATGGCTTTTATTATGTTGAGGTATATTTCTTCTATTCCTGCTTTCTGGAGGATTTTTATCATAAATGGATGTTGAATTTTGTCAAAGGCTTTCTCTACATCTATTGAGATAATCATATAGTTTTTATCTTTCCATTTGTTAATGTGGTGTATCACATTGATTGATTTGTAAATACTGAAGAATCCTTGCATCCCTGGGATAAAGCCCACTTGGTCATGATGTATGATCTTTTTAATATGTTGCTGGATTCTGTTTGCTATAATTTTGTTAAGGATCTTTACATCTATGTTCATCAGTGATATTGGCCTGTAGTTTTCTTTTTTTGTGGCATCTTTGTCTGGTTTTGGTATTAGGGTGACGGTGGCCTCACAGAATGAGCTTGGAAGTTTACCTTCCTCTGCAATTTTCTGGAAGAGTTTGAGTAGGATAGGTGTTAGCTCTTCTCTAAATTTTTGGTAGAATTCAGCTGTGAAGCCGTCTGGCCCTAGGCTTTTGTTTGCTGGAAGATTTGTGATTATACTTTGGATACTAATCCATTGATTAAATTATAGGAATGGCAAATCTTCTCTCCCCTTTAGTGACTGTCTTTTCACTTGTCTTCTAATGTCTTTTGATGAACCAAAGTTTTAATTTTATGGTGGATTTATCAATATTTCCCTTCATTGGTTGATGTTTTTGTGTCTTATTTTAGAAAGCCTTTGCAACTGCAAGGTTGTAATGGTGTTCTTCTGAATTGTTTCCCAAAACTTTTATAGTTTCACCTTTCCACATCTAAGTTTTTAATTCAACTGGAGTGAATTTTTGTGTATAGTGCGAGGTAAGGGTTCCATAAAATATCTATTTCTGCTTTATTGACTATTCCAAAGGCTTTGACTGTGTGGATCAACAAAACTTGTGGAAAATTCTTCAAGAGATGAGAATACCAGACCATCTGACCTGCTTCTTGAGAAATCTATA
Source organism: Antilocapra americana (assembly GCA_007570785.1). Taxonomy (NCBI): domain Eukaryota; kingdom Metazoa; phylum Chordata; class Mammalia; order Artiodactyla; family Antilocapridae; genus Antilocapra; species Antilocapra americana. Next base: position 39,040,821 of record ML662442.1, read on the forward strand.
TGTAGGTCAGGAAGCAACAGTTAGAACTGGACATGGACCAACAGACTGGTTCCAAAAAGGAGAATGAGTACATCAAGGCTATATATTGTCACCCTGCTTATTTAACTTATATGTAGAGTACATCATGAGAAATACTGGACTGGATGAAGCACAAGCTGGAATCAAGACTGCCAAGAGAAATATCAATAACCTCAGATATGCAGATGACACCACACTTATGGCAGGAAGTGAAGAGGAACTAAAGAGCCTCTTGATGACAGTGAAAGAGGAGAGTGAAAAAATTGACTTAAAGCTCAAAATTCAGAAAACTAAGATCATGGCATCCGGTCCCATCACTTCATGGCAAATAGATGGGCAAACAGTGGAAACAGTGGCAGACTTTATTTTTTTGGGCTCCAAAGTCACTGCAGATTGTGACTGCAGCCATGAAATTAAAAGATGCTTACAACTTGGAAGAAAAGTTATGACCAACCTAGACAGCATATTAAAAAGCAGAGGCATTACTTTGCCAACAAAGGTCCATCTAGTCAAAACTATGGTTTTTCCAGTAGTCATGTATGGATGTGAGAGTTGGACTATAAAGAAAGCTGAGTGCAGAAGAATTGATGCTTTTGAACTGTGGTATTGTAGAAGACTCTCGAGAGTCCCTTAGACAGCAAGGAGATCATACCAGTCCATCCTAAAGGAAATCAGTCCTGGATATTCATGTTTGGCCACCTGGTGCAAAGAACTGACTCATTGGAGAAGACCCTGATGCTGGGAAAGATTGAAGGCAGGAGGAGAGGGGACAACAGAGGATGAGATGGTTAGATGGCATCACTGACTCAACGGAGATGAGTTTGAGTAAACTCTGGGAGTTGGTGACGGACAGGGAGGCCTGGCGTGCCACAGTCCATGGGGTGGCAGAGAGTTGGACACTACTGAGTGACTGAACTGAACTGAACTGAAGGCTTCAATTTAGGTTTTTCTTTTCTTTTTTTAACAGTTAATAAATTTTCTTAGTACTATTTGTTGAATCTTTTCTCTGTTTATCTCTAGTGCCTACTCTATTATAAAAGCAAGTCTCTATATATGCCTTGATTTATTTCAAGCTTCCCTATCATAATTCCTTTACCCCCCTTATCTAGCCCTTTGCCAGCATCCTATTTTCTTACTTACTACAGCTTGTATGCTAAGTTTTGATAATCAGGAGGGCAATTCTCCTTACCTTGTACTTTTTGTTAGGGATCCTTGGCTACATTTGACCCTTTGTTCTTCCATTTTAATTTCAGAATTAGTTTGTCAAGTTCCAGAAAAAAATATTGCTGGGATTTTTCATCAGAATTGGATTTAACCAATATGGGGAGAATTGACATTTTCATGTGTTGAAGCTTCCTACTAACAACCTGGTATTTTTTAAAGTCTTCGTTAGCGTTTCTTTCAATAATGTATAATTTTTCTCTATAAATGAGGTGCACAACTTCTATTAGATTGTATCCAGATTTATTATATCTTTGCTATATAATGGCATTCTTTCACAATTACCTTTTCTTATGATAGTTTTGCTGTATGGAAGTATATACTGACTGAAAAACTCTTAATTCTAAAAACCTACCTATAGTTTCTTTTTGAATTTTCTATGTGACTAATAATATTATGTGTAAATAACAGCCTTTTAATCTTTTTTAAATATCCCTAAACTTTTAAGTTATTTTCTGTTTTTGTTATACTTAGACAGGTTAGGATTTTGAATACAACATTGAGTAGTAGTGGTAATGGCAGTAACTTTGCATTTTTGCTGAAACTAAAAGGAAGTATATGATTGTGGGTGCGCCTGGGTATAGACTTGACATATCTTTTTTTTCTTGGCTGCGTGGCAAGTAGGATATTAGTTCTCTCATCAGGAAATGGAGTCTTAACCACTGGACTGCCAAGGCCTTGACATCTTTTTGGTGAATTAGGTGGCAACTGTTTTCATTTCTAGTAATGCTTTGGCCATAGTTTATTTTCTCTGATATTAATTTTGCCACACTAGCTTTCTTCTGTTAATATTTGGTTTTCCATCCTTTTAGTTCAACCTTTCTGTAACTTTATGTTTTAAGAATCTCTTGTAAACTAGTTTATAACTTTTAATTCATTCTGATAATCTTTATCATTAAACTGTACATTTACCTATTCATACATTTATATTATTATAAATACTGATATGTATACTTGGATTTATTACTGCCATCCTTTTGGTGCTTTACATTTTTTTGTTTCTTCTTTTTTTGCTTACTTTGCATTGATTGAGAATTTCTTATCTGGAAGTTATAGTCTTTGTGTGTCTATTCTTTTTTGTTGTTTTTTTTTTCAATTTATTTTTAATAGAGGGAAATTGCTTTACAGTGTTGTATTGGTTTCTGCCATAAAACATGAATCAGTCATAACTATATGTGTGTGTGTGTGTGTGTGCGCGCGCGCGCAGGCATGTGTATGTTCCTTCCCTCCTGAGCCTTCCTTCCACTCTCTCCCCATCCTGCCCCTTTAGGTTGTCACAGAGTGCCAGGCTGTGCTCCCTGTGTTATATAGCAACTTCTCATCAGATATCTATTTTACACATGGTAGTGTATTTATGTCAATGTTACTTTCTCCATTCGTCCCACTCTCTCCTTCCCTCACTGGGTCTACTAGTCCATTCTCTTTATCTGAGTCTCTATTCGTTCCCTGCAAATAGGTTCATTAGTACCATTTTTCTAGATTCCATATATATGTGTTAATACATGATATTTCTTCTCTGACTGCTATGGCTAGGACTTCTAATACTATGTTGAATAACAGTGGCGAGAGTGGGCACACTTGTCTTGTTTCAGATCTTGGAGGAAATGCTTTCAGTTTCTCACTTTGAGAATAAAGTTTGCTGTGGGTTTGTCATATATGGGCTTTATTATGTTGAGGTATGTTCCTTCTGAGGAACATAGCTCTGAGGGCGTCAGAGGATGAGATAGCTGGATGGTATCACTGATGCAATGGACCTGAACTTGGGCAAGTTTTGGGAGATGGTGAGGGACAGGGAGGCCTGGCATGCTGTAGACCATCAGGTCACAAAGAGTTGAACACGACTGGGCGACTGAACAACAGCAATGTTCCTTCAATGCCTACTTTCTGGAGAGTTTTTATTATAAATGGGTGTTGAATTTTGTTGAAAGCTTTCTCTGCATCTACTGAGATGGTCATATGGTTTTTAATCTTTCAGTTTGTTAATATGGTATATCACATTGATTAATTTGCATATACTGAAGAATCCTTGCATCTCTGGTGATCCTTTTAATGTGTTGTTGGATTCTGTTTGCTAGAATTTCATTGAGGACTTTTGCACCTATGTACATCAGTGATATTGGCCTGTAATTTTCTATTTTTGTGATATCTTTGTCTGGTTTTGGTATCAGGGTGATGGTGGTCTCTGTGTGTCTGTTCTTTTAGTGGTTGCCTAGCTATTTTAATGTTTTCACTTAAAAAGGTTAATCAGTATCTTTCTTCCTCCTAAACAATATGAGGACCTTCGAGATCTTTTCACTGTATCGTTTTCTAGTTTTGGAATCCAGTTCTAGTTAATTCCTTTCCCCTCACATATTAGAAATTATTGTTAATAAAGTCAAATTTATTTAGATTTACCCACATATTTAGCTGTATCTTTTCTGATGATTAATATTTCCTTCTTTCTGGAGTACACTCCTTAAACTTTTCCTTGGTGAGGGTCTGCCAGGTGTTAAAGTCTCTAAATTTTTGGTTGACTGAAAATATATTTTATACTCACTCTTAGAAGATATTTCACTGGGAATATAATGTTTGTTGTTCAGTCACTCAGTCGTGTCTGACTCTTTGCAACCCCATGGACTGCAGCATACTAGGCTTTCCTGTCTTTCACTATCTCTTGGAGTTCACTCAAACTCATGTCCATTGAGTCAGTGATGTCATCCAACCATCACATCCTCTGTTACCCTCTTCTCCTCTTGCCTTCAATTTTTCCTAGCATCAGGGTCTTTTTCAGTGAGTCGGCTCTTTGCATCAGGTGGCCAAAGTATTGGAGCTTCAGCTTCAGTGTCAGTCCTTCCAATGAATATTCAGAGTTGATTTCTTGAAGATTGACTGGTTTGGTCTCCTTGCTGTCCAAGGGACTCTCAAGAGTCTTCTTCTGAACCACAGTTCAAAAGCAACAATTCTTTGGTGCTCAGCCTTCTTTATGGTCCAACTCTCACATCGATACATGACTACTGGAAAAACCATAGCTTTGATATATGGACCGTTGTCGGCAAAATGATGTCTCTGCTTTTTAATATGCTGTCTAGGTTTATTCATAGTTATTTTCTCTCAGTACATTGATGATATGATTCTGCTATTTTGTGTGTGTGTGTGTGTGTGAGCACACTCATGCTCCTATTGCTTTTTGTTAAAAAGTTAGTATTGGGTCTAAGGCTGCACATTCACAGATGATCTTTCCTTTCTGTCTGCTTTTAAAGTTTTCGCTCCCCTTTGGAGTTCTACATTTTTACAGTCATGGAAGTCCTGTGGAATTCTCCATGTAGATTTTATTTATCATGCTTGGGATGTACGTGGCTTCCTGAATCTGATCACTGTTACCTTTAACAATACTGGGAAATTCTCCTCTATTATTATCTCTTTATCTCTTTGGAAATTACTTTCTCCCTACTCTGTTAGATCCTGAATTCTGATGAGGAGTTATAAAACTATAAATACATCTTTTATAGTTTTTGTCTCTTTGTCTTCTGGACTGTATTCTGGAAAATGTTTAAATATATTTTCTAGTTCACTGATTCTCTTTTTCATGGGGTCTAAACAGCTGCTTAAAAGTCCCTTTCCTCCATTTAAAAAATTATTTTTCATTTCCTGAAGTACTATTTGGCTCCATATCAGATCTGCTTGGATGTTTTTCTACAATGTCTTGTTCCTTGCTAATGTTTTCAAGCTTTTCTTTTATTTCATTAATCATATAAAAGTTGTATTTGGTCACTAATGTTAATATTTGATGTCTTTGCAGGACTACTTTTGATGTCTGTTGCTTGCTTCTGGTTGTTACCTCATGGTACCACATTCCTTCCTAGGTTTTATGAAGTTTTTCTTCTGTGAGCTTCTCATTTGTCTTGACACTTGATCTCTGGGGATTCTTAAAAGTCAAAGTTGGAGATGACTGCTATGGGGGAGATCTGCACTTGCTCTTTCTGGCTGAGTTACTTGGTTGTACTACCAACGTGGAATCCTTTTATATTGAAATACTCAAAATTTATAGTTCCAAATTTTGGGAGGTTTATAAGTGGTATGGATTTAGGTAGAAAGGTCTCCTGTGATGGATCTTATGTGCTTCCAAATTCTTAAGGAAGTTTTTCTTTCTTTCTGTCCTCCCAGCATCAACATTAAGATAGGCAAATATCCTTGCAGTAGCATCCCTCTTTGGGACAGGGTTTATTTATTTATTTTTTTATCTTTACACTGAGGATATAGTTCTTTGTGTTTTCAACTTTATGTAAGGATTCTCCTAACAGGTTCCCCACCTTAGGAAATCCCTGACCATCATCTCAGAGTTGAGATTCAGGGTCTCCAGAGTCCAGTGGAAAGTTGCAGGGTGAAAGGTGGCTTTGCTTACCTATCAGGATTCCTGCTTTAATTCACTTTTGGGGATCTGAAAAAGCCTTCCCTTTTGTGCAGGCTCAGTGATATATGTAAAAAGCCATTAAAAATATTTAAATAAACATTTTAGTTATCTTAGCTGATATTATCATTCAGGGTATCTGTATTAGTCAGCGTCCTCCAAAGAAAGAGATTATATTTTATCACAATATAGAATATGTGTATATCTATTGGGTTGCCCAAAATATTTGTTCAGGTTTTTCTGTCAGATGTTATGGAAAAACCCAAATGAACTTTTTGGGCAACACAATATATCTATAGAGAGAATCTAAGGAATTGACCCATGAGACTGTGAGGACTCTCAAATCCAAAATCCGAGGGCTGACTGGTAGGCTGGAAATTCCAGCAAGAGTTGATATTACAGTTTTGAGTCCAAAGGCAGGTCTGGATGCAGAATTCCTTCATCTTCAGGGGACCTGTCTTTTCTCTTAAGGCCATCGACTGAGTGGATGAGGCTCACCCACATCACAGAGAATAATCTGCTTTACTCAAAAATCTACTTTAACCACATGTAAGAAATACCTTTGTAGCAATACCTAGACTAGTGTTTGACCAAACACTGTGCACCATAGCCTAGCCAAGTTGCCATGTAAAACTAACTTTTGCAGCATCCAATCCACCAAAGTGCTGGAAACAGAAGCCAGTGCTATAATTTCTGGTGGTGAAATGACAGCACAATCACGGAGCATAATACAATAATATTATTTTTGGAGGCTTCAGTGAAAATAGGTCTAAGAAGACAAAGAGCATCCTCTTAGGAGGCTGACCTGCTACTCTGTTTTCACAGTCTAGCGCTCACTATAAGCCTATAGTGCTTACTGTGAGTACTATGAAAGTAGAGTGTTAGTCATGTCCGACTCTTTGTGACCCCATGGCCTATAGCCTGCCAGGCTCCTCTGTCCACCAATTCTCCAGGCGAGAATACTGGAGTGGGTAGCCATTCTCTTCTCCAGGGGATCTTGTGGTAAATGTGCTTTTCATATAAAGCTACAGGAAAAGGAAGACACAGTTTCAAGTTCTAGGTCATAATGATACATGCTATTCTGGAAAGTTATGATATTACTCAACCTTGTCAAAATTCAATAAGTATCTTAAGCTAAAAATAGAAAGTGCACTAGGCTGAGGAGAGTTACTACTGTTGATACACCGCAGGGGGATAAGAATAATGGCATACCCATTTTAGATTCTAAAGGGTATTTTCAGATGATTAAAAATACACTGTCTATTCTTTTTTAAAAAAGATACTTGTGATTTCTTAGAAGCCTAGAAACAGATGAATATAGAAATGCAAAAATCCACAAATTACCTGTGTGCTTAGTCACTCAGTTGTGTCCAACTCTTTGCAACCCCATGGACTGTAGCCTGCCATGCTCATCTGTCCATGGGGATTCTCCAAACAAGAATACAGGAGTGAGTTGCCATTCCATTCTCCAGGGGATCTTTCCAACCCAGGGATCAAACCTAGGTCTCCCGCATTGCAGGTGGATTCTTCACCATCTGAGATACCAGGGAAACCCAGCTAACCACATAGAGAATGCTGATGTTTTCTTCACAGTGATTATCAGTAGGTTCACAATGTTATTCAGGTTTGGAAAAGTTTTCTTTTGTGTGTGTGTGTTCTATTTGAGGATTTGGGGAGTGCCTCTGGAAGAAGGTGTAGGATAGTAGTGTCAACAGTCAGTAGGAAGGAAGGCAAGAGAATCCTGTGCCCTCCATGCTCCTCTTCCTTGATCTTTCTCTTTTTTCCTCCCTCCCTGTCACTAAAAATCAAGCCTTGCCTCAGCATGAAGTTTTATTGCCTAAAACAGAACAGTGAAAGTCTAAATACGGAATTTCAAAATATATGCATAGGCAAAAGACTGAAAGAATATGAATAGTGGTTATTTGGATGGTGGAATTATCAATTATTTTCTTCTTTATATTCTTCTACATAAACAAAAACAACTTTATACTCAGAATGTAATTTATCTTTAAATACATAGCACACAGCAAGAACTTAAAATATCTTGCGGAATTTTTATTTTAAACACAAATGGGTTTTCCTTATGCACAGTATATAAGACTAAGCTTTTACACCGTATAAAACCATATTCAAATAAGATATTCCAGTGTCAGAAAACTTGTTTTCATGCTAGCAAAATTAAAACTCCCCAAATGGTTATACATTTAGATCATTTGATGCATTTATGTGGGAAGTATCAATATTTTAGATTAATTCCTCCAGAATTTATAAATTTTTTATTAGCAGATTTAAAAAACCTGCTTTGCTAAAACTATTTTTCCAGCTTCTGATTTAAGCTTGCATTTTGTTTATGAAATATATAGCTTGAAAAGCTGCAGTCTCTAACATTTGTTACCTCTTTCAAATCCCTGTAGTTTATATATAGGTTAAATATAGTTGGAGCTCTTAGAATTCCAAATCAGGAGGGAAGTTCATTTATAAAAGCTGTGATTCTTTGAACTGCATAATCATGGGAGGCCAGAAAGATTGGTTTAGGCAGAGGCTCAAGGTAGTCTCTTCTGGGGAGTAATTACATAAAACAGGAAGTGTGTAAATCTGTGAACACAGATACAGTCATAATTTTCTCTGCAGAGGGTAAATATTGACTGAACTAGAGAGAAAGCAGTATTAATGGCAAGACCTCCTAGGACTTGACTGAATTTTCTTGAAAAGAAAAAGAAGAATACTAAAAGGTTGGGTAATAAAAAAAAGTTCTGCATTCCATTGTTGTTCTCTAGAGGGTTATAAGGATAGTGCTCAGTGACCTCTCTGAAATGTCACAAAGAGCAGTGGCATCTGGATTAGGAGAGAAATTAACATGCAGAAGAAACTTCAAAGGCCCTTACACAGACCCAGAAGATTCTTTAAGGTACATGTATACATAAATTGCAAGTATACTGAATTATGTTATACAATACATCCCTAGATAAATATATGGCCTCTTTGTTTGGTGGATGGATAGATATAAAAAGGGATGCTGGGCAACCTGTAGTTCTTAATGTTAAACCTATCTTGTTTAGAAAAACAAATTCAGAATCAAGACCTTAGAATTTCAGAATCAAGACTTTATCACTTTGGTGAGTAACATTAATATACTACTAAAGACTGATGTGATAAAAGAGAAGGGAAGGAAAGTTGAGATGGAGGCACAAAATAAGAGAGAAGAGAAAGGAAGAGAGGAATCAGAAAGGGGGAATTGAATGAAGGGATTAAATTTTGGGGAAATGAGGAATAATCCATCTCCACAGGGCCCCTCTCCCCAAGGACTTTTAAGAACCATAGAGAATGCTGTCCATAAACAAGATATAACCTTTCAGCAGAGAAAACATCCAACTTATGTGAGTTTCTTCACACTGGGAGGAAATCTTCTCCCTTGTAGTTGGGTCTTACTGGTAATGAGAAGAAAGGGATCGGAACTGATACTAGGAATGGTGTGCAAGGGTGAGGTTGCCATCCATTATTTCTGGCCCAGTTTGATGACAGCTAACTCCATTATTGCCTGGTATCAGAAGATTCTCCTGTTTCTTTGCTACTATCTGTTCTATTTTTGTGGGGTGAAGAGAGGGTAGTTAAGGGTTGGTGTGAATATACAGAATTGATTCTGACAGATTTTCTAACCTCTCCAGTAAATCACTTATTTGCTCATCTTTTCCCCACTTTCCCCTGGCCATTGTATTTTTCTCACTAGGGCAAACAAGATTAATGAAGCATATTGACCTAATGGAAATTTGTGAACACATAATGATCAAAATCTGGACTGAAGCCTGGAAGAATGCACTTTAAAACTATGCACTTTTCATTTTCCCTATGCTTGTCCTCATAATATTTGATGTCACAGCTAGGGAAATGTTTTGCTGCTTGTCTGTTATTTGCCCATGTGTTATATGATGGAGAGGGTTTGTGTGCTGTGGCAGCAGAAAAGAAGAGTACCTTTGTCCTGAATCTTCCTTTTAAAATCCCATTAGCAGGTTATGTGACACTAGATAAATCACTTACCTAAATTTTTCCCCTGAGATGGGAGGAAAAGCTTGGCCTCCAGCACACCCCTACCTACCCCCAAACAATTGTTGATTCAATCTGTATCCTATGAGTATATGTTAAATTTCACATATGGTGAAAAATATTTCATTCAAATAAGATACATGTTATAAATTGGTAAGTGGGAAGGGTGGGGGATGAGGGAGACATTTTAAAAACTTGTAACAGAGGCTGAAAAATGACCTAAAGTTAACTTAAGGACTCTGTTATTTTAAGTTTAGTGGAGTATACAAAAAACAGTTTAGAAAAATAATGTTTCAGACTGGATTGTTTATAGAAATTCAATAAAACACAACATTCAGAAAACTAAGATCATGGCATCTGGTACCATTACTTCATGGCAAATAGATGGGGGAAAAATGGGGACAGGTACAGACTTTATTTTCTTGGGCTCCAAAGTCATTGTGGATGGTGACTGTAGACATGAAATTAAAAGACGCTTGCTCCTTGGAAGGAAAGCTATGGCAAACTTAGACAGCATATTAAAAAGCAGAGATATCACTTAGCTGAAAAAGGTCTGTATAGACAAAGCTATGGTTTTTCCAGGCTTCCCTGGTGGCTCAGTCAGTAAAGAATCCACCTGCAATGCAGGAGACCTGGGTTTGATCCCTGGGTTGGGAAGATTCCTTGGAAGAGGGCATGGCAAACCACTCCAGTGTTCTTGCCTGGAGACTGCCCATGGACAAAGGAGCTTGGCAGGCTACAGTCCATGGGGTCGCAAAGAGTCAGACACAACTGAGAGACTAAGCACACATAGTTTTTCCAGTAGTCGTGTATGGATGTGAGAACTGAACCACAAAGAAGGTTGAGCACTGAAGAATTGATGCTTTTGAATTGTGGTGCTGGAGAAGACTCTTGACAGTGCCTTGGACAGCAAGGAGATCAAACTAGTCAATTCTAAAGGAAATCAACCCTAAGTATTCATTGGAAGGACTGACGCTGAAGCTGAAGCTCCAATCCTTTGGCCACCTGATGCAAAGAGCTGACTCACTGGAAAAGACCCTGATGCTGGGAAAGACAGAAGGCAGAAGGGCAAAGGGATGACAGAGGACAAGATGGTTGGATGGCATCACTGACTCAATGGACATGAGTTTGAGCAAACTCCAGGAGACAGTGAAAAACAGGGAAGCCTAGTTTGCTGCAGTCCATGGGGTTGCAAAGAGTTGGACAAGACTGAGCAACTGAACAATAGCAAATCTATTATACTTTTGTAAATTTTTTTTCATGTACTATATACTGTTATAAATCCTATGATTGTTGAATCTGAATTTCCAATTATTTTTGTTGGAAATTACTAATCCTGAAAATTACTAATCCTTCTTCAATTTATAAGAACTAATATATACTTAAACAATATCATTCAAGAATTGCTCATGCCAGCTAATAAGAAATTTCTACATCTTGTGATGAGTGGGCATAAGTTTCCAAAATACAATAATGGCACTAATACTTAAAACAACAATAAAACAAAACAGCAATGACTACCTCTTGTTGATGCTTATTATGTCCCAGGAACTCTGCAAAGTTTAAATGAGCTCTCATATCTCTTTTAATCCTCACATTCATCCTCTAAGGTAGTTACTGCTCTAGCCCCATTTTGCAGATAAGCAAACAGAGGCCTATTTTAGGAACTAACCCCAGAATTGTTCAGAAAATGCACCAAGATCCATTCACTTATGTATTCTGCAGTGTGTGTGGTCCAGTTGGATGTGCTGGCACCAAGACACATGAGGGGGACCGTGCTTTCATGAAGTTTATAGTTTCCTGGAGGAGAGACTCTTCACTCATTTTTGCTTAAATGACTGCAAAAATGCAGCTTTGATTACATAAAAAATAGTCTTTTAACAAATTGGTCATATGTATTTTGAAACTTTGTTTCTATGAATTTGCCTATTCTGGACATTTCTTATAAGTGAAGTTATACACTGTGTGGTCTTTTGTGTTTGGCTTCTTTCATTTAGCATAATGTTTTCAAGATTCATCTTGCAGTATGCATCAGTATTTCTTTTTATTACCAAATAATATTCTGTATATGAATATACCACATTTTATTTATCCATTCATCAGTTGAGAGACATTTGTGGTTTTTTTCCCTTTTGGTTTTTATGAATAATACTGCTGTGAACATTCCTGTGTATGTTTTTGTGTGAATGTTATATTTTTAATATTCTTGAATATATATCTTGGAGTAGAATTACCGGTTATACAATAACTCTATGTTTAACTTTTCGGGGGAATATGCTAAACTATTTCCCAAAGTGGCTGTATCATTTTATGTTTTCATCAGCAATGTACATCATTGCCAACATTTGTTATTGTCCATCTTTTTGCTTATAGCCATTCTAGTGGGTGTGAAGCAGTATGTCATTGTATTGTTAACTTGCATTTCACTAATGATTAAAGATGCTGAGGGGGCAATTATTTTTATGATTTAAGATAATTTTTACTAGAGGACTATAAAACTGAACTACTTGAGGAGCTTATTTTTTTCTTGAGGAGCTTTTATAGGATACTACCTGGGCTTCACACCACTTAAAGTGGTAAATATATTTACCACAATGGTCTATTACTGTTTGCAATGTAATAGAAAACCAATTCAAAAATGGCTTAAACTGTGCAGAAAATTATCATGTCATATAACCCAAGAAGCACAAGGTCAGAGGTTTAATGCAACCACTCAGTACTATTATGAAGATCCAGCTTCCTTTCTCCTATTTTGTCATCCTAGCATGCCCATTATGTCTGCACACTTTGTATTAACAGTAGCAAGATGACTGCAGGAACTCTGGGCATTTCATCTGGACTTGAAAATGTCTGGTGGAAGAGAAATCTATCTCAGAAACTTTTAGTTGTCTTTTCTTATATCTCATTGGCCTAGAACTGTATCACATGCCTAAATCTAAACCAATCACAGACAAAAAAATGAGAATCCCATGTATATAGTTGAACTGAAATTTATTGCCTTACTAAATGGGAATTCTGCTGACAAGGAAGAAAGGAGAAATCTATGGTGGGCAGGCAACTATAACAATGTCTCTGTCATATAGCTATAGGCAACAACATGATGATGATGAAAAATATTAGGCTGAAACTTGAAACTGCTGCTATTGTACCACTGACACACACTAATTTCATATGGTTAAGCCTAATCATTTCCAATGCCATTTGACAGACTGGGCTGAGGAATGAGGAGAGGGTAACACTGATTCCAGGTTTTAGTTTAATCACTAAAAATAGTATAGCTCATAAACCATGAATAGCTTAAATTGATTGATACAAGTAAATGAGACTCTTGTGAGCAAAAAGAATTTGTGCAATACAGGATTTTATTTGGAGACTCCCTGGAGATCCAGCGGTTGGATGGTGTGGCGGTCCAAGTGCTTTCACTGCCTTGAGCCAGGGTTCAATCCTTGGTTGGGGAACTAAGATCCTGAAAGCCATGCTGTGCAGCCAAAATAAACAACAGAATAATAACAAAAGATTTTGTTTGACTTCTTTATATGTTTCTTGGCACATCTCAAATGTTAGGAAGTATTTCCACTATTCTGAGGCCCAAAGCATTTGTCCTGATGCACATACTGATTAAGCCCGTGAATGTTTCATTTATACAGACTTAACCATTTGTTGAATTTTAATTTTGAACAATTAAATCACAGAATGCATTATTCTGTTTTCATTAAGAAACATTTAAAGATTTCAAAGAGAAAGTGACTGTGTACCTTCCATTTTAGGGGTCTTTTAATCTAGGCAGACTTTGAGAAATCTAAAATAAGCTATTTAGTATATGGAAATGAATAGGATGTTTCATGACTGGGCTACCCTTGAATTGTATAGAGCTATGCACAGAGCAGTTTGGAGAATGGCAACTTTTCTCTTTTTGACATTTTAAAATTATGTTTTAATTTTTTGAGTAGGCAATATATTCACACAGTACACATTCAAAAGATATAAAAGTTATACAGCATTCTCCCTCCCACAACTGTTCCTCAGCCACTCAGGCCTCTTCTCTGAACATAACTGCTACTAGAAGGAAATGTTTATGAATATTGAAACCTTGCTTTTACCTACAAATAGCATAATTTACACCACTGTTCTGCTGCATTTTGTTATTGCTGTTTGTTTTTTACCCAACAGGCTGTTTTGAAGACCATTCCAAACTGGCATATAATGAGCATAATCATCTATTTTTATAGCTGCATAATATTCCACTCAATGGATATATATACTGTGTTTCTTTAACCAGTCCCCAATAGTGAACATTTAGATAGCTTTCAGTATATTATGAATAATGCTGCAAAGAGTAACTTCTACATATGTCATTTTTTACTTATGCTAGTATATCTCTAGGGAAGCTTCCTAAAGAGACATTACTACCTCAAAGAAGGTATGTTTTTGTAATATTTATAAATAAAGCCAAATTTCTCTCTATTTCAGAGAGGTTATAGCAATTTAAATTCCCACAGCAATGCATGAGAGCACTGTTTTCTCCACAAGTGGCAGCTTTCCAGAAAAGAGATTTCTTAAAGTTACCCCCTTCACCTTCAATCTGGGTGTATGGGCAGGACAGTTTCTTGTTCTCACTTTTAATACAGAAAAAAATGTTATGGTGTTACAGGAACTAAAAGAAAAATATAACAATGAAATGGGTAAAAATTTGAGGATGCATAGGAGAATGAATGGAAAGGCATGATTAAAATATAGACAGTATTTAAAATCTTTATACTTTTCTACAATTAACTCTGGTTCTGTTTGTAATCAGTAAACAACAGTAAAGTCATACGACTGTTGTCCTTGGGTTAAGAATCTCATTCCCTTTAGGCAAAGCCCTCCTTTAAAGGAGACTTCATTTCAGTTCCACTTTAGGCTGAGCACCTGCTCTTCCTTCAGTGTCTCCTCTGCTGGGCCAGAGATGCCAAGGAACTGGGGCAGAAACCACAACACATCTGCATAGTCTGAAAAAGCTACCAAAATGAAAATTCCAACAGGAATACCTCTGATATTTTTTAAGTTTGTTTTATCAATTTCAGTGATCATGGTGGAATTTCACTTGCTTTCTGGCTTTTCTACCATGGTGGTTTCTGTTTTTCACCAAGACCATGAAAACATTCTGAACTTCCAAAGACAGTGCTATCCAAAAATAAGACCTGCTCACCTGCTAACAGTCTTTGGGTCCCCCCACCCCCGGCAGTCCATACCCAGCCTGGGAAAAGGCAGTAAATTAGAAGCATTTCTTCCAGGAGGTGACTCAGATATCCCAGCCTGGCCCAATGCTGCACTCACTCTGCATACAGACTGAGAGCTGTTGCAGTTGCAATATTCTCTCTAAACTCCTGCTCCTTTGTTGACTTGTAGAGGCTTACATTCCAAAAAAGGTAATTTGAAAGTGCTGCTGAATTTAGATGCATTTTGCTAATTTGTTTTTATTATGCATAGAAATATTGGTATAAAAGGTGTTTCAATTATTTTCTAAGGGAGGGACCTATGCATTCTCTGCAGCCACAAAGCTTTTAAATGGAGTTATTTTTCTCAGCCTATAATCATTCTCCCTTTTAAGTACCCCAGCAGAGAAAGTAAGTTTACTGCTCCTCGCACAATGGGCCTCTTCACTTTTTAGGTTTGGGAGACCTGGGTGACCTACGAAAGTTAATTAGAAGGTTAACAAAGACGAAGACAGAGTCGAATCCATCGCCTCTCCTTCAGCCAAAGATGTCATCCATTAATTAGGGAAATCGTTAAGGTGGCCTTTATGGAATCCATAGAAAGTCTGCTGTTGGCGGTCGACAGTTTTGATCAGATTTTCCTCTCCCCAATAATGCTATCCTTAATAGTACGAAAAGCAGGGGTCTGGGGTGGGGGAGGGGAGCGGGGGTGGGAAGGATGTGTTTCAGCAACAGTACAGTTAACCAGCCGCTGATTGTGACGGCTTTGATTCTCAGGCTGCCCCGCATTCTTGTTCCATGATGTAATCCTTATTGAACCTGGAAGGCGAGGGAGCGCGAGGGAGGCGGGAGAAGCTTCTGCTCCCGCCTCGAAGCCACAGGAGGCCCTGGGAGTTAGGAGCTCTCCCCCGGGGTGGGCCGCGCTGCCAGACGCTTTGCGGGCAGCGCCGGCTCTGCGGCAGCACCGCGGCTCCAGCAGCCCCGAAGACTAGGGCGGCTCGGGCTGGGCGCAGCTGTCCCGGTCTGGTGGGCGCCCGGACTCTTTTGGTTGCTTCGAGGAGGAAGATTTCTCCCTGTCTCTCTCCCTTCCTGTTGATTCTCTCCAACCAAAACACCAGCTCAACTAAGGAAAAACTTCTGAGTCTCTATGCTATCTTGAGAACCACAAGGGAAATAGAAAAGTCTGCGTATTTGGTGGTGATTACATAGTCACGACCTCCCTGCCATCCCGTTTCTTGCCTTCTCTGGTGCTTATTTGAACCCAGAATTTGTAATTTAGACAGTAGAGCCTTCAGGGCTTCTGTTTTTGTATTATATATTTAAAGTGGTGTTAATTCTGAATATGAAATGCCTTTATTTTTTAATATAGAACTTATTTTCCTCTACATCATTTAAACTATTTTTAAGTGTACAATTCAGTGGCATTAAGTACATTCACTTTATTGTGCACCTGTCACTGCCATCCATCTTCCCCAACCGTCTACACAGTGTTACTTATTTTTTAAACTACATTACAGGGTTGGTTCCATGGTTTTCCAAGTTATCAATAAGTTCTTAAGGAATCAGCATCTTTTAGTCTTGGGAGTTTTTGCATAATTCTTCAATGGCAAAAGTTGGAACAATACAATGTGGCCCTTGTTTACCATGCAAAACATTTCTATGTACCTCTGCGTCTCACTGGACTGATATTGAGCAAATGCTATACAAAACCTCACTTAAACAGTACATCGCCATTTTGGTTTGCCTTACTTACGCCACCCCAGAGTGGGTAAGGGTTGCTCAGAGAAGGAAGTGTCACTCTCAGTTCTTAGCATCACTGTGGAAAGGACCAAAACTACTATTCTACACACACAAAGTTACCCACACCCAGGCCCTTGTCTTTCTCAGCCAAGGAGAGTTCCTTTCCTCTGTTATCCTCCCAGCTCCTCCCCACACAGGAGGCTACTTCATGGCTCAGACCAGGACCTGGAACAGCAGCTGCCACCAAAGTCCTTTAAGCAGCCCCTTTAGTTATCCCTCCCTCCCTGGCTGAAGGCACAGGGCTGGGGAAGAAGAGGGAGGGTGAGTGTCCCCAGATTTACAGAGGAAACAGTAGTAACATTTAGCTGTCAAACAGCTAAATGATTAAAAGCGCATGGAATAAAAAGACACATAAATTACGAAACACAAGCTTTACATGTCTTAGCTCTCTGTGTGTGCTCAGTTGCTTCAGTCGTGTCCAGCTGTTTTCAACCCTATGGACTTTAGCCCACCGGGCTTCTCTGTCCATGGGATTCTCCAGGCAAAAATACTGGAGTGGGTTGCCATGCCCTCCTCCAGGGGATCTTCTCAAGACAGGGATCGAACTCCTATCTCCTGTATCTCCTGAATCGGCAGGAGGATTCTTCACCACTGAGCCCCTGGGGAAGCCCATGTCTAACCTCTATACGTTATCAACACGAAAATTTAAAATAAAATCCCAACACTGTATAGCACAGGGAGCTCAGCTTGGTACTCTGTGATGACCTAGTGGGTGGGATAGAAATGGGGTGGGAGGGAGGCTCAAGAGGGAGGAGATATATGTGTACTTACAGCTGATTCACATTGTTGTACAACAGAAACTAACACAACATTGTAAAGCAATTATCTTCCCCATCCAAAGAATCTCTATTCTCACCCTCAAAGCTTTGTACCTTTGATTTCAGTTTTATTGTAATGTGTACTTAGCATGTTGTTAAATTGCTTCATATTTCTTTGCTTTTATGGTTAGCAATGTATAAAGGACCCTCAACTAATTAACAGTCTCTTAGTGGCTAGTTGGTGGTGGCTAAGCCACACACATAAAGTGCTCCCGTGTGACTTCTCTACTTCAAAGATTGCTTGCTGAAGCACTTTATCTAGGCACCTTAACTTCATTTTAAGAGTCATCAGAGGAGCTTTGAAAATTTCTAAGATGCACCTCAGACCGATTACATATGGATTTATGAGGGTGGGACTACAGAATGGTATGTTTTTAAAGCTACCCAGGGGATTCCAATGTGCACTTATGTATCTAAGGTGATTTATGAGGTTGAGAACTGTGATGTTTAACTTTATGTATCAACTTGAATGAGCCAAGGGATGCCCAGATATTTGGTCACACATTATTCTGGATGTGTCTGTGGGGATGTTTGGACTGAAGTAAACATTTAAATCAGTAGCTGAGTAAAGCAGATTGGGCTTCCTAATTGGGGGGGGGGTGCGCTTATCCATCAGTTGAGGACTTGAATATAACAGAAAGAAGAATAAGAGGGAACACCTACTTGACAGCCTTTGAGCTGGGATATCAGTTTTTTCCTGCCTTTGGACTTGAAACATTGGTTCTTCTTGGATTGTAAGACCATCAGTCTTTGGACTAGAGCTATAGGTGATTTTTTTTTCTTTTTTATAATTTTATTTATTTATTTATTGGCTGTGCTGGGTCTTCATTGCTGTGCAGGCTTTTCTCTAATTGTAGTAAGCAGGGGCTACTCTCTTAGTTGTGGTGCGTGGGCTTCTCATTGCAGTGGCTTCTCTTGTTGCACAGCATGGGCTCGTTTGTGTGTGAGTTTTAGTAGTTGTGGCATGTGGGTTCAATAGTTGCAGCTTCCATCTTCTAGAGCACAGGCTCAGTAGTTGTGGTACACAGGCTTAGCTGCTCCACAACCTGTAGGATCTTCCTGGACCAGCGATCAAACCCACATCTCCTGCATTGGCAGGCAGACTCTTTATCACTGAGCCACCAGAGAAGCCCGTCCCATCCATTCTTGAAGTTGATCTTTCTTGAGAAGTGATCAAAGAGCGCCTATTGTTGAAGCCAGCAATAAGGCCTGACCCTGATACTCCAGCTTTGACTCTGGATCAGTCTGTTGGCTTGAACTGATCAAGAGTCACTTCCTTCAGAATCTTCAAGAACAAATTTAAATGAATATGCATTAACATCATCTTCTCTTTCAGATCTGCAACGATTTTTGGTAGAGATGCGTTGTGAATATCCATCTCGGGTGCATCTACTATGGCTTTTGCTTTTAAGAGGTAGCACACCATTTTGTTACTGGAAAGGCAGATGTGACTTCTCAAGGCAGTCAGGGCAGCATGGGTAGAATACAGATGGAAACCAATGGAACTCTCACAGGAACTACAGAGTAAAAGGTTTTAAGTTGCCTTTGAGAGATATTTCAAGGCCAACGAGGAAGGGAGCCTCTTAAACTACGTTATTGTGACCCTGGAGAAGATCCTGGCCCCAAGGGCTCTCAACAGGTTCCAGGGGAGGTGCACAGAGTCAGTGAGGACAACATGGCACTGTGCATACGGGGACATGGAGCACCTCTCTGGTTGCAACCACCATAGCAGTCGTGAGCTGGATGCCATCTCCTCCAGCCCTAGCTCTGCAGGGCTGAGCAGGGAAGACCCTTTCACCACTTGCATGTCCCACTCCATGGAAATTGTAAAAGAATGTTCATCAATTGCCTTCTTATCCCATCACAAAAGTCACCCCACAGCTGATTTGCAAAGTAAGAGCAACACCTCTGCAGCTGAGCTGCTATCTTCCTGCCTACACTTGGTTCTTGAACAATGCCACTGTTGGGGTGCCAACCCTCAACTCAGTAAAAAAAACCCAAGCATAACTTTACAGTGAGTCCTTCATCTGCAAAGCTGCATCTGTAGAATCAACCAACCTTGGATGGTGTAGTATTTAGTTAAAAATTTTGCATATAGATGGACTTGTAAAGTTCAAACTGATGTAGTTCAAGGGTTAACTGTACATCACTGGCTCTCCTAGTTCTCAGGCCTTTGAACTTGGACTGCAACTACACCATTAACTCTTGTGGGTCCAGGTTGCTGACTGTAGATCCTGGGACTTGTCAGCCTCCATAACCGTGTGAGACAATTCCTTACAACAAATATATTTCTATATAGATATTCATCCTATTGGTTCTGATTCTCCAGAGAACCCTGACAAATATAGATTTTGGTACCATGAAGTGGGATGCTGCTGTAACAAATACCTAAAAATGTGGAAGCTGCTTTGGAACTGGAAAATAGGTGGAGGCCAGAGGAGCTTTGAGGTGCATGCTAATAAAAAGTCTATATTGCCATTAAGGGACTAGTGGTAGCAACATGGATGTTAAAGGTGATTCTGGTGAGAGCTCAGAAAGAAAAAAAGAGAGCTAGAGAGAAAGCCTGCATCTTCTTAGAAAGTACTTAGCAGAATGTTTGTAGAAATGTGAATGTTAAAGACAATTCTCATGAAATTTTAAGTAGAAGTGAGGAATAGGCTATTGGAAACTGGAGGAAAGGTGCTCTTTATTATATAGTGGATAAGAACTTGGCTGAACTGTGTTCTAGTGTTTTGTGAACACAACAATGAAACTGGATATTTAGCAAAGGTGATTCCTAAAGGAAAGTACTGAAGATGTAGCTTTAGTCATCCTTCTAATAAAATATAAGAGGAAAGAGATGAGTTGAAGAAAGAAACTTTAAGCAAATAGGAACTGGAACTTAAAGACTGGAAAATTCTCAAACTATGAATCACTAAAACAATGTGAAGAGAATTCTAAAAGCTGGCTGAACAACCTTTTAATAAGGAGCTTAAGATGAGTGTGAACCATAGTTAAAATCAGTCATCTCAGCAGATGCCAGAAATAGAGGCTATAACCACCAGAAACACTGGAAGCTTCAAGAAAATGGGATAGAATGAAGGAAGGTTGTTAACATGAGTTACTCTTCAAGAAAAGAGAATGATGTAAAGGTGATTCAGAGGGCTGCCTAATATAGGCCCAGGTGGCAAGGCTGTTTCCTTCCTGGTTTCAGAAGGTGAGGCCCTTGAAGAAAGCCTTGGTGGGGGCTCTCAGCAGAGAGCTGGAGTAGGGTTGCCCACAGAGCCTTGAGGGTGACACTGACACCTCAGTGACCCCTGAGGGCAATGCATCAAACCAAAGAGGATTATTCCCAAGCCTTTAAAATCTAACGGAATTTCTCTTGCTAGGTTTTAGACTTGCCTGGGACCTGTCACCCTTTCCTTCTTTCCTGTCTCTTCCTTTTGGAACAAGAATGTCTATACTATGCCTGTCTCCCTACTGTATTTTGAACATATAACTTGTCTGGTTAGGAAAGGAATTTTGCTTCAGGAGGAGCCTCACCCATTTCTGATTTAGATGCTATTTAGATTAGACTCTGGACTTTAGACTTTAGAGTTGATGCCAGAATAAATTAAAACCTTAGGGGTTGTTGGGATGGAGTACATATATTTGCATGTGAGAAGGACATGAATTTGGGGGGGTGCAGGGTCAGAATGTTATGGACTGAATATGCCCCCTCAATTCATATGCTGAAGTCCTAACCCCCCAATGTGACTACATTTGGAGAAAGAGCTTATTGGGGGATGATATGGGTTTAATGAGGCCATAAAAGTGGGGCCTTAAATCAATAGGGCTGGCATCCTTATAAGAAGAGGAAGAGACACTGGAGCCCTCTCTTCCTCATGTGAGGACGCACATCTGTAAGCTAGGAAGAGAGCTCTCACCAGAAACCAGATTGACCAGGTCTTTGATCTTGGGTTTCCCAGCTTCCAAAGCTATGAGAAAATAAATTTCTGTTGTTTGACTTACACAATCTATAGTATTTTGTTATGGTAGCCTGAGTAGACAAATAAAAGAACCATCTAAAGGAGATATCAATCAGTGCTCCCTTCTAAAATAATCTACCCTTGCCTGCCCCATGGGGTACATGCTCCTAAGTCCTCAGCTTATTGGTCAGGGTAAGCACCTGACCCAGAAGACTATATCCAGGGGCCCCTGACACATTTCAGGCATAAACCCCACAGATTGGAGTTTCATTTATGCTCATAAGATCTTCTTTTGCATTGTTAATTCTCTAGGCATAACTCACATTAGGGTAAGTTACTTGGTCAGATCTTAGCACTACCCGAAAAGCTCATTGTAACTGATTTTGAAACTCGAGGCACTTTCCAAAAAGGACAGGCTTAAAAGGACAGCAGTTAGGATATTTCAGAAGCAAAGGTCAGAATGTGAGTGTGGGACAACTATAGGGGAGTGGCTAAGAAGTAGGTGAGGGTGGGGAGAGTGAAGGATACAAGGCACTGCAGTTTTCCCTGAGATGATTCTTTACCACTCACCTCCAATTCGTTTTGAGGGTGGCCTTAATCATAACTGTCCTAATCAAAGCAAATTTGACTCTAAGGATTAAAGACCCATTCAAACTTACTTATGTATTGGGGGAGGGGTTGTTATTGAATAGATACAGTGGAAGTCTAGAGGGACTTCTTGGCAAACTACAGTTATTTCTTCCTCTTTCCCCCACCCTGCTCCTTACCACCAGGCTCTGTGGCTTCTTGTGTCAGTTCATCTGGACAGGTCTACCCACCCTCTCTTACAAAGGCTCTCTCAGCCACCTCAAGGTGGGATGGGACTGGCCGGCCCATAAAACATCCACTGAGGAAATTCACGCTGAAAATCTCTGTTCAGATTGTTAGAAATGTCCAAAGATACCTTATTTTGTCTATTTTAAGTCCTAAATAATTAGATTTAAGTTTGGATAGTAGGCATTCTGAGTGAAGTATTATGACTCATTTTCTGATAAAACTTTTGTATTAACCACAAAATTCTTTTATTTAAAAAAACTCTATTGTAAAGTATTTCTAAAATGTTTGTCTTTCTTTTTAAGATAGTGACAATATTTGTTCCCTTTTGGTGATATGAATCGTAAGTTTTAATAGCAATTTCCATGGAAAAGATCTCAGGGAAAAGTAGAAACAGTATTGAATTTAGAGAGTCAGAACACCACATTCATCCCAGCTGTATCATCCAAGGAACCTCAGGCATGTCA
Source organism: Antilocapra americana (assembly GCA_007570785.1). NCBI lineage: Eukaryota > Metazoa > Chordata > Mammalia > Artiodactyla > Antilocapridae > Antilocapra > Antilocapra americana. The sequence goes on from ML662442.1 coordinate 39,063,528, forward strand.
CTGAGTCTCTCTGAGCCCTGCTTTCCTCATATGAGAAATCACTTTAAATTTATATGTGAAATTAACTTGAAAGTTGAAAGCTTCAATTTTTATCTCTAGTATATAGGACTTGCACTATAAATGTTTGTTGAATGACTTTTATAGTGTGAATGATCTCCATATACAAGGATAGGAAATTAGGCTGAATTTGTGCATATTCTAGACCATATTAGGGTTTTTTTTTTTTTTTGATACCAAATTCCTCATAGGAATTAGTTCTGTTGGCTTTTTTTTTTTTCACAAAGTGAAAGTAGGAAAGTAAGGAAACAAATATATAAGTTGAGGGCTCATTCACTGAGTATATGTTTAACTAAGTTGCTACTGTACAGGAAAGTCATTAATAGTGTATTCATTTCTTTTAAGCTTATTCAGCAAATACTCACCAAGGATATTGGGAACATGTTGTTGAACAGACATGACCCTGTCCTCATGGAGCTGACAGTCTCGTACTTGAAACACTCACACAACAAAAATGCACTAAGCATATATGCTCCATCTCCCCTGGCCTATTTTCTGAGTTCCTGCAAATGTTTCTTTTGACCAGGGCCTAGAACGAGTTGGGGGAAGCAGGACAAACATTAAGGTCCAGCAACTGAGAAGAGGGCTTGGGCCGGAATATAAATCTACATAATAATTTTTAGATCACAGTCCTTGGCTGAGGTTTTTTTCACCAAAGCTGGAACACTGGCTATATATAACAGTGTCCAAATGTCATGTCTTGGCTCTACTCCAATATACTAACACTATTTGAGAGTCTGTCCAGGGTCAGGCACTGTACTGAACACTTTCCACCTCTTGTTTTTAATTTTCACAACAGCCTTGCAAGATAGATACTTTTATCATCCTCAGTTTGCTTATGAGGAGACTGCAGCTATAGAGAACATGGCCAAGGTCACAATAGATGGCTATAACAGAATTAAACCTGTTCTGTCCTACTTGCGTACATACCTTCTTCCTGCCAAACCATGTAGGGCCTTTACTATTTTCTAAACAGAACAATGGGCTTCCCAGGTAGCACTAGTGGTAATGAACCTGCCTGCCAATGCAGGAAACATCAGAGATGTGGGTTCAATCCCTGGGTTGGGAAGATCCCCTGAAGGAGGGCATGGCAACCTACTCCAGTATTCTTGCTTGGAGAATCCCATGGACAGAACAGCCTGGCTCACTGACTGACTACTTGGGTAAACTGGGCAATGGCATAACTGACCGGGCAGCAACCTCAGTGGCTCAGCTAGGAGCGAGACATAGGCAGAAGGCAGCAGAAAAGTGTTGGGGCATCAGACCGGTGGATTCTAACTTCAGTCTACTAAAACAATCTCTCTTTATGTATCACAGAGACACACATGAGAGATTTCTTAAGCAGGCTGAAGCCCTCAGATATAAACCTAGTTTGTGGCTATGAACCATTAAGGATGCTTGATAACTACTAATTAAGTGAATTAGAAACACAATATATAATTACTGATGTTCTATTCTCCCCTCTGTCTTTGCTGCACCACAGGAAAAAGTTTCCACGGCAATTGGTTTGTATAAGCAAAGACCAAAATTAAATTAAGAGGTCACATGCCAGTAGCAAAGACAAAATCAGAGAAACATTTTCTAATCAGAAACTGCAAAGAAGTTTGGGCCTTTATATAATAGAGAAATTAGGATTGGATAGTGGTATTCTTTCAACCAACTTTTCACAAATATTTCCTGGAACAGGCCCAAGGACTGAATCCTCATTTAGCCTACTCTTTTTTCAGATATAATTGAATTCATTTGTTTTGGTTTCTGCCTCCCCACCTTCCACCCAGGGGTAGGGGCAGTGCTGCTCTGCTCTCATGTGGCACAGGGCAGTCATAAACCATGTCTGAATATCTCTTCTCTCAGGTATCAGAGGCTCTAGGTCTTTTCTTCCAAAGCTCCTGTCTTCTCACACCCCAGGGAAATTCCTCTATATCTTCCACTCCCCCAGTGATGCTCAGCAACCCGCCCCCTCCATTACCTTGCACTCCCCAGCCCCAAAAGTTATCCTTTGAAAATGAACAATTCCATCAGCTGTGGAGGAGATCATCTGAAAAATATCCTCTGAGAGGATTCTGGTTTTTGGAGGAAAATATAGGATTCTATTTTTGCAGGAAAATACAAAGACATGTCTAGAATCTTTAACTGAAATCACTGACCATTGCAAGAGGTGACACTAAGCTGAAGGAACATGCATTCCTTGGGGCAGAGGGATGTATGTATCAGTAGGAGGAGGAAAGGTAGCTCTTGTTGCTGTCTGGGGTCCATGGGAGAGGATTTAGCAACACACACATCAGGATGGAGTGAAAAGTCTCTAAAGACATATTCATTCCCACCCCGGGCCTCTGGTTTGGCATCTACTTAGCTCCTCAGACTCACCAGCCACCTCCACGGGGAGTGGGAGGATGTGACTAGTCAAATGATTCCCACCACCCCCCTGGATGCCTCTACAAGCTCCTGGAGTTCTCCCTGGCAGGGTGGCTGGCTCACATGGCTTCAGAGTTTTATGAATATGAGCTTTTACTTCTGCTTCTTGAGATTTAAAAAAAAATGTTCAGATGAAGGTACAACAGAGAAAGGTAAGAAACCTATGTCTCTCTCCTCTCTGTTCTTAAATGGTAGTTAAGAGGTAGTTTTTTTAAAAGAAATTTCATTTGGATATAGAAACTTAAACAAAAAATTCCCTTTCCTCTTTGAGGATTCTTTTCCACTATGTTTGTCAGAGGCTAAAATTAAGGTGCTTTTGGAACATGAACACACACACACACACACACACACACACACACACAAGCATGCTCACCCCAACACACCACAGTCTCTGTTCTTTTACTCACATTTCATCCCTGAGGATGTGCAGGCCTCCAGGACAAGAACCACAGTCACTGGGCAGTAGAGTCTGGTGAGCAGCCAGGGGGCTGGTGGGCTCTGTCTGCTCTTGCCATGAGTGGTTCTTTGGCATGGTTTAGCAGGGTTGAGAGTCTGTGTCATTTCTGCATGGTGTCCCAGCATCTAGTTGTCCTGTCTCCAAGTACAGTTTTCTATGTGCAACAAGGGAATTTGGGCTTCTCTGAAACACACTCCTGAGAGCAAGAGCAGAGGGAGCCAAGTGTGAAGGGTGTCAGCAGTGGTGACACGCCCTGGGGGAAGATGTGGGACCAGCTGGGCTCTGAGCCAACAGCAAGAGAAGGGAAGGCTGCTGTGATTCAGAGTAGTTCTTCCAGGATCCTTACTGCTCCTGGACCATCTTTTGTCATTTTAAAGTGGTGCTGTCACCACTGGTCTTGCCTTGACCCAGGAGAGTGCACTAATTTTCATTCATTAACATACTACTTTGCAATGAAGTTATTATCATACAAATGGTACTTAGTCCTCATAATCCATGAATAAAGTAGCATTGTCCTCATTTTGTTAATGAAGAAACCAAGGCTTCAAAGTGGTTGAAGCCACACATTCCCCAAGTTAAGGCTGTTAGTACTAGGAAAGAAAAGAAGTCTCCATCTTTGTTCTTATTCTTGGTTCTTTCCCTTACATACCTTTATCAACAGACAAGTGTATACTTTATTCCTAGCATGGAACGAGTTCAATTAGGTTCTGTTAAGAATTCAAAGACATAGTCACTTGGTTCCTACCACCCTCACATTTACAACCTGGTTAGCCAGAATTAAGAGATAGGAAGAGCTGGGTGATGTGCATTTAATGAGTTATTGGTTCACTTACGTACTAAGGAAATGGTTTTTAAGCCTTAAATACCAGACACTGGGACAGTAGTAGAAGGACACAAAGATGGAAAGGATTGTTCTCAAGAAATTCAGTCTAGACAGTCTCTGTTCTCAAGAAATTCAATCTAGACAAGGGACTTTCACTGCTCAAAGCTGTTCAATGGCTTCCCATTGCTTCCAAAGTAAAATCCCAAATCCTTAATGTGACCCACAAGCTAGGAGATCTGACCTTTGTCCCTCTCTCCACTTACACTGGGCATCATTAAGTTCCTCAGTCAGGTTAAACCTCCTTCCTTCCTCGAGGATCTCTGCACATGAGAGGGCTTCACAGATGTAGCTTTTGAGCAGGGTTTTGAAGAATACATAGGAGATTTTCAGGCAGAAACTGATATAATGTTTTCCAGCTAGAGGAGTTTTGAGTGGGGAAGGGACTTAGTGGATAGGAGTAGCTGGGGAAAGTTTCATAGAAAAGGCAAAATGTTCTTTGTATGTAACTGATATTCAATAACTGTCTGTTGAACAGAATTGGTTTGAGAAGGATAGGGATGGGCAGAGGGTGGTAGGATGGGAGAGCAGGAGAGTGACAGCAAGACCAAATAAGCAAAGCCTCAGGAGCTGGGAGTACCTGAGCATAATGCAAGGCAGAGGAACCATCTAAGAGGCAAGTTGGGAAGGCAGGGCAGTGAGGTGTGGGAGTGTGCTGGATGGGATGGGAGATCTGAACTCCAGTCACAGCTCAGCTACTTGCTTTGTGACCCTGGAAAAGTCACTTCTCTTTTCTTGGCCACAGAACTTGTGATGAAGATGGAGTGAGTAGGTGATTTCTTAGCATCTCCTTTCCAGGTGAAATGTACTCTTTACAGCTCAGGTGGTGACAGAGAGCTGCAGAAGCCAGGTAAGATCCAACACACTGGAAAAGAGAAGGAAATCTTAGGACAGAGAGAGCCCAGGCACAGTGCTGGCATTAGAGATCTCTATAGCATGCAAGGCTGAGGAGAAGGGCTGGAGGAATAGCCAGGGTTGAGTGACCTGCCAGGGGAAGCTGCAGCCTGATGTCCCACCAGGACCAGATCAGTGAAATCAATGGAATTTTCTATAGCAACCTGACTATTCCTAATTCTTACCCTGATCCAATGTCTAATGTTGGGGGACCAAGCTCACCATCAGGGGAGAAGGCTGCTGTGGCCAATAAAACTGATGTCCAGGTTCAAAGAGTAGGGAGGAGGCGAAAGAACTGAAGGAGTTTTCCAGATAGTCCAAATGAAAGGACAAGTCCCTCACCCAGGTTTTTTTCTCTAGTGACCCCGATTTTGCACCATAGATGTTGCTTGTTTCTCTCTCTTTTCTTTGGTACTTTTGGGGAGGGGGAGCAAGGCAAGGGAGAGGGGAAGAGACTTTTTTTCACAGGAGTCCTCAGAATTACAGTTCACAAACTATTCAGTAAACTGACCGGCCTCAACCTCCCCTTCAACGGCCTAATCTAAGGGGTGGATCTATGTGTTTTGTTGCTTGTCAGAAACAATTGCTGCGCGGCCCATTACATTTACAGCACGTCGCCCTTTAATTGGTGTAACACGCTGAGGCCTGAAAGGAGGAGAGGCCCACAAAAGCGCCCGTGAATGAGCCTTGACTCACACAAAAACACTCTGCAGAAGTTCAGAGCTGGCCCCTAACAAGGAGGTAGGGAGTTAGTTTGAAAAGGGGGTGAAGTTCAGAAATGTGTCACCTTGAGGAGCCTCCCATCAAAGCAATGGTCGCATTGACAAGCTGCAAAGAAAAAAAGTTAAACCTTCAGGGCTACGGACTTGCCTGCTGCATTTATTCTTTTTAAACTTGAGAAGGGGGGTGAGTAGGAAAGGGGAGAGTCTTTTTCTTCTCTTCCCCACCCTTGTCTCTCTACTCCCCTTATTTACTTCAGAGAACCCTAGAGAAGTCGATGTGAAAAAATATACCTCCCACATCCCTACTAAGATACACTATTTTTTTTTGTAATGTATAAAAAAGTCAGAATGAACGTGAGCAGCCTGAGGTTGCTGCTGCTGATTTCAACCTCTGTGGGAACACTGTTTGCTCTTTGCATCCCTCCTCCCCCCATTTTCTAAGGCAACTCTCCCAGTCCTGGGGTTTGGAGCCCCTTTGCCTGGGCCTGCCTGCCTGCGGGTCTGGAGACTGCGAACAAGGATTCCGTGAGGGTGAGGGCATGCATTCTGGTTCCTCAGTGGCAGAGGAGACTGGTGTGAGCCATATCAAAGTATATGGAAGCATCATTTGCACTGATCAGGGTACTGCAGTTGTGGGTTCTGCCCCCTCCTTGAAGAAGGAGGGGACCCAGCTTTCCCTCCCCCTGCCTGTAACACCTAGGTAAGATCCTACCCAGAGTGAGCCATGCTTTGGTTCCAGTTTGCAAAATAACATGTCCCAAAAAGAACTAGCATTCCAAGGTGGAGGTAGGGGACCAGGTCGCACCTTCTGTTCCTCTGCTCTCCATGGTCACCTGCTCCTCTAGTGCACATTCCTGGTTCCAGGTGCCTGGAATTTACTCAGTGGCGGTGGTGGGATCAATCTCTCTTGGCACTTCCCCTGCACCCTGCCCCTGGTCTTCTTGCAGGGATCCCCGCCACACAAGTGCCACCAAGGTGGAAGACCCTTCGTCCAGTTACTGGGTGCGTGCACTTGAGCACCCGAGAGGCACCCTCCTCTGCTCGCCTGTTCCCGCCTTTGTCTGGCGACTGGACCCCCACCCTAGCACTGCTCCTGTGAACTGGCTGCCCCATGCGAAGGCGGGGGGCGCTTCTCAATGCAGTGCCACAGCTCCCTCCAGATTTGTAATCCGCCAAAAAGCCGCTGATTGCTGCAATCGTTACTTTTCATTAAAAAAACTTAGAAGCAATTTGGGAGAACCCTTCTCAATGAATACATTTACTCCTGAACGGTCTTTATTCTCCGCCTCCACTTGATGAGTTTCTCTGGCACGAATCCGTTCTTACAGGCACAGAATGGGCAATCCCTTGATCCCCGTCAATTGTCATCCCGAGTCGGGGCCACTTTGACCGCCAATAGTGGGGAAGTCAGAGCTAATCCTCAGAAGGAATCACGGGAAAAGAAAAGCAACAATAACCAAGTCAAGCGTAAAAAATGAAAGAGAAATCTCTATTATCACTCACTACATTTCCCAGCTATGTACTGAAAAAATCAGCTCGCTTGTCATTCGAGTCAGACACCCACACAAGAATATGGGGTCGTGGTGGGTTGGTAGACTCACACGACGTAAGGAGCGATATTTGAGAGCCAAAGGCCTCTCTTCTGCCTCTGCCAAATCCCTCTCACATCCGCCATAACCATTAAATACAGACTGACTTTATTCTGTATGGGGAGGCCCAGGGATGGGGGGTGAGGGAGCCCCCAGCTGTGTATAGATACAAAAAGGTCCCAGCAGAGGGGTGGGGGTGGAGTGATGATGCTAAAGAAATCCACTCCTCTTGGGCACCTCCTGCTTGGGCGGTTGAGCCTCTCCTGCCTGGGTCCAGCCACCGCCTGGGACACCCCCTCAACCCTCTCTCCACAGCCCCTGCAGCTCCGTGGGTGCGCAGACTTGGAGGTTGGGTCCTGGCGCAGCTGCATGACGCACGCGTGCTCTGGGTCCACGGGCCGGGTTCCACGCAGCCTCCAGTCTTCCACAGTAGCTGGGACCCACAGTGCCGTGGGCTGGGGGGTGGGGTGTGAGAGTCCCGGGAATCGCTGGAGCAGACACAGAAAGACCTGTGAGAGTGTGCATACACAGCCACTTTCCACGCTGACACCTACAATTATATGACATAGGCCTTGATTCCTTTATGCCGCAGCCAAGTGAGGGGCAAAGTAAAGCAGGGATGCAGGGCAGGATTCTTGGCGCTACTGCAGCGTCTGGGGAGGGGTGGCCCTGCAGCCTCCTGCCACTCCCTCCCTCCCTCCCACCTCCCCAAGGGGTGGGACTGCTCCCTTGCTCAACGGATGGAGGTTTGATGGCCAGCACAGGGTTTAGAGGACCTGAATCCCAAAAGAAAGGGCTAGAACACAAAGTCCAGCAGCCTCTCCGAGTCCACTTCTCTCATGATGTTACAAAGCCAGTCTAAGGTGCCTTTAGGCTACTTTCATTTTCCCTTGCCCAGTCCTCCTGGGGACCAGGTCCTCAGGGGACCTCCCGTGATCGAGTGGTGAGGCTGCTTCTTCTTCTGGTTGCTCAGGGCAATGAGGAAGGACCACATGTGGGATGAAGGCCTCATGTTTTTTTCATCATCTCCTCCCTCAGGCCTTAGAGACACAGGCTGCCAGCAGCTCCTGTTCCTCCCAGCCACCCACCCCACCCTCAACCCCCTTACCCCACCCCATACCCTGTCCCCAACATCTAGGCACCCACCCTGTGAAGCAGTTATCTCTCTGAAGAACCTCTCCAGGCTGTCACTCCCCACAGTACACCATAACACATCACACACTGTATGTGTACACATGACACACTGCATACCAATAACACATACATTATCACATGTGTATACACACATGCAGAAAGTAACATTCAGGAAGCAACAAGCTTTGGAAACAATCATATTTACACAAGACCTGCACTCACCCACATACACAGTCACACAGACATGCACACATTCCTGTACACCTAGGCACACATGGATCATGCACACTCTTGAAATATCCTTGGGCATCAGATACTGGCTTCATCAGAAATGCCAGGTCAGGCAGGGGGGACTAGAGGGAGTCATCCAGGTAGGGGTCACGGTCTTTGGCTCTGAGGCCTGGGCCTCCGGGCCTCCTTCAGGATGCTCGCCAGGGCAGATGCCCCAATCTTGTCACTGGGCCTGTGTGTCGCTCACACCCCTCACCCGACATGGGCTGCACCAGAGCTGGGACAGCCCCAGGTGGCCACACCCATCAGGCCAGAGTCCGAGGTGAACATTGGACAGTGAGACTCACTGCAGCGTGGCACCAGGCACATGCCCACGAGCCTCCTGAAGGGAGTGGCTGAGCTAGTCTCCGCTGTGGTCATGTAGCTGGGGAGTGGGATGGACTCAGTTGGAAGGAGGGTTTCCAACCTGACTGACCTGCACCCACCCAGGTGAGGCATCCCACCCAGGGAGGATGGCGTAGGAGGTGGGGGCAGGTAGTGATAATCACCATCTATAAAGCCAGTGAGAGTGAAATGGTTCTGCCCAGCCCCAGATTTACATAAACTTGGAATCCCTGCTTCCACCAAGATGTGGAAAGGGTGCTTGCAGAGAGGGCAACCGACATTCTGCAATCCTAATTAGTGATTTTTGTCCCCTTGTTACTGGGCTCAGCATCTCATGCAAATGAACTCTTCATTTCAGCCACATTACCCCAGTTCCAGAATTAACTGACTCTTATCTTTAATCATATGCCGCTGAAGTTCTCTGAGCCGGCTAGCTTTTTATCTTGATTACTCTAATCAATAAGAAATGATAGAGTAGAATTATAAACTCTATTGGCTTTTAAATGTTGCCGACAAGCCCTCTAGATGCCATTCCCGTTCATTGTTATTTATTAAAATGATCCTCAGCCTAACAGCGGATGCAAATAGACACACGAACAAGAATTAGCCTTGGGAAAAGTCCCAGTTCACCTCCTACTCCCCAGGGAAGAGTCTTTGCTTGAGAAGATGGAAGCATATTAAAAAAAATTTTTTTAAAGAAAATTGCTCTTTTGGAGGTACAAAAGAAAAGAAACAAAAAAACAAGAAACACCAAATTCCCTACCTCATTCAGATAGTTTTAAAGGTAGAAGCTTTGAAAATGGCACTTTGAAATACAGAAACTCATGCTCTAGGAATGAATCAAATCTTTTATCTCTGTTTCTCTTCCTACTCCCCACCTTGCTGACTCCTCCCCCCCACAGACTTTTGCATACCAATATCTACAGAGTTATCTCTAAGTATGTATGATTTCAGACAGAACTCAAGAAAGGCAATTTCCTCCACTTTTTCTCTTAGGAGAAAAATAGGGCTTGGATCTCATCCTATCTGCAGACAATACCTTTAACTCTAGCTAGATGGCAGGTGGTGGCTGGCCAAGGTGTCAAAAGCACCTCTAATAGGAAGATTTAAGGTTCCTATATGTCCAGCATCAGGTGGATTGAGATGTCTCTCCCACTTCAGGCAGCCCATTGCCCGTACCCCTCTAAGGTCCAGGACACAACTCTCCCAGTCATACCTGCCTCACAGGCCAAATTTGCACAACACTCTTTCCCAAGAAACCAAAAAGAGAGTGTGGGGCATTTCTTCTCTCTCTCCACTCGTTGAGAGTAGGGGGAAAAAAAAGTTTATGTTATACGTGACAAACATCCCTCTTCACTCTCGACCAGCGTATTAATCCTCCTTTTACTCCCAATCTTGGCTCTAAGTTTGGTCCCGGATGGGGTGTCCTAGGAGAGTCAGGGGCTGCTGAAAACACCAGCTGTCATCACTCATCAGATCATGTACTAATTTACTAGCTTTCATTTAAATCCCCTCCCCCTAAACCCATTAAGAACCTATTCTGCACTAGGCACTTTGTCAGGAGCAAGATTCAGGTTCTGAGGCACACGAAACCTTTCCCTAGTTGGCTTGACACTCTGCCTGCTCTTTGCTTTGGATGGATTCTAAGAATGGTGACATCCACAGCTCCAAAAACGCTAAAGTGTTAGGCACACAAATTAATTCACACAAGCGACAAACTCGGCCTGCCCCTGCCCAGCAACCCCAAGGGGCGTATCACGCGTTTACGCACAGTCCTACTCGCCCCGCAGCAGATAGACGGCCCCCAAGCAGCCGTCTAGCCCCTGCAGCCCGCGTAGCTGCGAAATCTGTCCTCTTCCTCCAACTCCATCCCCGCACACAGCCCCAGGCGCTGCGCCGCGCCAGGCCGGGCCAGTCGGGGAAACTGCGCGCTCAGTCTCGCGAAGGCGCATCTGGCAATCACACACGCTCCGAGGAGGGGCGGCAAGCGGGAAACGAAAGCGGCCAGAACACTAACTCACCCAAGGCCTCTGTCGATACGTGCAAGAAGTTGGAAATCCGCGGGTAGGCTAAGCCTTTTTTTCTTTTTTTAAATGACACGTGGGGGGAAGGGCTGGATGTATCAAAATCATGTAAAATTTCTGTTCTTAGCAACATCCTTGTTATTAGGAATGATGATAAACCGCCAGGATTATTCTGGACTGTAAGTTATCAAGAGCCCACTAATTTCACATTAAAGCCCATTGACTGCAACGGCGTGATTGAAGGGTTTTTAACAATTAACATAATCAGAAAATGAGCTGAGATAATTTTTATTCAACTCATTACTTTTTAATCATGTATTTCTTTTAATTAATATCTTCTCCGTGAACATAACACAAAGCGGAGCCCCAATGCTGGCCCAAGCCAGCCTGTGGGACTGAATTTGACACAGCCAAACACTGCACCAACCGCATTCATCGTATCTCTATTGTGGTAATCGCAAAATAGAAAGATCTTGTCCAAAAGTCACCATGTTGTTTTGCAACACAATATAAAGGGGGGAGGGGCTGGAGTTGCACAAGCTGTATGATTTTTAAAATTCTACTTGACTTTTATATTTGGGTGCCTCTCTTGGTTTGCAGCCAGAGAGATAGATACAAATGAGAAGGAACAAACAGGAGGAAGAACAAGAAGAGAAAAGGCTTTTGGAGATGAATGTCCCATAGTGGGTTTTGGCTGCTCCTGCGTGCTACCAAGGCCAGCTGCAGGAACCTTAGAAGGCACAGAACTTGACCTCAGCGTGCCTGCCTTTGGCCTCACCTAGTCTCAGCTGGGCCGGAGAAGGCAATGGCACCCCACTCCAGTACTCTTACCTGGAAAATCCCATGGATGGAGGAGCCTGGTAGGCTGCAATCCATGGGGTCTTGAAGAGTCGGACACGACTGAGTGACTTCACTTTCACTTTTCACTTTCATGCATTGAAGAAGGAAATGGCAACCCACTCCAGTGTTCTTGCTTGGAGAATCCCAGGGACAGAGGAGCCTGGTGGGCTGCTGTCTATGGGGTCGCACAGAGTCAGACACGACTGAAGTGACTTAGCAGTAGCAGCAGTCTCAGTTGGGCCCCTGGGCCTGGCCCAGGCTCTCAGGGCTGAGGTGTTCAGCTTCAGTTCCCCCACCCTAATCAACCTCCTTGGGCTCAGACCCAATGGGATTAAATCCCTCTGCTCCCCAGCCCCAACAGCAAGTGGGCAGAACCTGCAGGCCCTTTCTTTTCAGTTAGGATATTGTACTGCTCAAGTATTTGCATTGTAGTCTAGGTGTCTTGACCCAACACTTCCTGGTAAGCACAACCTGGAAGACATGATCCATCTCAAATGCTCAAATGGCTCAAATGGGGCAGAGGGTTGGCATTTTGATGGCAAATTGGACTCCAGCTTCTCCCCCTTGGTGGGACATCTTGCCTGTGGCCTGACCACTGGATCTCCCAAGCCCACCAAAAAAAGGCTGTTTCTGGACTAAGATCTCTCACCCTGTGGGAGCTGCGTCAGCCTCAGAAAAAAGAAACAAAGCCGACCCCTGGTGGAAGAAAATGAAAGTTAAAAATATAAGGAAGGCTTGTGAGGGCCTCCTGCCCAAACATCTATACATGGGAGAAGGAGGGGAGAAGGAAGAGAGAGTGGGAAAGGGTAAATAAGGAAAAGGAAAATTGGAGAAGGCAGAAAACAGCAGAGATCACATGGCAGCAGGTGGAATTCAGGTCGAGAGAATGGGAAGAATGAAAGCAAATCCTTTGGGGCCCTTGGGTCAAGTATGCATCCTCAGTGCTTGTGGCCTGACTAATGTCACTGATCAGGCAGGGCCCTCTGATTTCTTCTCTTTCTCTCCAGTGAAGGTCAGAAGTTCTATGATTACAGAGGGAAGATGGAGGTCTCTGTTAGATACTGGCAGCATCTGCCTGCCTGTCTCAGAGAGTACACAAGTTCCAGAAACTTCCGTTACTCTAGACAAAGCACTGTCTCCTACCATCCTAACCTCTCAGTCTTAGCTAAATGATAGTAACTAAGGCAAAAAATTCAACCTACCAAAGGGGATAATGGCTTAGAATGCAAACTGCAAGCTTCATTTCTCTCTGGTATTTATCATTTAATTTTAATGAGGAACATCTAGGGCACAAGGTTTGTACCCAAGGGATGGTGGTATTTCAGGCACTAGAGCTAAACAGTGAAGGCAGAACCACTGTACTGAAGCCTCTGTGATGTCTAGGGCCCCTTAGAAGAAGAAAGAAAAGATGACATCAAAGATAAAGATCCCTCTGATGAGCAAGTCACTATTTACTTGAAGTGAACATTTCAGGTTAATTAAGGAAGTACAAAGTGTGGTATTGTGTTCTTGAGCTCTTTTAAAGCCTTTCTGGAATCTACTACCAAGATGGGCCTCTATGTTATTTCTTCCTCATCTTTCTAATTCATCTTCCTCACTCTTCTATGTGTCCTGATATACAAGGGTATCTTTCATACACCCTATCTCCCCTGCATCTATGACACGCCAGAATAATTTTCCTCTTGAAAATCCACCTTGCCCTCCGACATCTCCTATTTATCCAGAACTTTGCCCTGGGTAAGTTCTCAGGAAACAGTCATTGAATTGTTGACTATCTTCTGAGATTCAGAGTTTGGGCTTATAAACCAGGCTTAGGAGCAGGGTGGTCCTGGGCTGGTCTTTCTGTTGTGAACCACATCCACTCTGGCAACTGAGAACAACCACTGCTGAGGGGTGTGATGAAGATGCTGTCAGTGGCTGTGTTTGAGTGCATTATAGGAAGACAGATCTACAGGAAGACAGGTATGCTTATGTCTCTCCAATGCAAGTGCTAAACATGGGGGAGAGGAAGATAAGGGCAGGCAGATACACAGAGAGCACAGTTGTTCTGAAATCTGCTTTGATTAAAGCAGGTCAGGAAGATCAGTTTGGTGCCCTGGAGAGAGGGCAAATTGCCTCTCTTGACAAACGTTAATGAAACAGTCGTAGCACATTTTTGCCAAAGAAATAGACTGCAGGAAATATTAATAAGAGGTAAGTACATGTTCCTGTGAGAACAGACAGCACTATGTCCCACAGAGTGGGACTGTTGTCCCACAGTGACAACATATGCTTCTTTTACAGTTTCTCCACTTTGCCTTCCTGGTAGAGGCATCATTGCCTTGGGCCAAATCAGACCCAAACAATGACCTAGGCTTGAGATAAGGGACACCAAGTCAACAAAGAGCCTTGGCAAATGAATTATAATTCCTATGGGCACCCCTGGAACAAGAGGCAGAGTTGTGGTGATCCCACTTTGGAACAGGGCACTCTTCTGAGACCACTGTATCTTCTCTTTAAAGCTTTCATGAACTCTTGACACATGCATCCTGTTCAGTTTTTCCTGTTCATCAGAGCATTATGACACACTCAGTACATCCTAGTATTGTAGCCACTGTTCTGAAAATAGCCAGAATGTTTCATAGCTTCTCTGGCTAACTTCAAAGGTGATTTTGTTTTTTCCTACTTGGACTGAGTCTGAACACTGTGAAGCAAAGAGAAGAATGTACAATCATTCAGTTCATTTCAGTCACTCAGTCGTGTCCGACTCTTTGTGACCCCATGGACTGCAGCCCGCCAGGCTTCCCTGTCCATCATCAGCTCCCAGAGCTTGCTCAAACTCATGTTCATTGAGTCAGTGATGCCATCTAACTATCTCATCCTCTGTCGTCCCCTTCTCCTCCTGCCTTCAATCCTTCCCAGCATCAGGGTCTTTTCCAAGGAGTCAGTTCTTCACATCAGGGGGCCAAAGTATTGGAGTTTCAGCCTCAGCATCACTCCTTCCAATGAATATTCAGGACTGATCTCCTTTAGGATTCACTGGTTTGATCTCCTTGCAATCCAAGACTCTCATGGGTCTTCTCCAACACCACAGTTCAAACATCCGTTCTTTGGTGCTCAGCTTTCTTTATAGTCTAACTCTCACATCCATACATGACTACTGGAAAAACCATAGCTTTGATCAGACAGACTTTTGTTGGCAGAGTAATGTCTCTGCTTTTTAATATGCTGTCTAGGTTTGTCATAGCTTGTCTTCCAAGGAGCAAGCATCTTTTAATTTCATGGCTGCAGTCACCACCTGCAGTGACTCTGGAGCCCAAGAAAATAAAGCCTCTCACTGTTTCCATTGTTTCCCCACCTATTTGCCATGAAGCGATGGGACTGGATGCCATGATCTTCATTTTTTGAATGTTGAGTGTTAAGCCAGTTTTTTTCACTCTCCTCTTTCATCAAGAGGCTCTTTAGTTCCTCTTTGCTTTCTGCCATAAGGGTGGTGTCATCTGCCAATCTGAGGTTATTGATATTTCTCCTGGCAATCTTGATTCCAGCTTGTGCTTCTTCCAGCCCAGCGTTTCTCATGATGTACTCTGCATGTAAGTTAAATAAGCATTAAAGCAGTTCAAGTTTTGAGACAGCCAAACTGCACAATTCAGGCCAGAGTATACACTGAAAGACTGAATTATCTGAATTGTGTAGTTCACTCTCTGTCACCAGATGATTATATCATTTTTCTTTGCTTTGTGCTCTGTAGATACAAGCTTGCTCTTTAGAAGAATTCTCAAGGTATATAAGGAAGAGCTTAGTATCTTGAATGGTTTGTTGGGATGCCATCATTGCTTTGGTGAAAACTGAAAATCTACTCATACTATATCTAGATTTTAAAAACCCAAGTTTTCTGTTCAGCAGAAAACAGAAAACTTGAATAGTATGTCACATTATATAGCATGTCATACTTAAAAAAATTATTTATTTATTGGCTGTGCTGAGTCTTCGTTGCTGCACATAGGCTTTCTTTAGTTGTGGGGAGTGGGGTCTACTCTTTGTTGCGGTGCATGGGCCTCTCATTGCAGTGGCTTCTCTTGTGGAGCATGGGCTCTAGGTGCACAGGCCCAGTAGTTGTGACACTGAGGCTTAGGTGCCTCATGGAACGTGGAATCTTCTTGAACCAGGGATAGAACCTGGCATTCTTTGTATTGGCAGGCAGATTCTCAACCACTGGGCCAGCAGGGAAGTCCTAGCATGTCATACTCTTTTTTCATAGATTTTATTTTGAAAACTTTCACCATACACAAGAGTATAATAATTCCCCATGAATCCATCATCCAACTCCAATAAGCATCACATTTGCCTTCTTGCTTCCTATCTCCCTCTTGGTTTGCTTAGGGTACTTTAAAGTGGATGCCAGATATTACACATCATTTCACCCTTAAATATTTCATTATACATCTCAAAAAATAACATATCATAGTTACAATGGCAATATCACATTTAAGAAAAATAGTAATTCTCTAGTATCATATAATATCTAGTCCATACTGAAGTTTCTCTAATCATCTAAAAGAAAATTTAGTCTAATAGCTAATAGTCTGTTTGAATCCAAACAAGATACACTTGTTTTTGATTGTACAGCTCTTAAACCTTTTAAAAACATTTTTTGGTTTGTTTTTGTTATAGCTTTTTAGTCTTTTTTTTTCTTTTTTAAAAAATTTATTTAATTGGAGGCTAATTACTTTACAGTATTGTGATGATTTTTGCCATACATTCACATGAATCAGCCATGGGTGTACATGTGTTCCCCATCCTGAACACCCCTCCACCTTCTTCCCCATCTCATCCCTTAGGGTCATCCCAGTGCACCAGCCCTGAGCACCCTGTCTTATGCATCAAACCTGGACTGGCGGTCTGTTTCACATATGATAATATATATGTTTCAATGCTATTCTCTCAAATCATCCCACCCTCACCTTCTCCCACAGAGTCCAAAAGTCTGTTCTTTAAATCTGTGTCTCTTTTGCTATCTTGCATATAGGGTCATCGTTACCATTTTTCTAAATTCCAATATATGTGTTGATATACTGTATTGGTGTTTTTCTTCCTGACTTACTTCACTTTGTAATAGACTCCAGTTTCATCTGCCTCAATAGAATTGATTCAAATGTATTCTTTTTAATGGCTGAGTGATATTCCATTGTGTATATGTACCACAGCTTTCTTATCCATTCGTCTGTTGTTGGACATCTAGGTTGTTTCTTGTCCTGGCTATTGTAAACAGTGCTGCGATGAACATTGGGGTGCATGTGTCTCTTTCAATTACGGTTTCCTCGGTGTGTATGCCCAGCAGTGGGATTGCTGGGTCATATGGCAGTTCTATTTCTAGTTTTTTAAGGAATCTCCACACTGTTCTCCATAGTGGCTGTACTAGTTTGCATTCCCACCAACAGTGTAAGAGGGTTCCCTTTTCTCTGTACTCTCTTCAGCGTTTATTGTTTGTAGACTTTTTGATAGCAGCCATTCTGACTGGTGTGAGATGGTACCTCATTGTGGTTTTGATTTGCATTTCTCTTGATAATGAGTAATGTTGAGCATCTTTTCATGTGTTTGTTAGCCATCTGTATGTCTTCTTTGGAGAAATGTCTGTTTAGTTCTTTGGTCCATTTTTTGATTGGGTCATTTATTTTTTTGGCATTGAGCTGCAGGAGTTGCTTGTATATTTTTGAGATTAATTCTTTGTCAGTTGCTTCATTTGCTATTACTTTCTCCCATTCTGCAGGCTGCCTTTTCACCTTGCTTGTAGTTTCCTTTGTTGTGCAGAAGCTTTTAATTTTAATTAGGTCCCATTTGTTTATTTTTGCTTTTATTTCCAATATTCTGGGAGGTGGGTCATAGAAGATCCTGCTGTGATTTAGGTCGGAGAGTGTTTTGCCTATGTTTTCCTCTAGGAATTTTATAGTTTCTGGTCTTATGTTTATTTAGATCTTTAATCCATTTTGAGTTTATTTTTGTGTATGGTGTTAGAAACTGTTTTAGTTTCATTCTTTTACAGGTGACTGACCAATTTTCCCAGCACCACTTGTTAAGGAGATTGTCTTTTCTCCATTGTATATTCTTGCCTCCTTTGTCAAAGATAAGGTGTCCATAGGTGCATGGATTTATCTCTGGGCTTTCTATTTTGTTCCATTGATCTATATTTCTGTCTTTGTGCCAGCACCATACTGTCTTGATGACTTTTACTATAGTCTCTCCTATCTCCTGCCCCCTCTTTTCACATGACACTGACTGTTTTTTTTTAAGAAATCAGGTCAATTGTGCTGAGGAATGGAATTTGCCTGCTTGCTTCCTCATGGTATCATTTAGCAGAAGTTTCATGTGTCAGTGAAGCAGAAGTTCAACTTGATTTTCTGTCTTCTGCATTTTCTGAAGACTAGAAATAAGATATAAAAATGAATAAATTCAGGTTCTTTTTTTCTTCCATTGTTTGGGCAAGTATATATTAGAGGTGAATTTCACATTGCACAGAATCAGGAGGCCTACAATGTCTTGTTCTGGTTTGAGTGAAGCTCAGGTTGATCAGCAGGTTCAGGAGATAACACTTCCTCATAACAAAGTTCCCATTACTCTATAACTTTGAATCAGGCATTTCACTAGGAGAAGCACATCATCCTTTTCAAAGCATATTTCAAGTAAATTATTTCTTTTTACCAGTGATACATATAATTTTTCTTATTGTATAGAGGAGTAACAGAGAAGTCACTTTGGGGGCAACATAGTGACTTTGGGGCACACACAAATCCAAAATTCAAATCTTCTGATTTCTGACTCCAAATCCTTTTCTATGACAAGAAACATGATAGGCAATAATGCTTCCTGGTGTCCTGCCACTTGAAATCAAAGGAGTATTTAAAAACTGGACTTTTAAGTCTTTGACTTAAAAATATTAATTGGGAATTAATTAGCTTGGATCACTCTAGTCTGGAACACCAGATACAAGAAATTTGATTTGCTTGATAATGAACATCTGAAAGCCCCAATCCCATCTTCATTGTTTGAGTCAACTTTTTGTTTGCATAGTTTTTGACAGATAAACCAGAGAGGATACTCTTCTTACTCAGAAATATTCTGGTCCCCAGAACTGGGCTGTTTATAATAAAGGTTGTTTGTGTTTAGCTAAAAGTATCAGAAACACAAATTCCAGGGTCTTGAACAAACAGGATTTTATTTTCCTCACACAATGAGAAGGCCAGAGGTCAGCAGCTGCTTTGCTTTAATGACTTAACGATTACAGGATAGCTGCTGTCTCTCAGTCTTTTCCACAGGGTCTCAAGGTGGCTGCTGCATGTCCAATCATTATTTCTGCATTCAAGACAGAAGATGGGAGCTCAAGAAAAGGCCATGCCAGCTACATCTATTCCTGTCAATTAGGGAAATATATGCTTCACCAAAACAGCCCTAGCAGTATTCTTTTGGGTCAGAACTGGGTCATATGGCATCCTAAACTGCTAGAGAGCTGGGAAAGCTGTATCTGGCATTCAAATCTCTATTGTAGAGGCAGCAAGAAAGAGATGGAAGTTGGGCATAAATGAAATGCTGATCCACCTACATCAAGCCCAACCCTCTTTGTTCTCTGACACATACTATCTCCTACATTTTCATGAAACCAAGTCATTCATTCTGCAGAATGGTAAGGAATAAGAATACCCTTATTCCTGACTTCTCTGACCACAAGGGATGGTAGTCAGACAAAGACTGGCTCCACATATGGAATGAAGTTAAGTCAGAAAGAGAAAAACAAATACAGTATATTGAAACATATATATGGAATCTAGAAAAAAATGGTACTGATGAACCTATGTGCAGGGAAAGAATGGAGATACAGATGTAGAGAACGGACTTATGGATACAGGGAAGGAAGGAGAAAGTGGGACAAATTGAGAAGATAGCATTGACATATATACACTACCATATGTAAAATAAATAGCTAGTGAGAAGCTGCTGCATAACACAGGGAGCCTAGCCTGGAGCTCTGTGACGACCTAGACAGGTGGGATGGGGTGGGGGTGAGAGGGAAAGAATAGTTATGACTGATTCATGTTGTAGGACAGAAACCAGCACAACACTGTAAAACAATTATCTTCCAATTAAAATTTTTTTAAAAAAGATCAGTTCCAACCTCTAGGAGGCAATGAGTACCTTGAATACTAAGGTAGATGAAGTTGAATTTTACTAGTCTTTGAATTCCATGGTTTGTTTAAGGCCATTAGAGAATTTTAAAGATACCAGACTGAGTCGGAGTAAGACTGAGAAATAATGGAAGATCTGCAGAGCACAAAATGTAAGACAGGGTATCAACAAAAAGTCTACAAACAACAAATGCTGGAGAGGATGTGGAGAAAAGGGAACCCTTGAACACTGTTGGTGGCAATGTAAATTGGTACAGCAACTATGGAAAACAATATGGTGTGTCCTCAAACAACTAAAAATGGAACAAACATATGATCCAGCAATTCCATTCCTGAGTATATATCTGGAAAAATGAAAACACTAATATGAAAGGATACATGCACCCTGGTGTTCACAGCAGCACTGTATATAATAGCCAAGACATGGAGCAACCCAAGTGTCCATCAATAGATGACTGAGGGACATCCCTGGTGGCCCAGCAATTAAGACTCTGTGCATCCAAGGCAGGGGACATGGGTTCAATCCCTGGTCATGGAAATAAGATCCCACATGCCATACAGTGCAGCCAAAAAATTTTAAAAAATAATGATTAAAACATAGACAACTGAATTGAGAAGATGGATTATTACTCATAGAAAATGAAATACTGCCATTTGTGGCAGTGTGGATGATCCTAGAGAATATTATGCTTTAGTGGGATAAGTCAGACAGATAAAGACAAATACTATATGATATCACTTATATGTAGAATCTAAAAAAGGTAATACAAACGAATGTATGTGCAAAACAGAAACAGACTCACAGATATAGGAAGGAAACTGTCATTACCAAAGGAGAGATGTTATAACGTGTATAATCCCTATAATACCCAGTATATCCTTGTTACCTATTTATTTTATATAGAGTAATTTGTACCTGGATGAAGCACACACTGGAAACATCAATAACCTCAGATACGCAGATGACACGACCCTCACATCAGAAAACGAAGAACAAAAGAGCCTCTTTTTTTTTTCCTTTCTTTTCTTTTTTTATTCAAAAGAGCCTCTTGATGAAAGTGAAAGAGGAGAGTGAAAAAGTAGGCTTAAAATTCTACATTCAGAAAATTAAGATCATGGCATCTGGTCCCATCACTTCATAGCAAATAGATGGAGAAACATGGAAACAGTAAGACTTTATTTTGAGGGGCTCCAAAATCACTGCAGATGGTGACTGCAGCCATGAAATTAAAAGAAAGATGCTTGCTCCTTGGAAGGAAAGCTATGACCAACCTAGACAGCATATTAAAAAGCAGAGACATTACTTAGCCAACAAAGGTCCATCTAGTCAAAGCTATGGTTTTTCCAGTTGTCATGCATGAATGTGAGAGTTGGACTACAAAGAAAGCTGAGTGCCAAAGAAGATGCTTTTGAACTCTGGTGCTGGAGAAGACTCTTGAGAGTCCCTTGGACTGCAAGGAGATCAAACCAGTGAATCCTAAAGGAAATCAGTCCTGAATATTCATTGGAAGGACTGATGCTGAAGCTGAAACTCCAATATTGATGCAAAGAACTGACTCCTTGGAAAAGACCCTGATGCTGGGAAAAATTGAAGGCAGGAGGAGAAAGGGACAATAGGGGATGAGATGGGTGGATGGCATCACCGACTCAATGGACATGAGTTTGACCAAGCTCCAGGAGTTGGTGATGAACAGGGAAGCCTGGCGTGCTGCAGTCCATAGGGTTGCAAAGAGTCGGACATAACTGAATGACTGAACTGAAGTAATATCTTATAATGGAGTATAACCTGCAGGAATACTGAATCACTGTGCTGCACACTTGAAACTAACATAATAATAAAATCAACTATACTTCCATTTAAAAAAAAGCCAAGGTACTATGAGTCAGAAAGCAGTCTTGACACCAGGATATTTCCACTACAGAAGGATTTCTCGTTACTTCTGTCTCAAAATGTCTGCTACATGTGATTTCTAAATGTTTGAAAATTCCTTCAACAGTGGGAAAAACCTCCAACAATGTTAAAACTCAAAAAGTTCTGAAAGGGTAACATTAACTTACATTTTAAAAAAACTTAAAGAGCCTCAAGTATAATTATGTCTTTCTTATTAAAATAAAGTTCAGATTCTTCACCGCAGAGCCAAAAGTGGGCAGTCAGCCCTCTTGTTTCCTGGTAGTACAGCAGAGATATGGTTAGAACATTAAAAAAAGATTTTACTCAGGACTAACTAGAAAAAGAGATGATAAAACAGAAATAAACACAGTTTGTAAGACAGCATGATCCATGATTAAAGACTCACACCATTAGTCAGAGAACCCAGGGAAAGAAATATTTGGGTTATCCTCCTTCTACCTGGTAGACACCATTTGACCTCCATCAGTCAAGCATGAACTTAGTGCTAATTAAACTCCCAGCAATCTAACTTGAGAGAGGCTGTCTCCCTCCTTAGATTCTGACCAGTGTTCTAGTTTCCTGTCTGAGCTTTCCAAACTTAAGTCAGATGACTGACATCCACCCCCACCCCACCCCCCCGCAAATGACCTCCCTCTTCAGGTGAGAAGTGTATTCATTAAGATTGAGTTCTGATCTTGAACCTGATAAGCCCCAGTGGGATATTCTTCACATCAGAACAGAATTTAGTTCCAAAATTTACACAGAACTGGGGTACAGAAAATCATGGCTAGTGGAGGTGGGGGCCTATAATGGGAATATAGTGTCCAAAGGGCCAATATTGCTTCTCTTGAATGGAGAAGGACTATCTGAATAAGAAGTGAGGGGAAACTACAAAACATGGAAATGAGCAAAAGGGTAACTGGAGAGTCAAAAAATATTTCATGTTTTCCAAACAGGTTAGTAAAGAAGTGCAATAGTATTTCTTTGTGGGAACTCCAGACCCTTTGTTTCTGAGAACTCCCTGGGAGTCTTACATGTTGTCCCTAGAACTAGTCCTGTGGCCATCCAGGGACATCAGCTCCTTTCCTCTGATGTGCTTGAGTAACGTGTCCTATTTTGTCCCAACAGTCTCCATTCTGTGCACTGCTCATTTCTGCACTAGCCTGAATGTGCAAGTCCCCTGAAATACTATCAGGACATACTCCTGGCTCTTCTCCCCTCACAGATAAATCCCTGATCCTTCCCCAAGAGTCATTAATGTTGATGTCTCTAGAGACTCAAGATCTTAACTTTTTACAGACAGCATAATTTTAAAAACTATATCTTTTAGTTCTTGTTGGTTTAGTTCTTTCAGAGCCTTTGCTTAGAAGAAAAGGATTTTAAGGAGCTGGACTGGAGAAGCCAGTCTATGCAAGATTTCTTTCTTTCTTTTTTTAAAATTAATTAATTTATTTTTTCCCTTACATTATCGTGTTGGTTTTGCCATATATTGACATGAATCCGCCATGGGTATACATTATTATGCTAGAAATCACTTCTCTACCTATCCCTTTGTCCCTGAACCAAATGTCAAGTCCCTGGCCCCAGGAATTCATTATTTCTCAGCAAGCCCTTGGGTTTCTCAAGCTCCAGACTTTAGCAGCTGCCTTCCCACACCCTCACATCTCCAACCCCACTAATGTGCTCAGATGTGTGAATCCCAGAGCTCATCTCTGTTAGGCTTATGCTGGGACCTCTGATATATATGTTTTGCCCACCTCACTACTTTTCTGTTTTTCTGCTACAGGTAGGTCTCCAGCACCAGTGTCCATATGGTAGAAGGCGCTCCCCCAAATGGTTTCTGCCAATGTCTACATTCCCAGGGTGAGCTGCAGTTGCTTCCTGACTCTCCAGAAGACTCTTCAAGGTGAGTAAGGAGGTCTGACCCAGGCTCTTCTCAAATCACTGCTTCTGCCCTGGGTCCCAGAGTGTGTGAGATTTAGTGTGTGTCCTTAAGAGTGAAGTCTCTATTCACCCCAGCCCTCTAGGACTCCTGAAGGTAAAGCCCACTGGCTTTCAAAGCCAAATGTCTAGGGGCTTGTCTTCCCTGTGCAATACTCCCAGGCTCAGACTTCTCACTCCTTTGGAAGAATCTGCAATGTAATTATTCTCCATTTTGTTGGTTACCTACCTGGGAGTACTGGACTTGACTGAACTGTGAGTCTAGCTCTCCAACCTGCCTTGTTGAGGTTCCTTTTTTAGTTGTAGAAGATCTTTCCTGGTAGATTTCAGTGGTTTACACTGATAGTTGTCCTGTGGATAGTTGTGACTTTTGGTGCATCTATGAACTCCTCAGGTGGGCTCAGGGTCTTTCTACTCTGCTACTGACTCTTCTTCACCTTAAAAAAAATCTCTGAATAATATGCCAACATATGGATATACCACAAGTTTATCCATTCACTTTTCGTTGCTTCAAATATTTTGACAATTATGAAAATACTAGTAACATTGGTTGAAACACTGACACAGTGGTATAAAAACATATACAAATTTGGAATGGGCTAGATATAGATAATTATATAAAATAATGTAAGATAAGGAGGTATAGCAAAAAAAATTAAAAGGGAAGGTTTATTCAATAAACGTCATAGAGATAACTAGTTGACAATTTGAAAATAGCAAACTGTTTAGGATTTCATCTTACATATTTGTGCTACTCAACAGTTCTCTCACTGTCCATAAGCTGTTTCATAAGAGGATTCTTTCATTCATGAAAATAGAAGGTAAATAGAGGGTTCAGTTCAGTCCAGTTGCTCAGTCGTGTCTGACTCTTTGTGACCTCATGAACTGCAGCACGCCAGGCCTCCCTGTCCATCACCAACTCCTGGAGTCCACCCAGACCCATGTCCATTGAGTCAGTGATGCCATCCAACCATCTCATCCTCTGTTGTCCCCTTCTCCTCCTGCCCTCAATCTTTCCCAGCATCAGGGTCTTTTCCAATGAGTCAGCTCTTCGCATCACATGGCCGAAGTATTGGAGTTTCAGCTTCAACATCAGTCCTTCCAATGAACACCCAGGACTGATCTCCTTTAGGATAGACTAGATGGATCTCCTTGCAGTCCAAGGGACTCTCAAGAGTCTTCTCCAACACCACAGTTCAGAAGCATCAATTCTTCGGCGCTCAGCTTTCTTTATAGTCCAACTCTCACATTTATACATGACCACTGGAAAAACCATAGCCTTGACTAGACAGACCTTTGTTGGCAAAGTAATGTCTCTGCTTTTAAATATGCTGTCTAGGTTGGTCATAATTTTCCTTCCAAGGAGTAAACGTCTTTTAATTTCATGGCTTCAATCACCACCTGCAATGATTCTGGAGCCCAGAAAAATAAAGTCAGCCACTGTTTCCACTGTTTCCCCATCTATTTGCCATGAAGTCATGGGACTGGATGCCATGATCTTAGTTTTCTGAATGTTGAGCTTTAAGCCAACTTTTTCACTCTCCTCTTTCACTTTCATCAAGAGGCTCTTTAGTTCTTCACTTTCTGCCATAAGGGTGGTGTCACCTGCATATCTGAGGTTATTGATATTTCTCCTGGCAATCTTGATTCCAGCTTGTGCTTCCTCCAGCCCAGCGTTTCTCATGATGTACTCTGCATATAAGTTAAATAAGCAGGGTGACAATATACAGCCTTCACATACTACTTTTCCTATTTGGAACCAGCCTGTTGTTCCATGTTCAGATCTAACTGTTGCTTCCTGACCTGCATACAGGTTTCTCAAGAGGCAGGTCAGGTGGTCTGGTATTCCTGTCTCTTTCAGAATTTTCCACAGTTTATTGTGATCCACACAGTAAATCTGATAGACAGAGTGCCTGATGAACTATGGACAGAGGTTCATGACATTGTACAGGAGACAGGAATCAAGACCATCCCCAAGGAAAAGAAATGCAAAAAAGCAAAATGGCTGTCTGAGGAGGCCTTACAAATAGCTGTGAAAAGAAGGGAAGTGAAAAGCAAAGGGGAAAAGGACAGATATACCCACTTGAATGCAGAGTTCCAAAGAATAGCAAGGAGAGATAAAAAAGCTTTCTCAGCTATCAACTGCAAAGAAATAGAGGAAAACAATAGAATGGGAAAGACTAGAAATCTCTTCAAGAAAATTAGAGATACCAAGGGAATATTTTATGCAAAGAGGGGCTCAATAAAGGACAGAAATGGTAGGGACCTAACAGAAGCAGAAGATATTAAGAAGAGGTGGCGAGAATACATAGAAGAACTGTACAAAAAGATCTTCACGACACAGATAATTACGATGGTGTGATCACTCACCTAGAGCCAGACATCCTGGAATGTGAAGTCAAGTGGGCCTTAGGAAGCATCACTACGAACAAAGCTAGTGGAGGTGATGGAATTCCAGTTGAGCTATTTCTAATCCTGAAAGATGATGCTGTGAAAGTGCGATATCCAACATGCCAGCAAATTTGGAAAACTCAGAAGCGGCCACAGGGCTGGAAAAGGTCAGTTTTCATTCCAATCCCAAAGAAAGGCAATGCCAAAGAATGCTCAAACTACCGCACAATTGCATTCATCTCACACGTTAGTAAAGTCATGCTTAAAATTCTCTAAGCCAGGCTTCAGCAATACGTGAACCGTGAACTTCCAGATGTTCAAGCTGGTTTTAGAAAAGGCAGAGGAATCAGAGATCAAATTGCCAACATCCGCTGAATCATTGAAAAAAAAAATAGAGGGTAGTGAGTAGTATTAATCCCTTTCCTTAGAAGGACTACTGTTTCATGGTCAGTGTGGTACTCAAGTAGACAGGACCTGACCAGCATGTTGCTACTGTAAACTTGGTAGGTCCATCTGTAAACAGAGTGCATGCATGTGTGACAAGTTGTTTCAGTCACATCCATCTCTTTGAGCCCTATGGACTTAGCCCGCCAGGCCCATCTGTCTATGAGATTCTCCAGGCAAGAATACTGGAGTGTGTTGCCGTGCACTCCTCCAGTGGATCTTTCTGACCCAGGGATAGAATCTGAGTCTCTTATGTCTCCTGCATTGGCAAGCGGGTTCTTGACCACTAATGCCTCCTGGGAAGCCCAAACAGGGGTGCAGCACACTTTTGTAGCTTCCTGATGCATTTATAGAAGTTCCTAGAGCAGTAACATGTAGGAATGAAGAAACTTATTTTTCTTGTTTCAGTTAGGAGAGTTTAGGTTATGTTTTAGTAAGAACCTCAAATCTTAGAGGTTTATAAGAACAAAGATTTATTTATTGCTCATGAATAGGTCAGTTGCTAAAGATCTGCCTGAAATGCAGGAGATCCAGGTTCGATTCCTGGGTCGAGAAGATCCCCTGGAGAAGGAAATGGCAATCCACTCCAGTATTCTTGCCTGGAGAATCCCACGGACAGAGGGGCCTGGCAGGCTACAATCCATGGGATCACAAGAGTCGGGCATGACTTAGCAACTAAATCACCAACCATGCTACATAGCCACTGGAGTGAGGCTAGAGGCTTCTGCTCCTTGCTTTCCCACTCTGAGACCCAGGCTAATGGAACAAACTGCCTTCTCCAATACTACCAGTTGCCATGGCCAACAGAAAGAGGACTTTGAAAGGTCTTGTATAAACAATCAAATGTTCTAGCCCAAAAGAGATCTGCTCAAAATTCATTAGCCAGAATAAGTCACATGGTTCTTTCCAACCACATGCTTTACTAAGCCCATCTCAGGTTTGAGAAGAAAGAAGGGGAACTATTTATGTGATAGGTGGTAATTTTAAGAATTTAGTACCAGGAAAGTTTCATCTTCTATAAAGGATAATTATGTTTGTTCTTTTCTGATAATGATTATAACTATCAATAATAGGTGCCAGAATTCTACACATTTTTTTTTTACTCCTTATTATAAATGTACAGTTGCTACTAGATGGGAACACTGTGGCTTCATGAGGTTAAATAGGTAAATTAGAGGTAAATAGTAAGTGGCAGACCAGGAGTTGAACCTCATGTTGATAGACTAAGTATAGGGCTAAATTTCACAACAGGTCATTTGCTAGCTCCTATGATTAGCATATTAGATTCCTTCTTTTTTTTTCCAGCTTTAAAAATCCTTATACTAATTTTAAGCTTGTATATATATTTTTTGTGTTATCTCAAATATTTTTAAGTACCAGGGAAAATTTATAGCAAGTATCTCAAAAGTATTCATATCTTATATAAATAACTCATACATACTGAAAAGGAAACATTAAAACTTCAAAAAATCAGTAGGAAAATCACAGATATCCCTGAAAAAAAGAGAGGGAAATCTAGTTTTATAGAAGGCAAAATATGTTCAAATGTACTAGTTAATAACAAAAAAAACTATATTAAAATTTTTTTAAATTATCCAATTTTGGCAAGGTTTTGGTATAACCAAGGTACTCATGCATTACATAAATTATTAAAAACTAACAGTTATTTGGGATATAACTGGAGCCTACATTAAGATTCACAAAAATGATCACTTTCTTTAACTCAACAACTGTAAATATTAATCCCAAGGAAAAGCTTAAAAGATAGGAAATATTAAATATGTGAAAATGTTTATTACAGTGTTAAACTTGAAAGTAATATGGTGTGGTTATATTATGAAATGTCTACTCAATGAAGTATGCTATCATTGAAAATTATAAGTATGAAGACATTCTAGATGTGAAAAATATATATACTAGATATGTTACATGATTACAAGTATGAAAAAATATATATATCGTTGCAAAAGAATTTATAAAGAATAGTGATAATGGCTGCTTTATGATGTTGAATAATTATTAGCCACTGTTTCCCCCTTTCCAATATTCATTTAATACCTTTATATGATTTTCACAGTAACAATAACTTGTAAGAATATTAAGCATACTTCATTGACATGGCCTCTACAATTTACAAACCCTAGGGAATATGCTTTCATTCTGTAAGACACACAGGAAAGTAACAAAGACGGTAATCTTAAGGTAATGGGTTGTTTTCATGGAGAGACAGTAACAAATGAGGACTGACAGGGTGCGAACATAGGCCCAGAACTGGGAGTTTATGCACAAGAACACTGGATGTGGACAGGTTTCCTCACACTGGATCCTGTCTAAGTGAGATATCATGGAATAGCAGAGGAGAAGTCATTGTCTTTGCTGATAATTAACTTTCAAAAAGAAGGGAGAAGAGTTAAGCTGAACATCCTTAGTTCTTACAAGAATTTAGAACTCTTCTAAAATTCACCAATCAAATAAGTCTCTTTACTTCCTCTGCAGCGAAGTAAGTAAAGGGATGGAGAGGCCAGGAGTATTACACTAATTGAGTTTTTTGAGCATGGAAAAAAACTGGGGAGTGGAGAATGTACTTGAAAATAAGAACAACTAAAAATAAATGGGATTAAGCATTCAACGCCAGAAACTACAAAAAAAAAATCCATAGAAAGTAGAATAAAAGAAAATAAAAATAAAATCAGAAATTAAAATGAAAACAAGCAGAGAAATAAAAATATGGTTAATAAAACCAAGTAGTTTGTTTGAAAAGACCAAAAAGATAGACATACCTTTTATAATATAATCAAGAAAACAAGATAATGGCATTAAGTGAACATTATTAGAAATTTAAAGGGCAACACAACTACAGAAGTTGCAAACAATTTAAAAATCAGGAACATTTTATTAATTTTGCCAGTTTGTTTGGGAACAGATATAATAGTCAATATTCTAGAAAAATAAAAATCACCAACACTCAGTAAAGAAGAAACAGAAAAACTGAATAGAGCAATAACTGTTAAGAAAATTTTACTGGTATAAAAAACTATTCCTCTGAAAAGTATAAGACTGTTTTAAAATATACTCAGGATTTGTCTTAATCAGGTATTAAGACCTTAAGACACAAAAGTTATTGTCATGAAGGAAGAAGTTTTTATACTTTCAGATCTCTATAAACAGAAGGCACAACATGCCAAGCAGAGGGGCCACACATGAAAGTAGGCAGGAATGATCAAGAGGCAGAAGGAGCAAAGAGGAAGGTATAGCCAAATCCTTGATTGTGGTTTTTTGTGGGAAGGGATGGATGGGGCATGGTAGGCAAACTGAGCATGTTTAGAACTGGATAGTTTGAATACTTTTGGCAGGCTCTGGGCTATAAGGGGGTAGTCCCTAGTTGTCCAGTACTGGCCCTAGGATGATTTACCACATGGGGATAAAAGTCCCAGACTACAGCACTAGGATAGAAGGAGGGAGATCTAGACTTAGGGCTGTTTGGTTTGCACAACAAAGACGTTGTTGTTCAGTCACTTAAGTCATGTCTGACTCTTTGTAACCCCATGGACTGCAGCACGCCAGGCTTCCCTGTCCCCCAAAGCTTGCTCAAACTCCTGTCCATTGAGTCGGTGATGCCATCTAACCATCTCATCCTCTGTTGCCCCTTTCTCCTCTTGCCCTCAGTCTTTCCCAGCATCAGGGTTTTTTCCCAGTGAGTCGGTTGTTTGCATCAGGAGGTCAAAGTATTGGAGTTTCAGCTTCAGCATCAGTCCTTCCAATGAATATACAGGGTTGTTTCCTTTAGGAATGACTAGTTTGATCTCCTTGCTGTCCAAGGGACTCTGAAGCAGTCATGTCTGACTCTTATGAACCCATAGACTAGAGCCCACAAGGCTCCTCTGTCCATGGGATTTCCCAGGCAAGAATACTGGAGTGGGTTGCCTTTTCCTTCTCTAGGGGATCTTCCTGACCCAGGGATCGAACCCAGGTCTCCTGTACTACAGCCAGTCTCCTGCACTGCAGGCAGATTCTTTACCAACTGAGCCACCAGGCAAGCCATCAAGAGTCTTCTCCAGCACCATAATTTGAAAGCATCAATTCTTTGGTGCGCAGCTGTCTTTATGGTCCATCTCTCACCTTTGTACATGACTACTGGAAAAACCATGCTTTGACTGTATGGATATTTGTTAATAAAGTGATGTTTCTTCTTTTTAATATGTTGTCTGGGTTGGTCATAGCTTTCCTTCCAAGGAGCAAGCATCTTTAAATTTCATGGTTGCAGTCACCGTCTGCCGTGATTCTGGATCCCAGGAAAATAAAACCTGTCACTGTTTCCATTGTTTCCCCATCTATTTGCCATGAAGTGATGGGACCAGATCCCATGGTCTTAGTTTTTTGAATGTTGAGTTTTAAGCCAGCTTTTTCACTCTTCTCTTTCGCCTTCCTCAAGAGGCTCTTTAGTTCCTCTTCACTTTTTGCCATTAGAGTGGTATCAACTGCATATCTGAGGTTGCTGGTATTTCTTCCAGCAGTCTTAATTCCAGTTTGGGATTCATCCAGCCCAGCATTTCGCATGATGTACTCTGCAGAGAAGTTCAATAAGCAGGGTGACAATATAGTCTTTGTATTCCTTTCCCAGTTTTGAACCAGTCAGTTGCTCTATGTCCAGTACTAACTGTTGCTTCTTTTTTATTTTTTTTAGTTTTTTTTTAATTGGTTTTGCCATACAATGACATGATATCGCCATGGGTGTACATATGTTCCCCCTCCAGAACCCCCCTCCCTCCTCCCTCCCGACTCCCTCCCCCCAGGAAATCTCGGTGCAGCAGCCCCGAGCAACAATCCTGGGCTGGCGATTGATTTCACATATGATACTTCACATGTTTCAATGCCATTCTCTCAAATCATCCCACCCCTGCCCTCATCCACAGAGTCCACGAGTCTGTTCTATATGTCTGCGTTCCTTTTGCTGTCTCGCATGCTGGGTTCTCGTTACCATCTTTCTAAATTCCATATACATGCGTTAGTATACTGTATTGTTGTTTTTCCTTCTGGCTTACTTCACTCTGGATAATAGGCTCCAGTTCCGTCCACCTGAGTAGAACTGCTTCAAATGAATTTTTTTTTAATGCTGAGTAATATTCCATTGTGTATATGTACCACAGCTTTCTTATCCATTCATCAGTTGATGGACATCTAGGTTGCTTCCATGTCCTGGCTATTGTAAACAATGCAGCGATGAACACTGGGGTACACGTGGCTCTTTCAATTCTGGTTTCCTCGGTGTATATGCCCAGCAGTGGGATTGCTGGGTCAAATGGCAGGTGCTTCTTGACCTGCATACAGGTTTCTCAGGAGACAGGTAAGGTGGTCTGGCATTCTCATCTCTAAGAATTTTCCAGTTTGTTGCGATCCATATAGTCAAAGGCTTTAGCATAGTCAGTGAAGCAGAAGTAGATGTTTTTCTGGGACTCCGTTGCTTTCTCTATGATCCAAGAAAGGTTGACAATTTGACCTCTGTTTCTTCTGCCTTTTCTAAATCCAGTTTGTACATCTGGAAGTTCATGAACAAAAACATGTTCAAAAGCAAAATTGTTTTGTTATCTCTATGAATAATCTAGTCCAGGAAGGAGCAGACCCTCCTCAAGTCCATAACGCCCTAAGATGTCAAGGCATCATAAAATACCAAAAATTTTTTAAAAAATGATTAATATACAGGCATAGGTGAGTTATACTGGTCCATGAGGAAAGAAAAATTGTATATTTGCAAACCGTCCTAGAAAAAAGGAGAGTGGGGAAGCTACCAAACTCATTTTGTGAAGGTGGAATAACCTTGGAACCCAAAGTGAAGTAGAAGAAAATAAAACTTTAATCTCATGAGCACAAATGCAAAATAAATTGAGTGCAAAATGATAACTTTAGGTAACTATTAATTTAATTGACCATATTAATATACCAAAGAATAAATATTATATGATTATCTCAAAAGATACATTTAAAATCATTTGATAAAAAATAAAATCATTTGATAAAATGCAATCCCCACTCATGATTTTAAATAACTTCTCAGTAAAATATTATAGAAGAGAATTTCCCTAACCTGATTATTTGGTATCTACTAAAAACATACACAAACAGTATGCTAAGTGTTTTAAAACTTCAGAAAAATTCCCTTTTAAAGTTGGGAACAAGGTAATACTATATATTATCATTCCTATTATTCAACATTATACAGAGATCCTTGAAAATCCACTGAGATTTAGAGGTTTAAAGATCCAAAATATATGCTTTACTGACCTTAGTTATGAACAATAGATGCTGTTGACTCTGGCTGATTAAGCAGAAAGAGCTTATTACCAGAATATCTGTCAGCTCACAGAATCATTGGGAGAGTTGAAAAACCAGGCTTAAGGCTGCATTTCCACAAGTGTCCATAACATGTGGTAGAAATAGTCTGACAAGAAATCCTTTGCTGCCACCACTGAGCCTCAGACATTACTGTTAGACTACTGTCACTTCTACTCCTGCAAGTTGACTGCAACTGCTACTCCTGCTAACACCAGTGCCACCTCTACTCCATCACTATTGTTACTGTCACTACTAGAGTCATTAAATGTCACTTCCTCAGCTGCAAGGAAGACTGGGAGAGAAGTCTGGGATAGTCTAAGCTCCTATAGAGGAAGAAGTCTTTGTCTTACAACCAGGCTCATAATACAGGGAATTCCTTAAACACAGAAATAAGTTGAGATGCCGGATGGCCAAAACAAATGACAAATATACACCACGAAAGAAAGAGTAAAAATTGTTCTTATTTGAAGATGCTACAATAATCTACATGGAAAATTTAAGGTAAATTATAGGCAATCTTGTAAAATCAATGGCAAAATTTATAACATACAAATCAACAGTATTTCTATAAATCAGCAATAAAAAATTAAAAATCTAACAGGAAAGAAAGATATCATTTACTATAGCAAACATACTATAAGGTATCTTGGACTAAATCTAACAAAAGATGTATACTTTTTTATAGAAGAAAACTACAGCTTATTATGAAGGATATAAGAAAGGCAAAAATGGAGGTAATACTAAGTTCTTATTTGGAAATACTCAGTTTCAGAAGTAAATTTAAAATAATGTGTGTAAATTAATATGTGTAAATTTAAAATAATTCCAATAAAAATCCCACCTGGATTTTTATGCAACTTGAGAATCTGATTAAAATGCAAATGGAAGAGCAAATATCTACAAATATTCCAAACAATTCTGAAAAAATGAACAAGGAAGTGGGACCTGTTCTTTAAAGTATTTAGTAATTATAAAGTTTTGGCAATTAAGATAGTTTGGTATTGGCTCAAGAATGTTCAAAGAGATCAGCTGAGTGAAACAGAAACTCCAGAAACAGATTCCTATCTTAAAAGATACCAATCTATGATAGAAGTGATATTTAAAATCAGGGGTGAAAGAACGGATGAATTAATAAATGAAGTTGGAACTCACTTTTCATACAGAAAATTAAGATCTCTACTTCACACAAAACACAAAAGCAAATTTAAAATAGATTAAAGCTCTAAGTGTAAAAAACCAAAACTTGTATGAAGAAAATATAGACAGTATCTTTAGCACCTTGGATCACAGAAGATTTCTTGGACTAGAAACAAAAAAATCATAAAGCCAAAGAACTAATATTTGGCTATATTAAAACTTTTTTTTTTTGTAAAACAAAAGGCACATAATCAAAGTGTAATGAAAAGCACAAACAATCCAGTAGGAAGATGGTCCTAGTATGTGAGCAATAGAGACTGAAGAGACTAAGAAATCCAAATGTTATCAACTTGTGAAAAGATGGTCAGCTTTACAGGTAATCAGGAAAAAAAAACAAAGTAACAATGAGATAGCATGTATTACCAACTAAGGGTTGGCATGCAAACTGGGTAAAGGTAAATCTCTTAAACTACTGGCATAAGTATAAACAGGTATAATCACTTTAGAAGAACAATTTGCAAGTATGTAATAATATTTCAATAACTTCTAGGTTTTAGAAACTCTTGCTTATGTACTCAGAGAGACATATCCAGAGATGCTAAGCGTCACTTCATTTGTAACACCAAAAAGAATAAAAGGAAATAAATGTCCATTAGTAGGAAAATGAATGAGTAGAATTTTCAGTAAAATGTGTTAATCCATAGACTAAATATTGAATAGTGGTTACAAGGTACTAACTAGATTGAAATAGATCAATGAATAGATGTCAAAATATAATATTAAGATGAAAAAGCAAGATGCATAGTAACTCACACATTATGAAACCATTTCTTTAAATTGAAAACATGTAACATTCTACATATTTATATATACAAAATGTTCACTGATAGGTATTTATACAAAAGTATATAATAATTAGCTGTTTTAAAGATATACATTAGCCAGCCCCCAAGATAGCTTTCAATGAATCCTGCCTCCTAGACTTCATGCTGTGGTATAATTTCCTCCTCTTAAGTTTGGCCTAGGCTTAGTGACTTGCTTGTAATGAACAGAGTCACTTTCAAGATGAAGTATAAAAAACTGTGACTTCTCCTTTGTTGGCTCTGGCTCTTCTAGTTTTGATGAAGTAAGTTTCATGTCGTGAGCTGCTCTCATGGCAGCCTCTAGCCAAGAGCCAGGAAGGAACTATAGTCATCAGTACAACAGTTCTCAAGGAGCTGAATACTGCCAACGACCAGTGAGTGAACCTGGAAGTGGATTCTGCCCCAGGTAAACCTAGAGATGATTGCAGCTCCAGCTGTCACTCTATCGGAGGCCTTGTGAAAGATCCTGAGCCTGAGGATCCAGCTACACCACACATATTCCTGATATACAGAAACTGTGAGGTAAAATGTGGTGT
Organism: Antilocapra americana; assembly: GCA_007570785.1. Classification (NCBI taxonomy): domain Eukaryota; kingdom Metazoa; phylum Chordata; class Mammalia; order Artiodactyla; family Antilocapridae; genus Antilocapra; species Antilocapra americana. The sequence goes on from ML662442.1 coordinate 39,098,844, forward strand.
TGTTCTAAGCCACCAAATTTTGGAGTAGTTTGTTATGAAGCAGTAGATACTAATGTGCTTCCCTGGTGGCTCAGACTAAAAAATCTGCCTGCAGTGCAGGAGACCTGAGTTCAATCTCTGGGTTGGGAAGATCGCTTGGAGAAGGGAATAGCTACCACTTCAGTATTCTGGCCAGGAGAATTCCATGAATAGAGTTGCCTGGTAGGCTACAGTCCATGGGGTTGCAAAGAGTTGGACACAACTGAGCAACTAACACTATCATAGATAGTAATACTCACACCAAATCAGGAGGGTTACAGCCCGGATTGGGGAGAAAGGGATAGGAGGGAATGGGATTAGAGGAAAAATGAAGGATAATTTTAAAAATTACTTTTATAAAGATGACTTTAAACAACACAACAGAATGTTAACTGTTAAGATCTGGTTTGTGAATACACAGATGTTTGATACATTATTATGTATTTTCTTTATATCTAAAAAGGAATAAATGGTCAATTCCAGACTATCGAAAAACCTAGGGCTGAGATGCTATCTTCTAGCTCTCTGGATATCAGAAATACACCTTCTGTTTTCAACTTCAGTTCCACAAGGTTGTTGGAAACTTTCTTAGTGTATTTTTTTAAAGTTTTGTTTCATTTATTCTCTATAGAGCTGTTTGCAAGAGAACGAGCTCATTTAAATTTTAAATTCAAAGTCACCAGATTTCAGGAATGATGACTATAAACAGGAGGAATTAAAAATGGAAGGGGCATTGATTTATTTTTAAAAATTATTTCATGCTATGTTGAAAATTCAGATTCCAGGCACATGCCAAAGAGGTATAATGAGACAAATGTAGTTATCCTACAATTCAGAAAAACTCCTGTCCTATGAGAAAGCAACATTGGCTTCACTTACATTTTTGGTCCTTTCTTCTTCTGACCTTAAGATAAACCAACTTTAAAAATGTTTATTTCACAAGGATATATTAAATTGATAAATGATAAAATAGCAACTTAAATGATAGGGTGTGTAATTTTCATTATATTTGTTACCTACTCACTGTTCCTCATGCATTCTGGTGATATCCTATAACTAATCATATATATTTAAATCATTTGGGTCTCTAAAAAAGATATTATTTGTGATAATTTAATAATCATGCAACTTCAAATGTTAGATTTTAATTTTAAGGATCATTTTTACATTTTACTCCTTTTCTTTGGATTAGCCAGCCATTTTATGAGGGCCATCTTGTGTTCCTCTTGTAGAAAATCCAGTATATCAGTGTTTCTTTTCTTTCAATTCATAATGAATGGTACAATTAAGATTTAATTAGAAGCACACTAGTACGGGAATTGAAAGCTACTCTGAACCTGTAAATGAAACGTTACACTTTTAAATTGCTCACATGTTGCAACCCAGCCTCTCTAAAAAGCTGCCATATGTAAACTTAATTTGAGATGGAGATTTTTAAAATAACATGATTGCTTGTTACACTGAACCTCTTCCTTATCGTGTGCTCACCAAAAAAAGCTCATTTTATCTAAAGAAAGACTCACAGATGCTTCAAGGAAGAAAAGGGGAATTTTCGCTTCATTTGTTTTAAAAAGAATATCCTGTACAAGTATTTAAGGGCAAGAAGACCTTACTCTCAATAATGCATATCCTACCTACTTCTCCTTGCTTTTCATAGCTTTACAAAGAAGCACATTTGGGAAGTGATTTGTCCATCACATATGAATCAATTTTCAATAAATATGTAGCTTTATATTTATTTTTGTAGCTTTATATTTAAAACAATGCTTTTAAAAAAAAAACTGTTTCCTGTTAGAATTTGTGTCTTCAACACTGCTTCTATACTGCTTCAATACTGCTTCTAATCCCATCAACTTCTTTTCAAACATATCTGTCTCATTTCTAAGACTGAAATAGAGGGTATATTTAAAGATGATGTTGCAATTATGGGTTTTCTCATCTGAATTGAGATTAATTACTATTCTGAAGGGTAGAGTGGAACAGCAACTCAGTGTAGAAGTTTGAACCTTGGTGAGGTGAGAGAGATGAATTCAAGGCTGCTGAAAATGACCTACTGACATGTCTTGGCTTTAGGAAGAGGAACACCTTTGTTCCAAAGTAGATTTTAGGCAATTATATGTACAACTGCCTAGGGCTTAAAGGGTTTCTGACAACTTGGACTATAAATAGAGAGTTAATATCTTGGAAATTCTCCTTGTCCATTTTGTCCTTACATATGGATCCAGAGGGCCTAAATCATGGATAAAGCAGAGAAATAACCAAGTGCTTACTATCATTATAGAGATGAGGACTTGCTGAAAATCCTAAACATCAAGGTCTTGTCATTCACAGGATGACCTAAAATCCATGTTGTAAAGGCAGATCATTTCTGGAAACAACTTATTACCCACAGGTCTCTGTCATGAAGGCATTATATTCACCTAATCAATATATTTTCTAATAATGGGATAAATGATATTTTAATATATTTTAAGAGGAAAGTAAAAGAATTTCCAAGAGATCATTATTTTAGAGAGCTGGCTAATTATCTCATGTTTATAGATCTCCAGGAAAGATGACTTTAGTAATCTTGAGCTTTAAATTTCTCTTTCAACAGTCTTTAGAATATAAATAGAATATTGTTGTTTAGCCACTCAATCATGTTCAACTCTTTTGCAGCCTCTTGTACTGCAGCCTGCCAGGCTCCTCTGTCCAAGGCATATTCCAGGCAAGAATACTAGAGTGGGCTGCCATTTCCTTCTCCAGGGAATTTTCCCAACTCAAGGACTGAACCCGAGCCTTCTGTTTTGGCAGGCAAATTCTTTACCACTGAACCACCAGGGAAACTCCTTATAAACAGAATGTGTGTGTGTTAGTCACTCAGTCTGACTCTTTGTGACCCCATGGACTGCAGCCCGCCAGGCTCCTCTGTCCATGAAATTCTACAGGTAAGAATCCTGGAGTGGGTTGCCATTTCCTTCTCCAGGGGGTCTTCCCGAACCAGGGATTGAACCCAGGTCTCTTGCACTGTAGGCAGATGCTTTACCATCTGAGCTACTAGGGAAGCCCGTATAAACAGAATAGCAGTGGCCATATAAACATGTATTAAAATCACACCTCTCCAATTATCATGGTGCCTGAAATGACCATAATGGATAAGCAGTGACTCAATTGTTTTTATCCTATAAACCGGTGGGTTCCAGCCTGAGATCCCTGGACATCTAGGAGTCCATAAGGGAAGAACTGAAGATCCACAAGCTTTTTGTAGTATTTCATAGAGTTGAAAGGAAATCATATACTTACCTGACTCAAATTTCTGGGACTTCCCTGATAGTCCATGGGAAGTGGACCTAGAATTTACTTAACCAATCACTGTATGTGTATATATCAATATGGATGTCGGTATCTGTGCTTTATACCAGAGCTTAAGATCAGCACTGTAAAACAGACTTGCTGCCCTGATTTGATACAATTCCATTATTTAACAGAGAAATTAGATTTTTTTTCTACCCCACTGGGTCTTCATTGTGGTGTGCAGGCTTCTAGTTGTGGCATTCGGGCTCAGTAGTTGCAGTGCGTGGGCTTAGTTGCCCCTGGCATGTAGAATATTAGTTCCCTTGCCAGCGATCAAACCCACGTCCCCTGCATTGGAAAATAGACTCTTTACCACTGGACCATCAAGGAAGTCCCAGAAATTTGAGTCAGGTAAGTATATGATTTCAACTTTATGAAATACTGCAAAAAGCTTATGGACCTTCAGTTCTTTCCTATGGACACCTAGATATCTAGGGATCTTAGACTGGAACCCACTGATTTACAGGATAATAACAGTTGAGTCACTGCTTGTACATTATGGTCATTTCAGGCACTATGACAGTTGAGTTGAACCTCTGCAAAGCTGACCTGGATAATTAACATACATTTGAATTTGTAGATGGCTCAAAATCCAGGAACAAATTTGCTACAGTTAATTAAATCTCTTTGTATAAGAATCGTTCAAATAATGAGCTACATATTTTTAAAAACATACTTACTATAAATATTAAAGTGATCCCAAAAGGCCCAATTGCCTCAAAATTCCTTTCATCCAACCTATCTTAATTGTATCCACTTCCTTTTCCACAGCATGGACTCCAGTAGGCTACTGTTTAAGATCAGTTTTCCATGAGGGAGGGCCTTGCAGTAGATACCTATTAAGTCTGTCATCCAGCCTCCCTTCTCTGCCTTTTAAGGAAGTTGCTCTCATCTACATGATCACAGGATAGCCTCTAAGCAGCCATAGGTATGAATTATGACCCCCAATTTTTGTCCTGGCTGTAAATTTGGGCTGAACAGATTCATCCTTAGAAAACTTGAAATTGGGAGTAAAACATCTTGTCTTTGTCTAGGTTGAAATCTTTAATGCATGAGATATAAGAACTGGAGTTTGTTCAGCCATTTTTTCTACCATGAACACTGGGGTAAAGAGACATAAGGTAGAACAAAGAGAGTGTCTGGTGCACAGTTTCAGTCCCATCCTGAGACATGGCCTTGGTTTCATTCTTGTATTTTCTACTTTTTGCTTAAGTTGATTGAGTTGGTTTTTGTTTGTTGAAATCAAGAGATCCAATAGACAGACTGTCTTGATGGAAGCCTACTGGAAAGTCCCACAGTCACATTACTGCCTCTGTCATATCAGCCAGTAGTTATTCTCAAATGCACAGAGAATCTCTATCTCTGAAGACCTAGGAATACAATCTAGGTATCCAGAAAAGTCAAAATGAGATCTTAGTTCACATGTGACAAGTCCAAGACTGACTGATTTGCTGTAAAACCAAGTAATTGTTTTAAATAATTGTTATACTCTTTAAAATGTTAGCGGACTAACAAAAGGGAACAGATAGGCAACTATCTCCTTCATGGTACTCAGAAAAAACAGGACAGTTTTTCCTGGTGGGTAATTTCTTTCTCTAATTTTTGTGAGGAAAAAAAACGACCCTGTCCCTAGTTTTATTATTCAAATACAGAGAGCATAGCTCTCTGTTCTTCAAAGTTGAGGTAGACACAGCTGGAAATAACTGGATAATTAAAATATCAATCAGAACAGGGGAGATTAAATGACTTTACTTCAATAGAGCAATTGGGCAGAAGTAGAATTGGAAGGAAAATAAAATAGTTTACAAAAAGGGAAAACAAACCATTTAACATTAGCCAGGTCGTCAAGTAAGGGATAATAACAAGTGGTACTAGCTCCAAATGAGGCCATAGATAAAATGAACAACATCCACTTCTCTGAGACACACCTTTTCATAATTTGGTGAATAATTTGTCTGTAACATTTGCTTCCTCCTGTTTCTGTTGTCATGTGCATGATGAATATGACTTAACTTACAAAAAATATTTAAATTTTTATATTTAAAAAGGCATGTTGTATAAAAATACATCTTATTGATTTCTCTAGCAATCTACTTATCCCAGGAAACTTAATGGATAGTAAACAATAAATAATAAAACATACTTTGAAACTGTTAAGAGATTCATAAAATCTATAGTATATGGTTATTAATAACTATAACAATTGAATAATGGATAAGATTTTTAAATGGTACAATCACCTTTCTATTTATAATTAAGGTATCTATATTAATTAGGATTCTACAGAGAAATGGAACCAATAGGAGATACAATATAGATATGTAGATACAGATATACATGGGGAGGGAGGGGTATTTATTATGAGGAATTGCCTCACATGATTTTGGAAACTGAGAATTTCTAAAATCTGCAGTGGGCAAGCTGGAGATCTAGAACTGATGTATAGGTGCAGTCTGAGTCTGAAGGCCGAAGAACCAGGAGAGCCAATGATATAAGTTCCAGTCTAAAAGCTGGCAGACTCAAGACCCAAAAAGTGGTAATGTTTTAGTTCAAGTCTAAAGACAGGAGTTTCTTCTTATTTAACCTTTTTATTCTATTTAGGTCTCTGTTTGATTCGATAAGGCTACCCACATTAGGCAGAAAAATCTGCTTTACTCAGGGTACTCATTCAAATGTTGGCTTATCCCAAAACATCTTCACAGACCACCCTGAATAATTTGACTAAATGTTGAACATCCAATGGCCCAGTTAAGCTGACACATAAAATTAACCATCACCCGTTGTAAACTTGGCACCCATGTGCCAAGATTAATCTCTAAATAAAGACATTAATGTCATAATTCTACCTACAATGATACAACTATCCTGAATATGGACAGAAACATACTAACCAGATCTGAAGAAGAGGAGGTAATATCCTGGAATGGTATTTACTCTGTTCTTTGATATCACATAACTTAAACTGTATGTTGTAAAATTAACAATATTTAAATACTATGATATAAAACCAAATATTTTATATGATAAAGGAATAAGAGAGGGAAGAAAACAAAGATATTTAAGATACATAAACACATACTCATAACAAAATAAGGAAGAATACTCATGACAATTACATCTTCATTTCTATAACTAGCTTTTCGATCATAGCGGTATTTATAACTGCCTACTTCCACTGCCAATTCTGTATTCCTTTTGTCTCCAGCAAGCACCTCAGCTGATTATGGTTCTTTACCTGGTGGAGTGACCCAAATCTTAATACCTGAAGGGTCTGGGGTATTAATAGTCTTGAATGGATTGGGTTGTTGTAGTTTTCCACGGGCTCAATCACAGGGTATGGTGATACTAAGGGACCTCCTGTATTTCAGACATACTCTTCCTTACCTTCATGTGAAGCAATAGTCCAATTTTACCCTGGTAGTCAGGATCAATCACCCCAGTCAACAGAGAAATTTCCTTCTGTGCTTACTGATTAAGATGCACGAGGAGCCCAGTTTGACCAAGTAGAAGCCTTAACTTGCATGGAAGTCCAGTTCAATGGACTCATTCTGTTGTCACCTGTTGTGTCGCCTGGTGGAAACATTCCACCTTTTGGAACTAACACCTCTAGGCTAGCAAAGCACAGAGTTTCATGGACAGGAAGCAAAAATTTTGCTACTAAGTCACTAGTGCACAGGTTTAGTTGCCCTGTGGCATGTGGAATCTTCCCAGATCAGGGATTTACCTGTGTTTTTTGCATTTGCAGGCAGACTATTTACCACTGAACCCCAGGTAAGTCTCCCCAACCCCCTTTTTTAAAGACACATAAAGACATAGAGAACAGGAGGGAAGAAAACAAAGAATATTGGAAGCTGGAAAGCAGATGGACTAATGATAACTGACAGCAGAACCAGGAAAACTGAATCCTAAGCCTGCAGTAGGGGAGAAAAAGCAAGAAAATTACATTTTAGAAATCTCAAACAACCCAGGAAATGGGGGACCTCAGGTACCTCTGAAAATGTAGGTGGAGGAGCTAAAATGAAGATGACTACCTGAAAGTTTGTTTACAATGCTGTTGTTGTTCAGTTACTAAGCTGTGTCCAACTCTTTGTTACCCCTTGGACTATATATAGTATACCAGGCTCCTCTGTCCTTCACTATCTCCCAAAGATTGCTCAAATTCATGTCTACTGAGTCAGTGATGCTATCTAACTATTTCATCCTCTGCTGCCCCCCTATCTGTTTGCCTTCCATCTTTCTTGGGATCAAGGTCTTTTCCAATGAGTCAGCTGTCTGCATCAGGTAGCCAAAGGATTGCAGCTTCACTTCAGCATCAGTCTTTCCAACGAATATTCAGAGTTGATTTCCTTTAGGATTGACTGGTTTGATCTTCCTGCTATTCAAAGGACTCTCAAGAGTCTTCTCCAATATAGAATTTGAAAGTATCAATTCTTTGGTGCTCAGTCTTCGTTATTCTAACACTCACCTCTATACATAACTACTGGAAAAACCACAGCTTTGACTATTTGGACCTTTGTAGGCAAAGTGATGTCTCTGCTTTTTAATATGCTGTCTAGATTTGTTATGGTTTTCCTTCCAAGGAATGAGTCTTTTTTTAAATTTCATGGCTGCAGTCACTGGTCCGCAGTGATCTTGGAGGCCAGGAAAATAAAGTCTGTCACTGTTTCCACTTTTCCCTCATCCATTTGCTATGAAGTGATGTGACCAGATGCCATGAACTTAGTTTTTTGATTGTTGAGTTTCAAGCCAGCATTTTCACTCTCCTCTTTCACCTTTAAGAGGCTCTTTAGTTCCTCCTCACTTTCCACCATTTGAGTGGTACCATTTGCATATCTGAGGTTGTTGATATTTCTCCTGGCAGTCTTCATTCCAGCTTGGGATTCATCCAGCCTAGCATTTCACATATGTATTCTGCACAGAAGTTAAATAAGCAGGGTGACCATATACAGCCTTGATGTACTCCTTTCCCGATTTTGAATCCATCTATTATTCCATATCCGGTTTTAACTGTTGCTTCTTGACCTGAATATAAATTTCTCAGGAGACAGGTAAGGTGGTCTGGTATTTCCATATCTTCAAGAATTTTCCACAGTTTGTTGTGATTTACACAGTCAAAGGTTTTAGCGTTGTCAATAAAGCAGAAATAGATGTTTTTCTGGAACTCCCTTGCTTTCTCCATGATCCAAAATAGGCTGGCAATTGATCTCTGGTTCCTCTGCCTCTTTGAAATCCAGCTTGAATGTCTGGAAGTTTTTGGTTCACATACTGCTAAAGCTTAGCTTGAAGGATTTTGAGTATAACCTTCCTAGCATGTGAAATGAGTGCAAATGTACAGTAGTCTGAACATTCTTTGGCACTGCCTTTTTGGGAATGAAATGAAAACTGACCTTTTCCAGTCCTGTGGCCACAGCTGAATTTTCCAAATTTGCTGACATATTGAGTACAGCATTTTCATAGCATCATCTTTTAGAATTTTAAATAGCTCAGCTGGAATTCCATCACCTCTACTAGCTTTATTTATAGTAATGCTTCCTAAGGCCCACTTGATCTCACACTCCAGGTGTCTGGCTCTAGCTGAGTGACCACATCATCGTGACTTTCCCAGTCATTACAACCTTTTTTGTATAGTTCTGTATATTCTTGCCACCTCTTTTTAACCTCCTCTGCTTCTGTTAGGTCCTTATATAATAGGCTTTATTGTGCGCCTCCTTGCATGAAATGTTCCCTTGATACCTCCAGTTTTTTTGAAGAGATCTCTAGTCTTCCCCGTTATATTGTTTTCCTCTATTTCTTTGAATTATTCATTTAAGAAGGGCTTCTCTTCTTGCTACTCTCTGGAACTCTGCATTTAGTTGGTATACATTTCCCTTTCTCCCTTGCCTTTCTCTTCTCTTCTTTCCACCCTCCCTTCAACTCTGTCTCACCCTGATTTCAGCAGAATACCCCTGAAGTTCTGATCTCTGGAAAAAATGAAACAGAGGGAGGCACAAGAAGCACAAGCATATTTGAGGGAAGGGGCATTTTGCTAAAAATAGGGTAATTAAATAAAGGTTTACTAACAGAATGCAAAGACTGACAGTCTTTTTCTACTGTTGGGATCTCAGAATGCTGGCAGCCAGATAGCGTATTGGCAGTCTTTTTGAATAGTATGATCTGCCCAAGAGAAAAGATCTAAAATATTTATGTTTTTGGTTCTTTGTTTCGGGTGACCATTTGCACATTATGTTTAGTGGCCTTCCTGGTCTCTACTAGATACCAGCAGCATTTCTACCACTGTTGTGACAAACAAAAATGTCTCTGTCCTCCCAGTAGAGGAGGATAAACTGCCCTGAGTTGATAACCACTGGAGGTGTGACAACTGAGTGGTTAAGACGTTGGACTCAAAATCCAATGGGGTCTCCCCATGCAGGTTCAAATCCTGCTCACAGCATCTCTGTTCATATAGTGATAGCCACAGTTACACAGCCCTATCCATGAACTTTCATTTAGCTTTGTAGTGCATTTCTTTTACATACATATAAGCAGAGAGAGCCAAAGTTCATCAAAAATCCAAGGAAAAATGAAGAAACTGGCTACGAGAAAGAAGAAAACTTTAAAAAGAGCATATAGCATCTACAATAAAAGAACTACTGGAAATTAAAAATGTAGTAGCATAAATTAAAAACTTAGTAGAAGCACTGGAAAACAAAGTTAATGAAATCTCTGGAAATAAGGTAAAAAGACACAGAAATTAAAAAATAGGAGAGGGTAGAGAGTAGGGGGCGGTAGTCAGGGGTGGTGGGAGAAGGAGGAGGCGGCGGTGGTGAATCTTTTATAAATGGCGCCGAAGCAGGACCCGAAGCCTAAATTCCAGGAGGGTGAGAGAGTGCTGTGCTTTCATGGGCCTCTTCTTTATGAAGCAAAGTGTGTAAAAGTTGCCATAAAGGATAAACAAGTGAAATACTTCATCCATTACAGTGGTTGGAATAAAAATTGGGATGAATGGGTTCCAGAAAGCAGAGTACTCAAGTATGTGGATACCAATTTGCAGAAACAAAGAGAACTTCAAAAAGCCAATCAGGAACAGTATGTAGAGGGAAAGATGCGAGGGGCTGCCCCTGGAAAGAAGACTGTTGGGTTACAGCAGAAAAACATTGAAGTGAAAACAAAAAAGAACAAACAGAAGACACCTGGAAATGGAGATGGTGGCAGCACCAGCGAGAAACCTCAGCCTCCTCGCAAATAAAGAGCTCGAGTAGATCCTACCGTTGAAAATGAGGAAACATTTATGAGTAGAGTTGAAGTTAAAGTCAAGATTCCTAAAGAACTGAAACCATGGCTTGTAGGTGACTGGGACTTAATTACCCGGCAAAAACAGCTTTTTTATCTTCCTGCAAAGAAGAATGTGGATTCCATTCTAGAGGATTATGCAAATTATAAGAAATCTCAAAGAAACACGGATAATAAGGAGTATGCAGTCAATGAGGTTGTGGCCGGGATAAACGAGTACTTCAACGTGATGCTGGGCACTCAACTGCTCTACAAATTTGAGAGGCCGCAGTATGCCGAGATCCTTGCAGACCACCCTGATGCACCCGTGTCCCAGGTGTATGGGGCGCCACATCTCCTGAGACTGTTTGTACGAATTGGAGCAATGTTGGCCTATACACCTCTGGATGAGAAGAGCCTTGCTTTATTACTGAATTATCTTCACAACTTCCTAAAATACCTGGCAAAGAACTCTGCAACTTTGTTTAGTGCCAGTGATTATGAAGTGGCTCCCTCTGAGTACCATCGGAAGGCCGTGTGAGGCACGTGCACCCACCCACGTTTGATCTCTGTAAACACCATTTTGTTTCTTAGTCCTTCTCTTGTACAAACAATGTACTTTGGAAATGTTCGTGTATAACAAAATTGATGTTTGTTTTCTGTTTGATTTTAAACAGAGAAAATAAAAGGAGTTACAGCTCTTTTTTCTTCCCTTTTTTTCATTTCAAAGTTGCTGCCAGTGTATTCAGTGATGGACAACAGACATACTGTAGAGTGTTTTATTGCTTAGTTGACAAAGCTGCTTTTGAACACTGGTGATTTCTATTCCTTTGACACTACGCACTTTTATAATATGTGTTAATGCTATATGACAGAATGCTCTGATTCCTTGTGCCAAAGGTTCAATTCAGTGTATATAACTGAACACACTCATCCATTTGTGCTCCCCCTTTTTTTTATGGTGCTTAAAGTAAAGAGCCCGTCCTTTGCGAGTCATCCATCCATGTTGTTCTTAGGCATTTTATCTTTGCTCAGATTGAAGAACGGTGGCTTGTTTCATGGTTTTTGTATTTGTGTCTAATGCACGTTTTGACATGATAGATGCAATGCATTGTGTAGCTACAGTTTTCTGGAAGAGTTAATCTTTTAGAAATTGTTTTTCAGATCTTCAATAAATTTTTTCTTTAAATTTCAAAAAATAAAAAATAGGAGAGGACATAGAAGATAAGAAAATTTAAGTAAAAGCCTAAGGGTACTATATTAGGAAGCAGCTTAGGTTGCTATAACAGAGAGACTCCAAAATTTAGTGGCTTAAATAGCAAATAAGTTTACTTCTCTGCAGCCTAGGGTAGGTAGATGGCTCTGCTTTATGACCAGCTGGCTCTGTCATAATATACATGTTGCATCCATATCCATCCCTGTATCCAGGGTTGCTGTTTCAGTTGTTAACATTCCCTAACTAGCAGGAAGGAGGTCAATGAAATTTACAAATCAAAGATATAACTTGTAATATACATGTATCACTTTTGTTCACATCTAGTTATGAGACAGGCTGGGGGAATGTAGTTCTGCCTCTGTGGTCAAAACTCAGGAGAGAGTTATTAAAAGGAAGAAGAGAATGGATATTGAAGGAAGTTCAGCAATTCCCATGATAGGGTCTAACATCCAAACAAAAGGACATCCAAAGAGACAGAACCAAAGAAAATAGCAGGGAGGAAATCAGCAAATAAATATGTATTAAAGTGATCAGGTTTTGCCGGGATAACAAACAATTCTTAAATCTTAGTAGCTTATAAAAACAAAGGTTTATTTCTTGTTTAAGTTGCATGTCCATCACAAGTCAGTCAGCTAGGGTTTCTGTTCCATGCTTTCTTACTTAGACCAACAGAATTTTCCATCATTTAGGAAAGTGTTAGTCATTGTGATGGCAGGTGGGTGGGGCCCCTGGTGAATCATATACTCATCTCTAAAGCTTCCACTTGTTATTCTTGCTCTCATTTTACTGGCCAAATTAAGTCAAATAGCTAACCTAACTTCAAGTCAGGGAAACTTCAAGGGCACAGCAAAGTTCAATCTTATGTGCACAGGGGAAAAACTGAAAATATTTAGTGAAAGATATTAATGACCACCACGGCTCACCTAAATAATTGGTTGACTCTCCTTGCAGGCAAAACATACTCATTCCCCCGACAAGGGAAACAACTCAAGAGGCCCATCTTGTCATTGTCTAGACTCTGTTTGAATCTAGACTCATTTCTTTGGGTGATAATGTGGTAGTCTCTAAAGCAGGTTTAAATGTGGCTCTCCTGTGTCCAGGGATGTATGAACTAAAAAGCTAATTTACCTTCCTTCATCTGTCAATACATGGTGGTGGAATAGGATAAGTGTAAGTTTAGAAAGAGGAAGGATGGAGACACATAGCAGTCAGTAGGCCACTGCAAAAAATGTAATAAAATAGTAGTTTCCAAACTATTTTTTCCCCTGGTAGAACATTTTTTAAAATGTTATGTGGAATTCAGATGTATAAAGTAGATGAAAGTAAATTGTTCTGCTTGGGGATTGGAATGCTACCTGATCTCTGCTTACCCTCAACCTAGGGCTACTCTTGAGGAAGCATCATGAAACCTTTGAGGTCATGAAATATAGCAGAAATGAAGTCATCAAAGGATAGCCAGGATTTTTTAGGGCAAAGAGGAAGAGAAACTATTGAGGGAAAGGGAGATTATGGACAATACACCGCAACTTCCAAATAACCCAGTGGAATGATCTGGGAAAGTGGGAAACCATGGGAAACTGGGTCAGGTGAGGAGATGCATAAGGTGATATGTTCTCTCCTTTCATCATACTGGCTTAAACAATGCGCCAGCATAAACTCAACCTTTATGCTGCTCTATGCTTTCACCTGAACAGCTGACCATTGCCGAAGAGAACATGTAATTAGGCCAACTGGTCAGACCTTAAAATTGTGTCCACACATCTCAAATTGGCATTCAATATTGCCTGATAATTCTGTCACACTTCCTTAATATGTTCACTTTCTCACTATCTAAAGCAATTATTTCACCTTCTTTTTAAGCCTTGATATTCTGATACTCCACCCTCTGCAAACAAAATCATCTTTCAACAAATACTTATTGAACATCTATTAATTGTCAAGCATTCTTATAAGTACTAGAGATAGAGCAGTGGAACAACAATAAAAATCCAGTGGATCATGGAGCCCACCCAAGTGCTCTATGATGACTTAGTGGGGTGGGATGGGGGGTGGGAGGGAGGCTCAAGAGGGAAGGAATATATATATATATATATATATATGCATACATATATACATACACACACACACACACACACATATACATGCCTATATATTTATGACTTTCCAGGTGGCTCAGTGGGTAAAGAATCTGCCTGCAGTGCAGGAGACGCAGAAGATGCATATTCAACTCCTGGGTCAGGAAGATCCCCTGGAGGAGGGCATGGCAACCCACTCCAGTATTCTTGCCTGGATAATCCCATGGACAGAGGAGCTTTGCAGGCTACAGCTCATAGCTGTCCAAAGAGCTGGACACGACTGAAGCGACTGAACACATGGCTGATTTGCATTGTTGTACAGCAGAAACCAACCCAATTTTGTAAAGTAATTATTCTCCAATTTTAAAAATTCCAGTGAAAGGAGAGAGGAAATAAACAAATATATAGGATTTTGTATAGGATTAAGTGCTGTGGAGAAGAATAAAGCCAGCTGGGGAAAGAGCATACTGTTGGGAGTGGCAGATCATGTCGATTTTTCTGGGACACAGTAAAGACTTTGCCTTTAACTCTGAGTGAGATGTGTAGCCACTGGTGGGATCAGAGTATAAAGGATGACATAACCCAACATAAACTTTGAAAGGATCACTTTGCCTGTTATGGTGAGAGGAGACCATAGGGAAGAAAAAGTGTTAGCAGGGAGACTGGTTATTTGAATATCTTCTTGGTTTATATCTTTAGTTCCCTGCCCCCCACGCCCCTCGCTCCATTTCCACATGTTTTGAAGGAAAGAACTGTCAAAATACAGTTTTCAAAGAGAAAAACATCACTCTCATGCAAACATAGAATAAAAATGTGTCAAACCTTTATTAGCTCATTAATATTTCTTAAAATGAATAAAGGCCATAATAAAAAGAAGGAATATTAGAATTAGGTTGCCAGGTTAGATGCACAATGTGCTAATATCCCTCAGTGTAATCAGATCATAATATTTGGGATTATCTTTCCTAGCAGAGAAAAATCTACACATTAACATGTAACTTAACAGTGTCTGAGCTTTAATTAAATAGTAAAGAGTCAAAGACACATTCATTCTCCTAGACTTGAAAATTAAGTATTCCTTGCTTGGGCCTGTTGAACAATGCCCCAGCATACTATTTTGCTTTACTTCCAAATTTCGGGTAAATTTTCTTAACAAATTTCCATGAAAACAATTTTTTGAAACATCTCATAGATAGTTTTGATTCACATTTTTAACTTACTAGAGGAATCTGGGATGATGCTAAGGTCAATTTTTTTTCTTCTCTGGGTTTCTTGCCTTTTTTATTTGATCTCTGTCCTTTGCCATTGCACTAATGTAGGTGAAAGATGCAAAGGGCCTATATTTAGGCCATGGCATTGCTTCCGTCTTTAGGTTTACACTCAGAAACAAGACCTTTTCTTGATATTATTCTGATATTCAAGGGGTACTATGTATATAATCTATGAAAATAACCTTCATTAATCATTAATTAATCAGTGTCTCAATCTCTGATTGACTTATTTTATTTCCAGGGACTCAGCTACCGCAATGATTCCCAATTCTAAATCTCTAACCCTAGCTACTCTACCATACACCAGATCTGTAATTTAAAATGCTCCCTGGGTATCTCTAAGGACTTTCCCAAAGACTCAGTGGGTAAAGAATCCACCTGCAATGCAAGGAGACACAGGAGATGCAGGTTCAATCCCTGGGTCAGGAAGATCTCCTGGAGAAGGAAATGGCAACCCAGTTCAGTATTCTTGCCTGAAAATCCCATAGACTAAGGGCCTGACAGGCTACAGTCCAAAGGGTTACAAAGAATCAGACACAACTAAGTGGCTAAGCACTCATGCACACTGGGTATCTCTATCAGAAGCATCTTGAGTGGCAATTCCAGTTGATTTCATTGTTTCTCTTCTAGTCCAAATGTATTCCACTCCTCCAATATTTCTATTCCATTCCTGTCCACAGTACCACGATTTGCCCAATTAGCTAAATCTGTAACCTCAGAGTCATCATTGTTTCATATGCCGTATCTATTTACATAACCACCAACTCTTGTTCTTCTCTATCATAACTATCTCTTTAATCTAACCCCTCTTCCTTTCCACTTCCACCTCATTGTCCTGATTAAATCTTTTAAAGGTTCCCCATTGCTAACAAGGATAAAACTTGAGCTTTTTAGCAAGTAGGCAGATTGCTCTTAGCACCAGCCTCATAATCTTCATCAGTAACCCTAATAAACATGAGTTCTAAGTAAAAATAGTGTGCTTGTCATGCAAATACAACTTTAAGACAAGTTCTCCAATTTTTCCTTCTGTCTAGATGGCTGCCACTCAGTCCTCCAACAGAGACATTCTAGATCTGCCACTGGGTGAATTCCTACTCATTCTAAAAAGCCCCATTCAAAAACTGCCTCCTCTTTGAAAAGGTTTCTAACTCTTGTCCAGATCCTTAGGCACAGTTCAGTATTTAATGCTCCTAAAACACCTCCACATTACCTTCTTTAATATTTAACTTTACTATACACAATTTGGTTTTATGTTCTATTTTTTGAGAGCACAGTAGTGTTCTAGTTATCTTTGTTTATTCTAGTGCCTACCACAATAATCTACTTTTTTTGTTTTGCTTTATTGCCTGTGTCACATATTCTAAGATATGTGAGATAAAAAGCAAAATTAATGTAAGTCTTAAACTTGTAGGAAGGAATTTCATTTGCATTTATTTAAAAATATTTATTTTTGGCTGTGCTGGGTCTTAGTTGTGGTACACTGGCTCTTTGTTGTGGCATGTGAGCTTCTCTCTAGTTGTGGCACTTGGGCTCAGTAGTTGTGGCACATGGGCTTACTTACCCTGTGGCATGTGAGATCTTAGTTCCTCGACCAGGGATGGAACGCACATCCCCTGCATTGGAGAGTGGATTTTTAACCACTGGACCACCAGGTAAGTCCCTTGGGTTTATTTCAAATCTATGGTTATTAATCTTTTGGATCACAGACCCCCATTAAAAAGAACTATGATTAAAGTTGTAACATTCTACTCAGAAAGATATATACACATGCAAAATTCTATGAAAAAGTTTTGTAGGATTCACAAACGCCCTGAACCCACTGATATCTGACAAATTAAGAAACTAGTTTTTCATTTTTATTAATTTTTTGAGTAAGAATATTTACATGGAACAAAAATTTTAAAGTAATAAACTTTACAATGAATAGCCTGTTCTAGCCCTCTTCCCATAATGTTCAATTCCTATTCTATCAAAGTGACCACATTTTGTGTCTTCTTCTGGAGACAGTCTCTGTATATTAACACATGAGCATTAAAAATTCTTTTTTCTGACTTTTTTTTTCCATTTATGTTGGCAGTTATTCCACATTGGGTACCTAAGGTTTCAAATGCACAGAATTATATTGCATTGCTATACCATAACTTTTTTACAAAGTATTTTTAGATTTTGAAACAATTTCAAGCTTACAAAAAAGTTGGAAGCACAGTACAAATCATTTCCTTCCAGAACCAACTGAAAGTAAGTTGCTGAATCAAAATGACAATGAGATATTACCTCATGCCAGTCAGAATGGCTATCATAAAAAAATCTACAAATGACAAATTCTGGAGAGGGTGTAGAGAAAAGAGAACCCTCCTATACTGTTGGTGGGAATTTAAGTTGGTGCAGCCATTATGAAAACAGTATGGAAGTTCCTTATAAAAACTAAAAACAGAGCTACTATATGATCCAGCAATCCCACTCCAGGGTATATATCTGGAAAAGATGAAAAACTCTAATTTGAAAAGGTACACGCATCCCAGTGTTGATAGCAGCACTATTTACAATAGTGACTACTTACAATAGCCAAAGACATGGAAGCAACCTAAGTGTCCATTGACAGATGAATGGGTAAAGAAGATGTATACAATGGAACTCTACTCAGCCATAAAAAGAATGAAATATTGCCATTTGCAGCAATATGGATAGATCTAGAGAACATCATACTAAGTGAAGTAAGACAAAGACAAATATTGTATGATATCACTTATATGTGGAATCTAAAAAATAATACAAATGAATGTATATACAAAGCATAAACAGACTCACAGGCATAGGAAACAAACTTATGGTTACCCAAGGGGAAATGGAGGGGGGAGAGGGATAAATTAGGAGTATGGGATTAACATATACACACTACTGTATATAAAATAGATAGTCAACAAGGATTTACTGTATAACACAGGAACAATGTTTAATATCTTGTAATAACCTATAATGGAAAATAATCTGAAAATATATATATATGACTGAATCACTTTACTATATACTTGAAACTAACAAATACAGTATTTTAAATCAGCTATAACCTCAAAAAAAAAAAAAAGTAAATTGCTGACTGGATATCCTATCACCCCTGAATGCTTTTCTGTGTATTTTATACAAATGAAAACATTTTCTTGCATAATCACAATACAACTATCAAAATCAGGAAATTAACATTGTACATTACTACCATCTAATTTTCAGATAACATTCAAATTTCACTAGTTGTCCAAATAATGTCTTTTATGTCAGGTACAATTCCTCAATCTTTTCCTGACTCATAACACTATAGATTACAAGCTAGATATTTTGCAGAATGGATCTTAACTTGATTCATCTGATATTTTCTCATGATTAGAATAAGTTTATGCATGTTTGGTAGGAGTATAATAGAACTGGTGATATGTTCTGCTAACTGCATTCTATCAGGTGGCATTACAGTTTCTATTTGTCCCATTATGATGATGTTCATGTTAATCATTTGATTAATGTGGAATCTGACAGATTTCTCCACTGTAAAGTTACTCATATTTTCCCATTTATAATCAATATGTGATTTTTAGCAGGTGATTTTGAAAATATGTAAATATGTTAATTCCCATGAAACATTCACCTTATTCATTTATTTAAATGTATCACTATAGGCTCATGGTTTCCTGCTTTATGTAATGGTTTACAACCCATTAACCATCATTATTTTGATCCTCAAATTGTCACAGATATGGCCAGTGAGAAGCCTAGTTAAACTGGTTTCCATGTATTCTTTTTTCAAAAAAATATTTATTTATTTGGCTGCGTTAGGTCTTAGTTGTGGCACATGGGGTCTCTGCTGTGGTGCATGGACTCTCTAGTTGTAGTGTGCAGGCTTAGTTGCCCTATGGCATGTGGGATCTTAGTTCCCTGACCAGGGATGAAACCCATGTCTCCTGAATTGCAAGTCAGATTCTTAGCCACTGGACCACCAGGGAAGTCCTCTGTGTGTTCCTGACATGTTCCCATCATTCTTCTAGCACTTCCTTACTTTCTAGTACAAAAAGACTATCCAGGTTAAACTTATGCTTTAGCTGCCCCAGTGGTAGAATCAGCTATTTCTGTAAGAATTCTTGGTTCCTTTTAGTAGAGAATGACATTTAGAAGCTACAATCTATTTCTATATCTCTGAATTGCAGCCACTGATGTTGCTAATTCTATTCCAACACTGGAGAAGGAAATGGCAGCCCACTTCAGTATTCTTGCTCGGAGAATCCCATGGGCAGTGGAGCCTGGAGGGTTATAGTCCATGGGGTGCCAAAGAGTCAGACACGATTAAGCTACTGACCCATTCCAACACTACAGAGTTCATTCTCCCTTCCTATTTGTTCTCTCCTTTTCCTATTTGTAACTCCCTTCTTGGACAATAAGAAACAAGACTCCCATTATCCTTAATATATATACCTATTTGATCAATCCTTCTGAAGGCAAGCAAACTCCTGGTCCCTGCTGTACCTTCCCTTACATGGAAACCTTTCTTACCCAACTGAGGATCCAATACCCTGCATCAGGATTCCCCCACCCTACCCATGTCTTCCTCTTCTTACCTGTGCTCCAATATCCCTCTCTGGATTTCTGACAACCCCACCCCACAAACCATAGATGTCTACCTTATTCTACTTGATCTAATGGCTTTAGGATGGCATTGTTCCAGGAATGGAAGTTTGAAATTGAATGGTTTGTCCAGGATTTTCCAGGTTTTTGCGCTGAATGCAGATTTGTGCTGCATTCCAGGAACCCCTTCAGCCCTAATGAAGCCTGGACATTGGCCACCCCAGGAAAATAAGCTGTCTTAATTTTCTCAAAGGTCATCATGTAACTTTTAGGTCTTTCTATATATTAGAATTACCACTCAAGAGCTCTTTAGGAACTATTGTGAGTAAATTATTAAACCTCCATGGAAAGAAATAAAGCACAATCAACAACATGGTAAATGCACATACTCTCTGGCCCAGCAAGTCTACTGCTAGAAATTTATCTAAATGTATACCAATCTTGTACAGATATGATTACCTGCAATATTGTTTTTAATAGTAAAAGGATAAACTAAAGGGGCATTTAAAAAAAATTATAGACCCTTTCCCATTAGGAACACAGAACAATAATCAGATTGGCTAAAAAGTTTAACAGCTCTCAGAAACAGAAATTAGCACCATAAAACGAAGCAGCTCCGCAATTCACAAGGCAAAAACAAAAGTAGGATGACACGAAACAGGCAGGAAATAATTTTTCTACCACATTTGTTAGATACTTGTCAGAAAACCGTTTCCGGTCATTAGCTAACTTCTTTACACAGCCCAGTAGTGGTATCAGGACACTTTTCAGTGTCCCCAAAGATTGCCTCAGGCTTGCCAGAAACTGGAGAGGAACTTGAGTGGTTTGGCCAGGATTTTCCAGCTTTCTGCACTGGATACAGATTTGTGCTGCACCCCAGGGACCCCTTCAGTCGCAAGGAAACGTAGACAGTAGCCACCCCAGGACCAGGCTACACAGTGAGAAAACGTAGACGGGCGCTGTCCAACATGGCACCTCTCGCCAGACAGGGCTATTCACATTCAAATTCAGTACGGTTAAAAATTCAGCTCCCGAGTCGCGGTCGCTACACTACGAACGCTCAACAGTCACAAGGAGGCTAGTGACTACCGTGTTAGCGCAGATGTAGAATCTTTCCATCACCTCGGGAAGTCTATCGGACAGCGCTGACACAGTTTAGAGTTAAAAACAAGAACAAGTTTGTAAGCCACTAGGCTCCACAATCAAAAACAACCAAGAGATGTTATTACTCTTCCCAAATATTTTGAGGGGAAAAATTATGCTAAGAAACACCAAATAAAAAGAAACCTGCAAAGGCACCTGCCAGCAGGCTTCCTCAGCTGCTACTCACTCGTTAATTCCCACGGCAGAGGCCGTCCGTCTTCCTGTGGTACAGAACTCCTCAGAACTCAGCAAACTCCCAAGGCGGTGGGCAACTGAGGGCAAGACTCCTCAGATTTAACTGTTAAAAGCGGCCGACGCCTGTATGCACAGCGCGGGCGAGCCTCGGCTCGGTGTTCCACAGCCGGACGCCGCCCGGGTCTCCCGCGACCCTCAGTCAGGCGCTTGTCACCGGCTGGGAGCGCGTCGCCGCCCACGTGTGCGCGCTCCCGCACGCGCGCCAGCTCGCGGCGCGAGCAGCTCTCGGCGGCCAATGGGGCGGGGAGCCGCGCGCCGGAGGCGGGGCCGTGACGCGCGCGCCTCGTGACCCTGCTAGCGGCCTGCGCCTGACTGAGGAAGCCGGAAGCGGCTGCAGCCCGCAGCCCCGACTGAAAGTGAACAGGCGGCCGTCTGCGCCTTGGGGGTTGTGGAACCCCGCGATGGAACCGAACCGGACCATCGAGCGGCGGAGGTCATCGTTGCTGCTGTTGCGGCTGCTGTTGGTGCTGCTGCTGTGGTCAGGGCTGGCTCTGGGCACCTTCTCCGTGGGCAGCAGCCCCCACAGGGTCCTCCACGACCTCCTGTCGGAGGAGCAGTTGCTGGAGGTGGAAGACTTGTCCCTGGCTCTGCTGCAGGGCGGAAGGATGGGGCCACTGTCACTACCCCCAGATTTGCCGGATCTGGATCCCGAGTGCCGGGAGCTGCTGCTGGACTTCGCCAACAGCAGTGCAGAGCTGACCGGGTGTCTAGTGCGCGGCGCCCGGCCGGTGCGCCTCTGTCAGACCTGCTACCCACTCTTCCAACAGGTCGCCAACAAGATGGACAACATCAGCCGAGCCGTGGGGGTGGGTAGAAAGAGCACACCCGGGACTGCTGGCGTGGATTGTTGGAAAGGGAGGAGGATGTAATGATAGTTAACTCTAGTGGGGGCGGGGGGGGGCCTCCTCAGTTTCCCCATCTGTGAGAAAGTGAGGTTGGATTGGAACAGTGGAGTTAGGGGCATCAGAAAAGTGGGTGGTGGTGATGGGTTTTGCCTCCATGGCTGCTGTTGGGCCTCTTTCGGTACATATTTGTAGATAGGTATGACTAGTTTTCTTGGGGCTTCTGGACCCGAACCCTACCTTTTCTTGCTTTCCTTCACCCCTTTGCCCCAACTCTGCCACAGCTTCTTCCCTTCTCCACGTGCAGTTCCCAGGAAGGACTGTTCCTGAAACCCCAGGTGAAGTGGAGAAACTACAGTGTGGTGGTGATGAGGAACTGAACTTTGTAGCCAGACCGTTTCAGATTCAACACTTTCTAGAAGTTTGGCCTCAAATTAATTATCTTGGAGTCTTAATTTCCTCCTCTGTAAATTGGAGAAAACCCGCTGCCAGATGTGACTGTTAAAAGAATAAAAAGAGATAATGCATGAAAGTTCATCTTAGTCATTAATACAGTCTGGAGGCATTTGGCCAGGAGACCAGTTCTTCTCTGCTTATTAGAGGTGTACTCTGAGCAAGTTATATTCTCTGTGCCTGTTTTCTCATGTGTAAGATGGAGATAAAAGGAACTCTTAGAAAACTGGCACAGGGACTTCCCTGGTGGTGCAGAGGTCCCAAGTTTGATCACTGCTTAGGGAATAGGATCCCACATGCTGCAATTAAAAGATCCTGCATGCTACAACTAAGACCCGGCACAGCCTAGTAAGGAAATAAATATTTTATAAAAGAAAAAAAAACTGGCTTATAGTAATAGTTTTCAGTAAATGGGAACTAAAATTTTACAAAATGGTACAGCTGCTCTCCTCTCTTGGTACTCAGAGCTCTTCTGGTCATGTGGTAGGTACTATGAGGCACTGAACACAGAGGCATGTCCCTGTTCCTAAGTACTTTATAGGGCTTGGAGTAGGAAAGGATTAGAGTGTCAAGGCTGGTGGGAGTCATGAGGTTTGGGCTGGATATGCCTTTTAAAGGAAAAACATGAGGAATGACATGGGGATTATGGAGTGGAAAGTTCCTCTTGTACTGAGAAAAAAAAAGTCTCATGAAAATGCGGTTGGAATTATTTCATAAATCATGGTTGATTTGACAGAATATAGACATATATAGTTGCATCCCCTACTTTGGCTGATATTACTTGACATAAATATGCATTTTTATATAAATAGGGAATTTACTTGCATTAAATAAATTCTGTGCTCAGTCTTTCTGTAAAGAGTAAGTTTTTGAGGAACTTTAGGCTTACATGCAATATTTTTTGTGCATCCTTCTATTGGGTATAGCCAGGGATATATATGTGTGTGTGTGTGTGTGTGTGTGTGTATATATAACCCATTATTTTAAAGTAAAGCACCCAAGACTCGTCCCTTGTTATCATACTATATATAGCAGGATATGTACGGCATCATAACTGATTTAAGCAGTAAGTGAGTTAATTGCTCTGTGGTCAGGATGACTGTGAATCGTGATGCACTGCTTGGCTCTTGAGGCAGCAAATACTTTTCTCATTTGTGTAGTTTCTGTGGAATTAAGATGGAGTTAAAAAATCACCCCAAACTCTGGTGGTACAGCTTTATGGGCTTCTGTGGGCCAATTATGGGCCAATTTGTATTTGAATTTCCACATGAATTTCCCACTACCCAAGGCAATGTAGGAGTAGCATGAACTGTGTCCTCTGCTTTATTTCTCAGATTCTGTCAGTGACCTGCACACCTGGCTTGCCTCATTGTTGTGTGAAAGGATCAGAGGAAAGGGATAACAAGATACAGAAAGACCCTTTCCGCAATTTATATTTCCTCTCCCAACTCATCCACCTCTTTCCTCAGTAGAGCTGGATGTCATAGCTCAAAAGCATGATTTCTGAAGTTCTGGGGGTACTTCATGGATTTAGTAGGCTTTTACAGATGGGTGTGGGTATTGAGCCATTAGGTGTAGTAATGAACATATGGAAAAATATGTATGAATTTCTTAGGAGTAAACTTAAAGTGATCATTTGTCCTTTGTGTGTGTGTGGCAGGGAGTTGTTTCTGAAGAGTAATGTATTTTCCTTGACTCACATAGACTCAGGTCTTTCATTTAAATCAGTTTAATTAGCAAGTACATGCTACTCTTAAATATTGAACAGGTAAAAGGGTACTGAAGGAAAAGGAGGGATAGTCCAGGCTTCAAACTTCAATTGTCAGTGTAGTTAGGGAAATAAAATTAATCTATATTGAGAAAAATTTAAAAAGGAAAAAAACATCCATGTGAATGTTATAAATTGTATAATAGGATTTTAGAACAAAAGAGTGAAGATGCCAAATTAAAGAAGGGAAGAGAGCAAGAGGGGGGGTGCTTATCAGAGAAAACCTACAAGCACAATTTTATCAAGACATTCTTTCTCAACTCTTTAGTGTGAATCCATGTCCATGGATTGATTGAGAGAGGAGGAGAGTGTAAAGAGAAAAAGACTCAATTGTAGAACTTAGCATGCTATTCTGAAGAGAATTCTATTTTCTAGTCACTTCCTCTTGGAATTAATGGGTCAAGGACTCCATATAGTTTTATTATCTCAAAATAAGAATACAGTGATTTGTGAAACCTGAATAATGGAATTAACAGATTTCTTCTTACTTGAATCACACTTTCTTCTTTTAGTTTAAACTGATAGGAATATAGTTTCATTTATAGTTTCACTGAGCTGTTCACCACCGTCAGAGTGGTTGCCAACACTCTTTGCCTCTCCACCCCCATTCTGAATTGCTAATCTCTACCTTATTCTACTTGGTTCGTTTAAAGTTTATATAGGCATATAGATAGACATATATTTCTATGCTAAGTCACTTCAGCTGTATCCAACTCTTTGCGACCCTGTAGACTATAGTCTGTCAGGCTCCTCTGTCCATGGGGCTCTCCAGGCAAGAATACTGGAGTGGGCTGTCATTTCCTCTTCGAGGGAATCTTCTTGACCCAGGGATCAAACCCATGTCTCCTGTGTCAGCTGCATTGGCAGGCAGGTTCTTTACCACTATTGCTACCTGGGAAGCCCAGATAGACATATAGATATGTATATATATTTATGAAGGTGCTAGTGATTGAGGATATGTATCTGGAAGTGTTCAACATAATTTTAGTGTAGATTTACAAATTCTTAGGAATAGAAGAAGATTGAAACACAACATGACATAATATGTCTGTCTTTCATTAGAGATCAGAATGCACTGTTTCTTTATGGTTTAGTTGCTAAGTCATGTCTGACTGTTGCGACCCCATAGACTAGCCTGTCAGACTCCTCTGTCCATAGGATTTCCCAGGCAAGAATACTGGAGTGGGTTGCTATTTCCTTTTCCAGCACTGGTTCTTAATAATTCAGAAAAATTCTTGAATACTTATAATGTGCAGGGTAGTTGTACTTACTAGGGATATAGCTGTGAATCAGAAGAGCTTATAGTCTGATAGAGGAAACACATTAAATATCGTTGTGATTATTTAGTTCAGATGTGATAGAAGTGTTGCAAAGAAAAAAATCCCAGATGCCACCAAAGCATGTAACAAGAGTGCTGATCAGGACTTAGGCTGGGAATAGACAGAAGTGTTGAATAGTTAAAGACACCTAAAATTTGAGAGGGTGGGAGAATGGGGAGAATATATACATGTAAAGAAGTAACAGGTGTGAAGACTCCGAGAGTCTGGTGTGTTTAAGGACTAGAAAGAACTCAAAGCACTGTGAGCCAGGAGGAGACTAGTGATTTGAGCCTGAGAAAGTGGGCAGGTATCAGGTCATGAGCGCCATGCAGTGAAAGTGGCTGGGTTGAATCCAGAAGGATGGTCTGTCTAGTTCAGAGTTTTTACAAGGATTTAATGAGCATTTTGGAGAGGGCAATGGCAACCCACTCCAGTACTCTTGCCTGGAAAATCCCATGGGCGGAGGAGGCTGGTAGGCTACAGTCCATGGGGTCACAAAGTGTCAGACATGACTGAGCGACTTCACTTTCACTTTCATGCATCGGAGAAGGAAATGACAACCCACTACAGTATTCTTGCCTGGAGAATCCCAGGGACAGAGGAGCCTGGTGGGCTGCCATCTATGGGGTCGCGCAAAGTCGGACACGACTGACGTGACTTAGCAGCAGCAGCAGCAATGAGCATTTAGCATTTAGAACCACTAGGCATTCAAAAGTACGTCATCATCATTGGGGTTATTCATTATTATTGGGGTTATTCACTATCCCATCCATTCTCATGGTTGCCACCATCTTCTCATCATATATAAACTGTGGAAATAGTCTAATTAGTCTCTTGCCTCACCATATATATTGTGACCTAGACCCATGCTCTCCAAACTCTTTTACAGGCCATCTTCCTCAAACATCTTAAAAAGTTTCCCTGACTTTTCCCTCTACTACCTCTACTTTCATAGCAGTACCTTCCATTGGCCTCCTGGATACTCCTTGAATACCACATAGTCATTCCTTCTTTCACTCCTTGATCATTTGATGTACTCCATTTAAAACCTTTTCCCCTTTCTTCCGTTTTCGTTGGGCTTCCCAGGCACCACTAGTGGTAAAGAACCCACCTGCCAATGCAGGAGACATAAGAGATGCGAGTTCGATTCCTGGGTTGGGAAGATCCCCAGGGAAGGGCATGGCAACCCACTCCAGTATTCTTGCCTAGAGAATCCCATGGACAGAGTAGTCTGGTGAGCAACAGTCCATGAGTCACACAGAGTCGGACATGGCAAGCGACTTAGCACATGTGCATCATGTGGGATCTTAGTTTCCCAACTGGGATTGAATCTGGGTTTGAGCATGAAGTCCTAACCGCTATATTGCCCCTTTCTTAGTATTGAGCTTAGTTCAAATCCTGCTTCCTTCATGAACGCTCCTCATTTCTCCCAACTACATTGATGTCTTCCTCAACTGAACTATTCCACACATTGACCACTCATACAGGTTATTCTGTATTGATTTTTAAAATAGCCAATCATCCACTTATATCCAGTTCCTTCTTAAGTAGCAGGTTACACTTAGCCAGCTACACCCACCTAGAGCACTTTTGTTGGCAACAGGTAGCTAGGTGAAATAGCAAATATCAGTTACTTACTGGGTGCCAGTGTGCTAAATGACTCATCTATGCTATTTCACTTAATACCTGTAGGACTCATTGAGTATGAAACTGGGCCTCATAGAGTTTACCTCAGCTTTCCAAGATCGCCAGCTAGTAATTCAGGTTTGTCTGACTCTTTAGGCCACACTCTATTTTAATCTGGTGGGTAAATTATTACAAAATATTGTTTCATTTTCTTCCCTGAAATTTTCTTCTATAGCTGATATTGCTCTGAAAGCAATCCCAGGAAAGGGGCTTTTAACATATTTTGTTCGAGTCACTAGTTTAAAGGCAAGCATTCACTTGGTTGCATCTTTTAATGAGTTAACAAAACTAAGCCACAGAGTGGGTAATCATCCCAAAATGATCTTCAGAGATATTTTAAAGCAAGAGTTCTGCTGTTAATCCCCACTTCCCTCTTTTCTAACCCCACATGGCTGATCAGTTCTTTTCTAAAACTAGCATACTCTCTCATTTATTACTCATCATACTAATTCCTTGTCTGTATGTCTCTGGGGAAGTTCTTGAAGGCCCAGTGTTGATGGCATTCCCTATCACTCTTTGTACCCTCAATACACTGGGATTCTTTTTTTTAAAAAAAATTTTATTTATTTATTTGGCTATGTTGGATCTTAGTTGCAGCATGCAAGATCTTTCATTGCAATACTTGGACTCTCTAGTTGTATCTTGTAGGCTCCAGAGCATGCAGGCTCTCAAACTAAGAACCATGTAGGTTCTTAGTTCCTGGATTAGGGATTAAACTGCATTGCAAAGCAAATTCTTAACCTCTGGACCACTAAGGAAAACTTATCCCCAAAACTCCAGGATACTTATAATGCCTGGTAAATAATAGAAGTTAAATAACTTTGAAAGGATGAAGGGTCAGCAAGACTTAACTTTGCTTGTGGCAAAAAGAAAATAGATAAGGACCCAGTAATTCATGAACTTGAATTTATCATTTACATAGTATAAATCCACTCTTGTGGATGCTAAGATTTTGAGCCAAAACTGTTCACAAGATGAAACAATGTTTGTCATCATTTACCCACCAGATTTTTAAAAATGCACAAATAATAGAGGTTCATTGTAGAAAAATTCAGACTGTAAAAGAGACAAAAAAGAAAATGAAAGTTCCCCTATTTCCATTATTCAGAGATAGCTACAGCTACATTTTGGTGAACAGCTTTCCAGAATATTTTCCTGTTGATAAGAAGTATATTAGTATTATATGTGGGCCTAAGTAGTTGTAATGGTACCATGGAAGCAAACACTTATTTAAGAAGCAAAGATTTTCTTCCCTTGCAAGTGAACCTGGTACTAATAAATATTAACTCCTATTGTTTTATTGCAGTTATTATTCATGATGTCATTATTTGATTATAACAAACAAAATATTAAATGCTTATAATGCATATGTGCTCCATTGCTCAGTTGTGTCAGACTCTTTGTGACCCCATGGACTATAGCCTACCAGGCTCCTCTGTCCATGGAATTTTCCAGGCAAGAATACTGGAGTGGGTTGCCATTTCCTCCTCCAGGAGATCTTCCTGACCCAGGGATCAAACCTGTGTCTCCTGCTTTGACAGGGAGATTCTTTACCACTGAGCCACCTGGGAAGCCTGAAAAGCTTATAATAAATATGAACTATTTTTATAAGGTTTTTTGGACCTCAGGTTGTTGGAGAAGGAACTGGCAGCCCACTCCAGTACTCTTGCCTGGAAAATCCCATGGACAGAGAAGCCTGGTGGGCTACTGTCCATGGGGTCACGAAGAGTTCAACACAACTGAGCGACTTTGCTTTCACTTGTTGTTTGGGAAGTCTAAGAATACTCAGATTGTATTTTTTTTCCTTTATTTGGTTACAGAATTCTTCAGAGAGTCATAGTTGTGCCAGAAGCCTTTTAATGGCCGATCGGATGCAAATAGTTGTGATTCTGTCTGAGTTTTTCAATTCCACATGGCAGAAGGCAAATTGTGCAAGTAAGTAACTCTTTCACTTTCATTTTTGAAGTTATGTTTCAATAGTATAGATGTCAGATTTTACTTTAGTGAATTTTGAACTCTGAAAATTTTGAATACTCTATATTATTAAGTTTAAATGAATTGTGATTAGCATCATGGTTTATTAGTGAGAACATCTTGGACAAATACTGAAAGGCAGCAAACTGTAGCAGTTAACAGTGAACTTTCCAGTCAGATCTGAATTTTGTTCTAAGCTCTGCGACTTATTCTAACTTAACCTACTACTGTCAGACCTTAGGCATATAATTTTGCCTCTTGGAGCTGTAAATTTGTGGTAATACTGGAACCTACTTTACCTGATAATTTTGAAGATTAAATAAAATAAATTGTGTAAAGCTCTTAGCTCAGTACCTGGCATATAGTTACTATTCAAGGAATGTTAACTACTTAATAATTAAGATGTTTATAATAATCTGTCAAATGGTGGTAGAGGGAGGTGGTAACATCAGTTACAGCAGGTTTGCGGGCTTATATGTATTTGTATAATGAAATGAGATTTATTTTCAGCATTCTTTGGAAAAATTAAAATTATTATTTTAATTCATAAGTGTTTTGAAAACCAACTATGTACTAGGAAATTCATGTTTTCCATACCTTATAATTTAGTGAAGAAGAAAGTAAGAGTTACAATATAACCTAAGGCGACAATCAGTTCGTCAGTTCAGTCATTCAGTCGTGTCCAACTCTTGTGACCCCATGAATCGTAGCACGCCAGACCTCCCTGTCCATCACCAACTCCCGGAGTCTACCCAAACCCATGGCTATCGAGTCGATGATGCAATCCAGCCATCTCATTCTCTGTTGTTCCATTCTCTTCTTGCCCTCAATCTTTCCCAGCATCAGGTCTTTTCCAATGAGTTACTTCTTCCCATCAGGTGGCCAGAGTATTGGAGTTTCAGCTTCAGCATCAGTCCTTCCAATGAATATTAGGACTGATTTCCTTTAGGATGGACTGGTTGGATCTCCTTGCAGTCTAAGGAACTCTCAAGAGTCTTCTCCAACACCACAGTTCAAAAGCATCAATTCTTTGGTGATCAGCCTTTCTTTATAGTCCAACTCTCACATCCAGACGTGACTACTGGAAAAACCATAGTCTTGACTAGATGGACCTTTGTTGGCAAAGTAATGTTTCTGCTTTTAAATATGTTGTCTAGGTTGGTCACAACTTTCCTTCCAAGGAGTAAGCATCTTTTAATTTCATGGCTGCAATCACCATCTGCAGTGATTTTGGAGCCCAGAAAAATAAAGTCAGCCACTGTTTCCCCATCTATCTGCCATGAAGTGATGGGACCAGATGCCATGATCTTAGTTTTCTGAATGTTGAGCTTTAAGCCAACTTTTTCACTCTCCTCTTTCACTTTCATCAAGAGGCTCTTTAGTTCTTCTTCACTTTCTGCCATAAGGGTAGTGTTATCTGCATATCTTGATTCCAGCTTGTGCTTCCTCCAGCCCAGCATTTCTCATGATGTACTCTGCATATAAGTTAAATAAACAGGGTGACAATATACAGCCTTGACGTACTCCTTACCCTATTTGGAACCAGACTGTTGTTCCATGTCCAGTTCTAACTGTTGCTTCCTGACCTGCATACAGATTTCTCAAGAGGCCAGTCAGGTGGTCTGGTATTCCTATCTCTTTCAGAATTTTCCACAGTTTATTGTGATCCCCACAGTCAAAGGCTTTGGCATAGTCAGTAAAGCAGAAATAGATGTTTTTCTGAAACTCTCTTGCTTTTTCAATGATCCAGCAGATGTTGGCAATTTGATCTCTGGTTCCTCTGCCTTTTCTAAAACCAGCTTGAACATCTGGAAGTTCCCGGTTCACATATTGCTGAAGCCTGGCTTGGAGAATTTTGAGCAGTACTTTGCTAGCGTGTGAGATGAGTGCAATTGTGCAGTAGTTTGAGCATTCTTTGGCATTGCCTTTCTTTGGTCTTGAATGAAAACTGACCTTTTCCAGTCCTGTGGCCACTGCTGAGTTTTCCATATTTGCTGGCATATTGAGTGCAGCACTTTCACAGCATCATCTTTTAGGATTTGAAATAGCTCAAGTGAAATTCCAACACCTCTTCTAGCTTTGTTCATAGTGATGCTTTCTAAGGCCCACTTGACTTCCCATTCCAGGATGTCTGGCTCTAGGTGAGTGATCACAACACCATTGTGATTATCTGTGTCGTGAAGATCTTTTTTGTACAGTTCTTCTGTGTATTCTTGCCACCTCTTCTTAATATCTTCTGCTTCTGTTAGATCCCTACCATTTCTGTCCTTTATTGAGCCCATCTTTGCATGAAATGTTCCCTTGGTATCTCTAATTTTCTTGAAGAGATTTCTAGTCTTTCCCATTTTATTGTTTTCCTCTATTTCTTTGCAATTGATAGCTGAAGAAGGCTTTTTTTTCTTATCTCTCCTCGCTATTCTTTGGAACTCTGCATTCAAATGGGTATATCTTTCCTTTTCTCCTTTGCTTTTTGCTTCCTGTCTTTTCACAGCTCTTTGTAAGGCCTCCTCAGACAGCCATTTTGCTTTTTTGCATTTCTTTTCCTTGGGGATGGTCTTGATTCTTGTCTCCTGTACAATGTCACAAACTTCCATCCATGATTCATCAGGTGTTCTGTCTATCAGATTTAGTCCTTTAAGTCTATTTCTCACTTCCACTGTGAGGTCAAAAAGGATTTTATTTAGGCAACAATAAATACTACAAAAACATCATAGAGTCCTTGGGGAAATTGAAAAAAATCAGATTGACAAGAATTTGAAGTGACTTCCAGGAAGAGGTACCTTTTGATCCTACACGTTTATGACTGGATATGATTTCAGTAAGTAGAGAGGAGAGGAAGGACACTGCAGATAGAGAGGTATCCTGAACAGAGGCACAGAGATATAAAACAGTAATAGACATTCCAGGATGCTGGAAGCACATTGGGAGATAAACTTGGAAAGGGAAAGTAGGACTTTGACCTATATAGTAGTTTATCACTTATGCCAACATTTTTCATACTGCTTAGAGCATCAGCATAGTATTATGAAATGGTTATATACTATAGTATCTTGGGAACTTACAATACACATGGAATATTAAAGTCACTGAGGACTATAGGTTAAAAAACCTTTTCAAATATATTTAACCTAGCATGTTCTAAATGTTTCTAAACTGTAAAAATCTTTTTTTTCCCCTTTGGAACCCCACTGGAAGGGAGAGACCAGTGAGGAAATTATTACAATGGTTTAGGCAAGAGGCAAAGAAAACGTGAAGTAGGGCATGGGCTGTAAAAATAGAATGAATTAAAAATCTGTGTGCCTGTAAATCATTAACTTTTCTAAGGACTTTGTCTTTTTGTTTAGTTCATATGAAGATGTTAAAAAGACTCCCTGCCAAGTTTCTTTTCCTTTGTAGTATACCATGGATATTGGATATTAACTCTTTTAATTTTGTTTCTATTAATTCAGATTTTCTATTAATTTGAACAGATGCTTGGCTGACAGCTAACTTTTTTTTTTTAAGGCAAAATCTTTACTTTTTGGAGTAAAACATTTTAGTATAAATATGATTGAACAGTTTGTTTAACATATACAGAAGAGCTGTTTTTAAGTATTATTAAGCCCTTCACAAGAATTCATTGATAGGTGAAGTGAGTGAAGTGAAATTCTCTCAGTTGGGTCCAACTCTTTGCAACCCCATGGACTATATAGTCCATGGAATTCTCTAGACCAGAATACTGGAATGGGTAGGCTTTTACTTCTTCAGAGGATCTTCCCAACCTAGGGATCCAACCCAGGTCTTCTGCATTGCAGGCAGATTCTTTACCAGCTGAGCCACAAGGGAAGCTCAAGAACACTGGAGTGGGTAGCCTATCCCTTCTCCAGTAGATCTTCCTGACAAAGGAATCAAACTGGGGTCTCCTGCATTGAAGGTAGTTCTTTAACAACTGAACTAAAATATATGTTAATTGCAAACAATTTAAAATCAGTTCATTAGAATAAATGAGGTATATGTTGGGGTTCACTTCTTTTGACTGATGTTATTGTTTAGTTGCTAAGTCATCTCTGACTCTTTGTGACTCCATGAACTGCAGCATGCCAGGCTTCCCTGTTCTTCGCCATTTCCTGGAGTTTGCTCAACTCATGTTCATTGAGTCAGTGATGCTATCCAACCATCTCATCCTCTGTCATCCCCTTCTCCTCTTGCCCTCAGTCTTTCCCAGCATCAGGGTCTTTTCCAATGAGTTGGCTCTTTGTGTCAGGTGACCAAAGTATTGGAGCTTCAGCATCAGTCCTTCCAATGAATATTCAGAGTTGATTTCTCAAAGATTGACTGGTTTGATCTCCTTGCTGTCCAAGGGACTCACAAGAGTCTTCTCCAGCACCACAGTTCAAAAGTATCAATTTTTTGGTGCTCAGCCTTCTTTCTGGTCCAGCTCTCACATTTGTACATGACTACTAGAAAAACCATAGCTTTGACTGTACAGACCTTTGTCAGCAAAATGACGTCTCTGCTTTTTAATATGTTGTCTAGGTTTGTCACAGCTTTCTTTCCAAGGAGCAAGTGTCTTTTAACCTCATGGCTGCAGCCACTGTCCGTAGTGATTCTGGAGCCCAAGAAAATAAAATCTTTTACTGTTTCTACTTTTCCCCATCTATTTGATATAAAGTGATAGGACTGGATGCCATGATCTTAGTTTTTTTAATGTTGAGTTTTAAGCCAACTTTTTCGCTCTTTTCTTTCACCTTCATCAAGAGACTCTTTAGTTCCTTTTCACTTTCTGCAATTAAAGTGGTATCATCTGCATATCTGAGATTGTTAATATTTCTCCCAGAAATCTTGATTCCAGCCTGTGAGTCATCCCAGCATTGTACATGATGTACGAGTTAAATAAGCAGGGTAACAATATACAGCCTCGATGTACTCCTTTCCCAATTTTGAAGCCATCCATTGTTCCACGTCCATTTCTAACTGTTGCTTCTTGTCCTGCACACAGGCTTCTCAGGAGACAGGGTGGTCTAATATTCCCATTTCTTTAAGAATTTGACTGATGTTACTTAATTTATATATGTGAGAAGTAAAGCATCTTTTCTTTAGAAGGTAGTTAGTGATGAATTTACCAATTCAAAGAAGCTTTCTTCTCTAGTTATTTTCTAAAAAAAGAAAAAAATATTTTGTTGCTATTTACTCATTATGGCAGGTATAAAACTCTTTAGAATAAATTCTTAGGATGCCTTTGTTTTTCTGTGAGGCATCCTATCTTGAAAATATTCCTTGATTGAACCTCTGAAGAAAAAATGGAATGTTTACTCCATAATTAAAATTAATTTGCCCAAGATGTATGGCCAAGCAGCGTGCGGAGAAGTATGACATCTTTTGGAGAATTATATAGCTAGGTGGGCAGGAAAGAAAGACTTAGTTTTCATTCTACTTACATTTGTATCCTTTGGATTATATATCATGTGCATTTAATACCTAGTCAAAAATACATAAAATTAAAAAAAAAAACTTGACAGATTGTCCAAATCTGCTGTGATTGTTTGTATGTTAGATATAATTAGAAAGATTGACTATTTTCTTTTCCAAGATTATGCATTCAAAAAAATTGTCTTCCATTCATTGTTTCACATTTTAAAATTTATCATAATTTATATTCTGTATTTTATATGGAAATAAAATAGTTTTATAAATTTGTACTCCTCAGCAGTTTTCCCTTGGGCATTCATTCTAAAATAATTATTTTACCTAGAAATGAATAATCTCTACCAAATGACCTGGAAACACTTCTAATTATGTTCTCTGAAATCTGCTTAATAAAGATATTATGAACATTTTCTTAAAATTTTAAAGAATTTTTCAAAAAACTTTGTAATTTTCACTAAAATTTAACAAAGCATTGTTACTTGAGCAACATAGTGTTTTCTTACAAAGTAATGAGAAAAGAAATTTGAAGAATGGGAAAAATGAGCTAAAGAAGGTAAGTAATAAGTTAGCAGTTAAATAATATTTCTCAGTTTCATAACACTTGGCTCATTTAAACTTCACAGTAAGCCTTGTGAGGTAGAATGAAGGCTCAGAAAGTGTAAAGGAATTACAGATCAAGAATATGGAACTAAAATCAAAAGGCTTTAAGAAAAGACTGTATTCATGAGTTAAAGCCTAATTTTGTTTTTAAAGTCCTATTTGATAAATTCATTGCACAGTCTCCCTTTTAAGAAATATACATTTTAGTTCTACAAAGTTTAACGTTTATGCTATATATACATGTTTGATATAGAAAACCTAGTCTTTTACTAAAAATATAAATGTAAAATATTTTTTTTTCTATCAGTGCTACATAAAATTAAAAGTAGATAATGTGAAAAAAAAGTCTTTAATAAAGCTGCACATTTTCTAATGTTAATCCTCAGCAATGATCAGGAATCAGGCATCAGGTTCTGAGACAATCACATCTTTAGCAACCAGATCTATTAAACTACTGATTTCGTGAGATCCTCACTCTTTTATTTTCTTTATAAATGATGCTACAGGCTTCTGTGTGTGTGTGTGTGTATGTGTGCACGTGCGCACACATACGTGCTAAGTCACTCAGTCATATCTGACTCTTTGTGACCCCATGGACTGTAGCCCACCAGACTCCTCCCTGTCCATGGGATTCTCCAGGCAAGAATACTGGATCAGGGTGCCATTCTCTTCTCCAGGGGATCTTGTGGACCTAGGGATCGAACCCATGTTTCTTTTGTCTCTTGTATTGGCAGGCAGATTCTTTACCACTAGTGCCACCTGGGAATCCCCAGGGTTCTGTTTACCTTGTACTTACAATCCATTTGTTACCTAGTCGGTCATTGTTTGTTATAAATCTTTGGCCTTTAGAAATAGGTAAAAGAACGAATACAAAGAATATTTACTCTTTTAATAAAATGGAAGAAAGCAATCATGTCATACTGTAATTTTTAAATAAATTTGCATCTGATCAGAAGTTTGCCTAGGATGTTTTCATTTTGTACTGTAGGAGACCAAAATGTGCTGTCCCAAAATATGCCTCTTTGGCGTGAGGGTTATTTTAAGCTTATTATTTTGAGAAACAGTAGACACGGGAGAAGCTCTGAAAAGAGAGTAGAAATAACCATTTTGTTTAGAAGTTTATATTTACAAAGGAAGTCTCTGTTTATAAGAATGTCTCCATCTCTGTACCAGGAAGAAAACGATGACTTTAAATCACAAGAAAATCTTGTAAATGGAGAAAGCAGGGACATAAACCTGCATAACTTTATAATTGTTTACGTCACTTTTCCTAGTCACTTCACCACTGACCTCCTCTACACCCATCTTTCTTTGTTTTTACCTGAAGATTATGGTGCTGCTAAGTCACTTCAGTCGTGTCCGACTCTGCACGACCCCATAGACGGCAGCCACCAGGCTCCCATCCCTGGGATTCTCCAGGCGAGAATACTGAAGATTATATTCAAGCCTAAATTCTAAACTACCTCTATGAGTTATTCAATTTCCTTTTGTATCTTCTGTGTATATATGAGATATACAAGTTAACAAACTTCTGTTTGTTTTTCTCCTACTGATCTGTCTTTTGTTACAGGGGTCCCAGCTGAGAACTTAGAAGGGTAGAGGGAAAATTACTTTTCCTCCATTACAGTATATACATAAAAAGTGCAATATAAATATTCAAAAATCTAGATTATTTGCCTTTTTATTTAAACACAAAAGACTGGTCAGTTTTCTCAGAGTTTGTATTAAATTGTTAAATACAAGCCATCATCTCTTTTATTTCAGTTAACTCGGTGTGGTGATTTAGGTATTAAATTTACAAATACAGAGCTGATAAGTGATGCCAGCAATAGAGACCTTTAATGGTAACTAATCTGGAGAAAAACAAAAATTACTCATGTGTTTTTAAAACTCGCTTTTTAACTAAAATTTAAACCAATATGTGATCCATCTTGTAGGAATGTATCTTCTGATATAAAATGACTATTCCTTTTTCATCTTCTATGCTAAGAAAATATAAAACTATAATTATTTAGTTTAAAAACCTTTTAAAGTTAATTTAAGGGAATGTTAGGGTTTCTAAAAATAACTATTAAAAAATAAACATGTAGAAGTGTAAAAGCTAAAATATTGTTTAAAAGAGTATTTTAAAAATTAATACATTGCCAAAAATCACCTTTACTTCTATTTCACCTAGCTATGAGTTGGTACCTAGTCTTTGCCATTACTTGATGAAAGGAGGGCTAGAAACTCAATAAAAGAGAGTGCCATTCTAAAACAACATTGTTAATCTACCATTGTTGTTGTTGTTTAGTCATTAAGTCATGTGTGTCTCTTTTTGACCCCATGAACTGAAGCATGCTTGACTTCCCTGTCCTTCACTGTCTCCCAGAGTTTGCTCCAGCTCACATCCACTGAGTCTGTGACACTATCGAACCATCTCTATACTCCAGTATAAAATAAAAAATTTTTAAAAAGAGTGCCATCCATTACCACTACCATCTATTTTATATTTAGAATTTCTGTGTCTTTGTATGATACTGTTCTTTGTTAGAAATGAGTTTTGGGAAATTAAAATTCAAAAGAAATGTTAATATAACTCTTCCAATTCGTATTACAAATAACATGAAAATGAATTTTTGTGGAGAATAACTACTAAGAGGTAAAGGAAATATATCAAGGATTTCTCTTCACAATACTAAAGCTGTGTATTGTTGACATAAGGATAGCCTGGTTGAGATCCTTCTTAGTTATATTATGCATATGACAGTTGGATAATTAGAGTGACCAGATTTGATGAGACCAGACTTGCTTTATGGTAGTGTTTTGGTACTTTTTTTTTTACTTTTTTCTTCTTCAACTTTTTTGAGATGTAATTGACATATAACATTGTTTATATTTAAATTGTACAATGTATTGATTTGATACAATTACATACTACAGAATGATTACCACAGTAGTGTTAGATAACAAACACCTCCATCATGTCACATGATTACCATTGTGTGTGTGATGAGAATACTTAAAATTTATTCTCTTAGCAACTTTCAAGTATACAATACAGTATGGCTAACTAAAATCACCATTCTGTACCTTAGATCCCCAGAACTTGTCTCATCATACAACTGGAGATTTGCGCCCTTTGACCAACCACTCCCTTTTGCCCCACCCACCACTCTTTGATAGTCACCATTCCGCTCTTTCTATGCTTTCAGCTCATGCAAGAATACTGGAGTAGTCAATCAACTGGAATGGCAGGAAAAAAAAAAAAAGAAAGAATACTGCAGTGGGATGCCATTTCATTCTCCAGGGGATCTTCTCAACCCAGGGATCAAACCCGAGTCTCTTGCATTGCAGGGGTCTCCTACATTGCAGACAGATTCTTTGCTGCTGAGGCACCAGGGAAGCCCCTTTCAGCTCTGAGCTACCAGGGAAGCCCATAGTTGACTATGTATGCAAGAATTTGTTTCTGGACTCTCCATTCTGTTCGATTGGTCTCCTTTCCCCTGATAGGAGAAAATCTTCCCTAGTCGATGAAACTCCTGGAGAAGAGATTTATGACAATTGAGTTTCTTTTGGAAGCTCCGTCTTCAGGCAGATGAGAAATTCACAGAAAGCTTTTCACTGCATTGGCTATTTTCCAAGTGCCTTCAGCTCAAAATAATCCTTATGGCGGATAAGCCTGTTTTAGAAAGGCATATTCTGCCACTCTTCACTTTTTGTCTTGATTCTTTAAAAATCAGTAATAAAACTTAATAGTTAACCAGGGTTCCATCCCTGGTCCAGGAAGATGCCACAGGCCTCAGAGCAGCTAAGCATGAGCACTGCACCTCCTGAAGCCTGCGTGCCCTGGAGGCCGTGCTCCAAAATGAAGACTGTATTATTATTTCAAAAATAAATAAATGAATCTTAAAAAAAAAAAAAAGTCAACAAGAAGGTCAATTAATTGGAACCCATCTTTCCCATATTTTAGCCAGATGGTAGCATACTAAGATTAGACTCACATTTATATCTTATAACTTTAGATATCCTATTTTCATACTTATTAAGCTTAATTATGTTGTTTAGGTAAAAAGTTGCCATACTTTAATGCTGTATTTTCTGAAGCTTACCCTATTTTTCAGAAATTGATGATTGTCTCTGTTTTTCTCTAAAAAGCTAGTTTTGAAAAACAGCAGAAATCCTTATACAAACTCCTAATAGATGTCTAATACTTTTATCTAAAGATGCATACATAATTTCTATTATAATACTTAGTAGGTTTCTATGTAAGGTCTTAACTTGAACCCTTAACACCTTTAAGAATGCCTCTTGAGCTGATGTCTGAGCCCTCACTGAGCTAGAAACTGTGCTAATCTGCCCTTGATGAGGCTGCATTGATTATCTGAGATGAGGAAAATTCATAATGACCACTTCACTTATAGTGCTTATAGGAAGCTTTATTATTACTAATATTTCTCAACTTAACTAATTTCTAAACTGTATAGCTTCTTACTGCTTGTAACCTTATGTTCCCAATTCTTACAAAAGGATAAAAGAGGAATTTCACTGGAGTTCCTTTGTTTTAGATCAGAAAGTCAGAGCTCTTTAATAATGAAGACATTTTTAATCTTATTATGTAAGTGAACTCCTTTGTGCTTTATAATATCACTAATGATCACTGAAAGATTTTTGATAGTGCTGCATTAATGAATACTTAATAAGATGACCAGTCTATATTAGCTTTTAGTTTAATTTTCTAATTATTTCAAATGAAAAGGAATGGCTGTTAGTAAAATAAGAGGAATTAAGCTCTTTGTTGTTCAGAGAAGCTTCTTTGTTTAAGTAATTTTTTTCTTTGGTTTTTATTTTTCATTATTCTATAGCTTACCTTTTTATAAAGAAATTACTTCAGTTACATATTTTGTATGGAAGAAATTGCTGTTGCTCTGTCATATTCATGCTTTAGACTACTTTTGTATGGCAATACAGGGGCATACACCCACCCCCTATATCTTACATGTCCATTGCCATGACATGACTCATTATATACAGATGTACAATTGTTGTAGGTGAAATTTTATTCCCTCTACCTCCCTACAAAATGTCAACTACAAAAACTGTAAACCACTTCAATCTTATTAGCCCACATACTAATAATATGCACGTTTGTAACTGTTTGTTTTTATTTATATATACTCTACCTCATGTAAAAAGATTCAAGGCTACTTTGTGATGATGTTAAACCAAGATTAAGAGAGGCTTATGTTATTATTTTTTAAAAGAATTTAGTGTGTAAACTTTTTGAAAGCCAATATAAAGAGTAACATTTTTAAATAGTAAAGAAAAATGGTATAATTGAGATAAACTTAATTAAGAGCCTGACAAGTATATTTTGTATTTTAATGACTTACTAGCTTGATGTATGATCCTCGGTATATCATCTTATTTCTCTGGCTGTTTCCTAATTTGTGAAGTGATCCCCCAGATTTTCAAATGATAAGGTGAATGATCAGAACAGGACTTACACACTTGAGAAGATAAAGCTGCAGAGAATGTAGAGTATGGGAGTTCAGAGAAGAAAAGACTCTTGGAATAGGTTCATCAGCAGGGCTCCAGGTACAGACCAGGTCCTACACTATTGGCCCATGTGAGCTGGTGAATGGAGCTGGATTCCAACTCTGCTTCTGAAGGTAGAAGCACTATTCTGTAAACTACCCAAAAGCAATGTCTTTTTCCAGTTTGCATAAAGGAGTCTTAATGTACTAGTTGCTGCCCTGTTCACCAGTTTTAGGCTTCATCTCAGTTGCCAGCACTGAGCAGTTGGTAGCAACTGCCTGAATCCCTGCATGTCGTAAGAAATCTATGGGGAAACCTGTGGGTGGTGGATGGAGGAGTGGAAGCCTGCATTTATTAATTACCCATATTAAACTTTAATTGTTTAGAGTGTAGATGTGAATATTTTGTGTTTGCAGTGTTTGAAAGTGCAGGCTTAGGAATCAGACTGAGTAGCAATTCCTGGTTTTAACTTATCAGTCTTGTGACCTTGGCAACTTCCTTAATTCCTCTCAGCCTCTGTTCCTTATTTAAAAAGTGGAAATAATAATAGTTCTTGCCTCATGGCTTCCCTGGTAGCTCAATGATAAAGAATCCACCTGGAATGCAGGAGACTGCCTGCAACTATGTGAGTTCGATCCCTGGCTCCAGAACATTCCCTGGAAAAGAAAATGGCAACCCACTGCAGTGTTTTTGCCTGAGAAATCCCATGGACAGAGGAGCCTGGCAGGCTATAGTCTATGGAGTTGCAAGAGTTGGACATGACTTGGCAACTAAACTGCTACCACTACCGTTCCTTATAAGGTTGTTGTAAGAATTGACTGAATGTGTTTAAAGTACAGGCATGGCACTTGGAACATAGCAACTACTCAGTTAACATTAGCTTTCATTGTAGTGATTGCTGTTTGTCAGAGTGAATACATGGCATAATGTGTCTTACCCTAATGTCTGCTTGACGAGAGGGAAAAATTTTTTTTTCCTTTACCCATTTTAGGTTCTCTGACTGGAACTCTCTAATTAGACTGGCCAAAAATGGAGTACCAAGAAACAACAAACAAGTTTATTAACACATGCATTGCACATGTACACGTGGGAGCACCCAATGATGAGGAACTCAAAGAGATGGTTAGAATTTGGGTTTATATACCATCTTAGGCTAATCAGAGGAAAGGGATTTTGGCCTTCTGGATGTAGGAGGCAAGTTATGGGAGCATTCTCCATCCGGAAGAGTTAGTTGACTTTATTTTTGGGAGCTCCAAAATCACTGCAGATGGTGATTGCAGCTATGGAATAAAAAGCCGCTTACTCCTTGGAAGGAAAGTTATGACCAACCTAGACCACATATTAAAAAGCAGAGACATTAGTTTGTCAACAAAGTTCCATATAGTCAAGGCCATGGTTTTTCCAGTAGTCATGTATGGATGTGAGAGTTGAACTGTAAGGAAAGCTGAGTGCCAAAGAATGGATGCTTTTGAACTGTGGTGTTGGAGAAGACTCTTGAGAGTCCCTTAGACTGCAAGGAGATCCAACCAGCCCATCCTAAAGGAAATCAGTCCTAGGTTTTCATTGGAAGGACCGATGTTGAAGCTGAAACTCCAGTCCTTTGGCCACCTGATGGAAAGAGCTGACTCATTGGAAAAGACCTGATGCTGGGAAAGATTGAGGGCAGGAGAAGAAGGGGACAACAGAGGATGAGATGTTTGGATGGCATCACTGACTCAATTGACATGGGTCTGGGTGGACTCCAGGAGTTGGTGATGGACAGGGAGGCCTGGTGTGCTGCAATTCATGGGGTCGCAAAGAGTCGGACACGACTGAGCAACTGAACTGAACTGAACTGAAATGGTCTTGTGCTGGAAGTACTCCTGTTAAGGCAGCATTTGATAACTGATATTCATGATTAAGACTTTGTACTTTCAAAAATCAACTTCAGTTTTACTTGATATATTGTTTTTACTAAGAGAGGAGAGTATGTGATTAAGGTTTTCATGAAAATGGTTATGATGTTAACAAAAATCTTTCAGAAACTAAAAGTGGTAAGTTTTATGTATTTGGAAAATTCTCTTAACATGTGATACCTCATGCTTGTTTGCAGAGGTTTACAATAGTGCTTGAGTTATATCAATATGCTTTTTTGGTTTCTTGACAGATTGTTTAACGAACAAAAGTGAAGAATTATCAAATAGCACAGTATACTTCCTCAACCAATTTAATCACACCTTGACCTGCTTTGAGAATAACCTTCAGGTATTTTTATATATGACACTTGACATTAAAATGCTGTTTTGTCCAAATGAATAATAAATAATTCCAGTTTTTACAGCATTACTTGTTGGTACTTATCTACACATACAGTGAAGAGGTAGACCTGGATTTCTGCTAAATCCTTCTATTACTAGCCCTTGGGCAAATCAACAAAACTTCAGTTTTTTAATTTGTAAGGTAGGAATAGTAAGATCTACCCTGACTACCTTCCAGTATTCTGTAGTCAGGATCCAATGAGTTAATAAGTATGAACATACTAACTGAAGCATGTGATTGTTTAATTGAAACACAATGTTGTTCTGTCTGACAATAATTTATTTTGACTTTGTTTATGCAATAATGTATTTTGCAGTTCAGTATGATTGTCTATAAGAAGCTTATTCTCTGCCTCAATGTTTGCTTAAATATATTTTACCTACTTTAAAAGACTCTGTTTAGTAAAGTAACTTTGAGTTTTGAATTATAATATGAAAGGTAGCCTTTAAGAAACCAAGTTATTGGGTTTTGTTTTCTCTACCTCTGACCTTTGAATGTTAGTATTAGAGCTTTCCTGGTGGGGGTGAAGGGAGAAACTGGAATTCTGGTAAAGTCCTAGTTTTGAAACTTGCTTTTAAGCAAGTAATTAATCCACACAAATAGGTATAAGCATGTTTAGGATATAGGTATGTATGATTTTCTATTTAATAAATGTGATAACAGAATTATGAATTTCCCTGAGTATAGTAAAAAACATTTATTAGATGAATATATAGTAGATAAATGTTTCCCAAAATATGTTCTGCAAGCATTTAATAGTTCATAAAAAAAAAGATTTAGTGTTAATAAAGGTGAGAAATGCTTTACCACAGGACTGCAGAGCTTCAGTGGACAAATGTACATTATGTAAAACTTCAAATGGTAATTATTGTACACAGCATTTACCAAACCTATTTGGGAGGTCTTTGGTTTTAGAGACCAAACAATACTAGTTCTGATACATGTACTTTTCCTGGGATGTTGGTTGCAAGTATTTTTTTCTTGGTTTGTTGTTTGTCTTTTTATCATGTTTCTCTTTTTGTTGTGAAGAAAATTTAAATTTTCATGTCATTAGATTTATCAAAATTAATGAGTTAAGGATTTTGTGTCACGCTAGAAGGCCTTTTTCCCACTTTGAGATTATTTAAAAATTTTCTCCTGTGATTTCTTCTAGGACCTTCAGGATTTTGTTTTATATATTTAAGTATCATTTATCTATTTAAAATTTATTTTGGTGTAAGATGTGAGGGTTAGGGGCTTCCCTGGTGGCTCAATGGTAGAGAATCCACCTGCCAATGCAGAAGATGAGGGTTTGATCCCTGGGTCGGGAAGATGGCCTGGAGAAGGAAATGGCAACCCACTTCAGTATTCTTGCCTAGGAAATTCCGTTGACAGAGGAGCCTAGTGGGCTACATCCGTGAGGTCATAAAGAGTTGGACACAACTTACTGATTGAGCACACACACATGTGTGAGCCTTAGCTCCAGCTTTTTATTCTGATGGCTTCTTGACTATCGAAACAAGATTTACTGAATAAATCCATGAAATGAAGTTTAGAACCAAGTTCAAAAAAAATCAATCATTTTGATATTTTATTAGAATTGCGTTACATTTTAGATTTATCATTTGGGAAAAGTTGACATGTTATGATATTAAGCTTTCCTATCTAGGAGTACAGTATATTCACTATTTTTTTATTGAAATAAAATAGACAATACAAAATTTACCACATTACAGTTTTTACATGTAAAGTTAATTGGCATTAAAGTACACTCACATTGTTGTACAATTCCACCACCATCCATCTCCAGAATGTTTT
Source organism: Antilocapra americana (assembly GCA_007570785.1). Taxonomy (NCBI): domain Eukaryota; kingdom Metazoa; phylum Chordata; class Mammalia; order Artiodactyla; family Antilocapridae; genus Antilocapra; species Antilocapra americana. Next base: position 39,143,671 of record ML662442.1, read on the forward strand.
CATCTTCTCAAACTGAAGCTCTGTACATATTAAGCAATAACTCCCCATTTCCTCCTCCTCTAGCCCCTGGTAGCCACCATTATTCTTTATTTTTTAATGTTCTCTAGCACACTTTTATTTATTTATTTAAATTTCATATAGGCCTTATAATGTTTCTTAACTTTACTTCAAGGTTGTTTTTAAGAGATATTTATTTGGCTGTGGTGTGTCTTAGTTGTGTCATGCTGGATCTTTTGTTGTGGCACACAGACTCTCTAGTTGTGGCATACAAGCTCCAGAGCATGCAAACTCAGTGGTTGTGGTGCACAAGCTTAGTTGTTCTGTAGCATGTGGCATCCTGGTTCCCTGATCAGGGGTCAAACCCACATCCCCAACTTTGCAAGGCAGACTCCCAACCACTGAATCACTGGAAAAGTCCCTATTTCTAGGTATTATTATGTAGTGTTTGATGCCCTCGGGAATTAAATCTTTTCTTCCCCCACTACAGATTTTAATTGGCTATTTTAAAATGTTTTATCTTGGAATGATTTTATTTTATTTTTTGCCATACATTGACATGAATCCACCATGGGTATACGTAAAGTTACAAAGGTAATACAGAAAATTCCTTTATATCCTTGACCCCGTTTCTTCTAATGTTCACCTTATGTTACCATGGTACGTTAGTCATAAATAAGAAATGAACATTGGTACATAACTCTTAACTGAATGCCAGACTTCATTCTTATTTCACCAGTTTTTCTACTAATGTCCTTTTTCTGTTTCAGGATTCATTCCAGGATAATGCATTGCATTTAGTAATTGATTACTCCTTAAAATTTCTATCATATATGTAGCTACATTTCCTTTCTTACTTCAAATGCTGTACTTATGAGACCTTTTTTCCCTTGAATTTTATTTAGGCTTATTGAAGTTACGTTTGTATTGATCTTTTTGAAAACCCACAATTGTCTTTATCAGTTTCTGTTTTATTTTTCTTAATGTGTTAATTTACGCTTTTGCACTGATTAATTCCTGCTATATTCCTTTGGTTTTGTCATTTTTCTCATTCTTTGAATTGAATGGTTGATTGCTTTATTTATTATTGGGGCGAGGTATGAACTGGAGCTGTAGATCTGAGTCATCAGGTACAGATGGTATCAAGCCTGGAGACTTGAATGTGAGTGTAGATAGAGGTGGTAAAGAGGCCTGAGTTCTGGGTAATGCCAGTGTTTTATAGGGGGTGTGTCTGTGCGTGTGCACGTGTGTGTGTGTGTGTTACAGAGGGGAGAGGAATTAACTAAAGAGATAGATGGTAGCAGAGAAATCAGTGGTATTGGCTGTGGCTTCTGGCTCAACCATGAGCAGGGATGTAGGTTTAAGTTCCAGACCAAATCCATCTTATGTCAGTATGTGTTTACAGGTAGCTTTTCTGGGAGGCTGGACTGTCTTGGTGGGTGTGGAGACTGCTTTTTGTGGATAGCCTTGTAGGCAGGGTGGGGCTATTTTGCCAGCTCCTCGAATCTCTAGAGGACAGTGGGTGGTTGCAGGGGCTAGAGGGTCATGAGACTGTGGTGCCAGCTAGTTTCCCTGGGAATGGTGTGATAGCTGTCATACAGCCTTCCCATGAGAAGATGTGCGTGGCATGCCTTTATAATTTACAGTGTTCTTCAGGGGCATAGGTTTACTGTCTGTTCTTGAGTCTCTTCAGAAAAGAAATCAGGAGACAGGTACATGCTGATGTCATCATCTTCCCAGAATCCTACTTCCTGATTTGTTTCAAACATCACAGGGCTCTTTTATTGTTTGACTATGCCACCATTTGGGCTGGGAAGATCCCCTGAAAGAGGGCATGGTAACCCACTTGAGTATTCTTGCTCGGAAAATCCCATAGACAGAGGAGCCTGTCCATGGGGTTACAAAGAATTAGACATGACTGAGCGACTAAACACAGCAGCACACACATGCCACCATTTAGTCAGTCAGTCTTTATATTGATGGAGATTTTTGTTTGGTTCAGTATTTTACTGTTACAAATAAGATCAGTCCTTTTGGGGTATCAGTTCAATTCAGTTCAGTCACTCAGTCATGTCTGACTCTTTGCAACCCCATGGAATGCAGCATGCCAGGCTTCCCTGCCCATCACCAGCTCCTGGAGCTTACTCAAACTCATGTCCATTGAATCGGTGATGCCATCCAACCATCTCATCCTCTGTCATCCCCTTCTCCTCCTGCCTTCAATCTTTCCCAGCATCAGGTCTTTTCCACTGAGTTACTTCTTCCCATCATGTGGCCAGAGTATTGGAGTTTCAGCTTCAGCATCAGTCCTTCCAATGAATATTCAGGACTGATTTCCTTTAGGATAGACCGGTTGGATCTCCTTGCAGTCCAAGGAATTCTCAAGAGTCTTCTCCAACACCACAGTTCGAAAGCACTAATTCTTCGGTGTTCAGCTTTCTTTATAGTCCAACTCTCACATCCATACTGGAAAAACCATAGCTTTGATTAGATGGACCTTTGTCAGCACAGTAATATGCTGTCTAGGTTGGTCATAGCTTTTCTTCCATGGACCAAGCGTCTTTTAATTTCATGGCTGCAGTCACCATCTACAGTTATTTTGTAACCCCCCCAAATAAAGTCTTGTACTGTTTCCATTGTTTCCCCATCTATTTGCCATGAAATAATGGGACCAGATGCCATAGTCTTTGTTTTTTGAATGTTGAGTTTTAAGCCAGCTTTTTCACTTTCATTAAGAGGCTCTTTAGTTTCTAGTCACTTTCTGCCATAAGGATGGTGTCATCTGCATATCTGAGGTTCTTGATATTTTTCCTGGCAGTCTTGATTCTAGCTTTGTGCTCCATCCAGCCTGGCATTCCACATGATGTACTCTGCATATAGGTTATGTAAGCAGGGTGACAATATACAGCCTTGACATACTTCTTTCCCAATTTGGAACCAGTCTGTTCTTCCATGTCCAGTTCTTACTGTTGCTTCTTGACCTGCATGCAGATTTCGCCCTTGACCCCCAGACTGGCTGGAGCCAGAGGTCTCCAGCTGTCTGCTCTCCTGGCCCCATGTGTCTTTCCGAGGTCTGAGCTGTCCTCATCCCCCATTTCTTTGGAGGACTGCCTATCCGGTTTGTGGTCAGCTGCCTTTGTCCAGCACTCGAGCTCAGATAAGCTGCAGTTCCCCCTTTTGGAGTTACTCAGAGCAAAGAAAGACCCATGGACAGATGGGCATGACAGCCAAAAGGTCCTCAGAGGGCATGCTGGCTTTGGGGTCAGTTGTGGTTCTACTTGCCCTTGGCAGGGCTAGTGGTATTATCCATGTTTATCTGTCTGGTAAATTCCTACAAATGAAATTACAATGTCAAAAGATATGTACATTTTAAATTTTAATATAAATGACAAAATTATACTCCTCTGTCGAGGCATTGGGCTCAATTTTTGATTGAACATATTTAGCTAAATGTACGTTTGTTCTATGAAAAACAGGTAATGGGCTATTTCTTGTGGCAGAACTGAACAGAACTGAGTTTCTCTGTCAGATGGTGAGAGTAATGTTGTAGAGACTCCATCAGCTTGATTTCTTTAATTTTTTTCTTTTCTCTTTCATTCCAGCAGTCAGTTAATGTTATTTCTTCAGGCTCCAAGGTAAAGAATAAATGGAATAGAAAACAAAAGTGTGAACTGTTTAGCAAACTTGTTTTTGAAATAATAAGTGTTAGTACTAGAAGTGGAAAAGATTAAGATCCACTAACATCATGTCTTATATCCATTACCTTCATTTCAGATTATACAGTTCATTGGTATTAGTCCCTTTTCGTTGACCAGAACGGCCTGGATTATAAGTCTTGGGGTAAAGAGGGTTGAGGAAGGAATGTAGTTTAGGTGCCTTTTCCTTATTCATTAATAAGTCCCCTTTGTCTCAATAAGGTAGACTTCAATGTTCAAGTTCAGTACAGGCAGGAGCATACTTTATTTGGTGAAAGTAGGATAGATAAGGGCAGATGTATAAATGACAAGATAACTTAGGAAATTTTTGGTATGTAGGTATCATTAATTTGGTGTATGAGCTAGTGTTGCTCTCAGTTAGCAGTGGCTAGTGCTGTCATTTTCAAAATTCAGGGGCAACTAGAAAGTGCCAAATATTTTGCTATGTGTTATATATCAGTCTTTATCCCTTGGGACCTGTAATACAGGTAAGGGTATTCCTACTTCATAGGTTATAAAACCAAGGCTCACAGTGGTTTAGAAACCTTCCCCACATCACAGCTCAGCACTTTAATGTACTCTGTCTTCTAGGAAATTTAATTAAAATTCAATGTTTAGTGTGTATATTACATGCGTAACATGTATCACATGTGCCTTTGACATTTCAGGGGAGCACACACAGTCTTCAGTTAAGAAATTATTCGGAAGTATGCAAAAACTGTCATGAAGCATATAAAACTCTGAGTAGTCTGTACAGTGAAATGCAAAAAATAAATGAACGTGAAAGTAAGGCTGAATTTGGAACACATTTATGCATTGACGTGGAGGATGCAGTAAGTATTTTGCTTGTGAAACAATATATGTTTTGCAGTGTTGAATATGCCTTCAATGTTATTGTTAGAATCCGCATATGCTGTCTTCAACCAGAAATAGCTAGTTGCTAAGTAGCAAGTTTTAGAATATCCTGATATGTAAAGCTAAAATGGAAATTAATCAGATACTTCATCAGCAAGTTGATAATTAGTATATTTGGTTCTTTTTATTTAACTATAGTTGTATTAGTTTCAAGTATACAACATAGTGATTTAATATTTTTATCAATTATATTCCATTTATACATTTTTAAAAAAAAATTTGATGATGAGTATCATTTTCAGAGGTATGGGTATTGTTAAATGTTTGCATTTTAGTTTCTTGTGCACTTGTTACTAATTCAGGAAGCCTCTAGGTTTTGTTGTTACCATGTTTCTGAGGCCATTCCTCAATTACTTCCTATCTTTTTGCTTTCCGAGAAGGCAATGGCACCCCACTCCAGTACTCTTGTCTGGAGAATCCCATGGACGGAGGAGCCTGGTAGGCTGCAGTCCATGGGGTCACGAAGAGTCGGAACCGACTGAGCGACTTCACTTTCACTTTTCACTTTCATGCACTGGAGAAGGAAATGGCAACCCACTCCAGTATTCTTGCCTGGAGAATCCCAGGGACGGGGCCTCCTAGTGGGCTGCCATCTATGGGGTCGCACAGAGTCGGACACGACTGAAGTGACTTAGCAGCAGCTCTTGCTTTATTTCTTTGTATCTATTACCATCTGAAAAGTTTTGTTTCCTTATTTGTAGTCTTTCTCTCCTTACTAAAAAATATAAGCCTCAGGAGGACAAGGACTTCATGTTCTTTTTTGTTCACTGTTCAGTTTTCTAGAATAGCTCCTGGCAAATAGCAGGCCCTTAGTAACATGTATAGGTTGAATGAATGGTCAACAAAAATTCTTCTCCATTGAATAGCCTGCCTTTACATGGGGTACCACTAGATGGCGATCATGCCTTTTTATGGGACTGTGATGCCTGATTATTGAGGTGTTAGAAGAAATTGAAAAATTATTGGCAAAAGCAGATAACTTCTTGTCAAAATTGGTAAACATAATGTTTGAGAATGATGAGTGTGAATTATAGCAGCTTGAGATGAACATAGTGGATCAGTAATATTTAGAATGGTAAAAATCACTTAATATGGATGTACCATGGGGATTTTTGTTTGTTACTGCTGTTCCTGATGTTTAGAATAGTCAATATTTGGCTTTCTAGTAGGTTCCAGGTAAATAATAAATATATTTTAAAAAAATATAAAAGAATTTTTTGTATTCTCTTTAAAATAATTTAAAAGGAAACTTATCCTCCAATAAAACAAAATAACAGTCTTTAATTATTTTAATAAAGAAGAAGAATGAATATTGGTTCTATGACATAAGTTGGATTACAGAAGAAATCAACATGACCAACCTATTTTAGAACATTCATTTTGCAGTACGCAAAAATTACAACAAATTTACAAGGCACCATTTGTAAACTGTTTCTCAAACAAAATTGAGGCAGGAACAGTTTTCTACATTAAATTTGACAGTTTCCTTGTATCATTTAGCCTGCTTGACAGAAATCATGAGCTCAGTGAATGCGAAGTACAGCAGCCCCTAAGTGTATTTAAAGCATGCTGCTACGTAAGATGTTAATATTGTCTAATAAGGACTTCGCAGGTGGCACTAGTGGTAAAGAACCCGGCTCCCAGTGAAGGGGATAGATACCAGTTCAGTTCCTGTGTTGGGAAGATCCCTGGAGGAAGGCATGGCAACCCACTCCAGTATTCTTGCCTGGAGAATCGCCATGGACAGAGGAGCCTGGCGAGCTACAGTTCATAGGGTCACAAAGAGTCTGACATGGCTGAAGGGACTTAGCACACATGCACACATGGTCTTAATAAAGTTTCTGTGACTCATTAGATACTATATACTTAAAAAATTACTTGCCGTATGACTCTTTCATAATATATTAGATAAGAGATTAAGCATTTCATAGATATCATCTCTTGAAGAGAAGCCTAATGAAAAAAGAGAGATGCCTTATAAAGTTGATATTTTTATTTCCATTCTAAAAATATTGCAACAAGCTCAGTGAGATTACATGGATAACATCTGAAAAAAATATTTTGTTTTTGTGACACTTCCCCCCCAATTTTATCGAGGTATATTTGACAAATAAATTGTTATATATTTAAAGTGTACAATGTGATAATTTGATATACACTGTGAAAGAATTCCCAGAGTCAAGTTAACATTTATCACCTCACATAGCTACCCTTTTAAATATATTTTAATGAACAAAGCACAATCTAACTATATTTCTATTGATGCAAGTTCTGTGTTTGAAGTCTGTGAAAGGTTGAAATTCTTTGGACAGTATTATGAATTTTGAATATGAGATTTTTGTATGGGTATAAATTTATACAATGACTAATTGTGAACCAGCTTATTTCCCTACAAAAAGAAATTGTCCTCAACTGTTAATAATTTTTTTAGGGATGTATATTTAGTCTAAATTCTGGGTTCTTGTTATTAACAAAATAATTATATGTAATTGAAGACAAATTAAATGAAAAACAGTGTAACAGTATTTGTTGTTGTTTCAGATGAATATTACTCGCAAACTTTGGAGTCGAACTTTCAACTGTTCAGTCCCTTGCAGTGACACAGTGCCTGTAATTGCTGTTTCTGTGTTCATTCTCTTTCTACCTGTTGTCTTCTACCTTAGCAGTTTTCTTCACTCAGAGCAAAAGAAACGCAAACTCATCCTACGTAAGTTTCTTTTTATGATTATTCTTTTATTTAGATAAAAACCTGTATTTTAAAAAAATCTAAGCCTGCTTTAGAAATGATATATACTCTGAGGGCTCAAGGTGTACTAGCTTGAAACAGCTGTCCTCTTCAAATTTTATAACTCTGTTCACTAATGGAAGAGATGTGTAAGTTTATAAGTGAGTTTATAATCAAATTTTAATATACAGTGTCTTTCAGAAGCTTTAGTTGAGAAAGCTAGATTCCCTGGAATAAAGTTGACAACAATAGAGCAATAGCAACAAAGGCTTTGCAAGCCTGAAATAGCCATAATAGGTGAATAAATAGTAGACCACTTTTAGGCCCATTTGCAGAACTACCCATGGCAGAACCACCAGACAAGCAGCCAGTAGGGAGAAACTGTCTCTTGCACAGAGACAATTTGTTTATGAACAAATTAGAATTGTAGTTGCAAGAAAGTTATTTGACATATGGCATATACTCAGTATGTATTAATTCCTTTCCTTTCTCCCCATCAATAGGGCAGAGCAGAAAAAGCACTAACTAGAAGGTTTCAACTAGCCAAAGAAAAGTGACTTCCAAGTCTCATATGTTTCTTCTGTATCATCAGAATGAAAATATGGACTTATCCCTGAGCAGTTTTGGTATTTTTAAAAGAGGATATTTTCTGGAGGAAAACATCAGGCTTTTTTCCTCTCAAATATTATTCCTAGTCTAGGAACCTATGATACAAAATTTTTTTCCCTGTAAATTTTTTTCTGGCATTTCTTCATGATTTATCTAACTTCACTTCTAATATATCTGATTTAAAAAAAGAAAAGATTACTTTTAGATCAGTTTGCACAATGCAAAGAGTCTTTATCATGGGTGTATTTAGTAAAGTATTTTGAAGATTGTCAGAATTCTGTAAATATGTCATAACTCAATCTTTAAAGCATTTATTTAGAATAACAAAACATTGCGGGGACCTCACTGTTGAGAAACTATTTTTCAGGGCTTCGTGTACCTTTTGAAGTTTAGCATTGTATTTGCTTTGCAAATCTATTTAATGCTGCAGGAGACATATACTACTTCTGATCAGTGTCTTTGTTTGATTGGATTAAAGATAGCAGAACAAGACCCAGTTTCCCTCTCAGTCAGTCTCTCCCATCAGAAAGCTTCCATAAGCCTCTTATCCTTCTCCATCAAAGGGCAGATAGAATGAAAACCACAATCACAGAAAACTAATCAAACTGATCACATGGACCACAGCCTTGTCTAACTCAATGAAACTATGAGCCATGCCATGTAGGGCCACCCAAGATAGACGCGTCAGGGTGGAGAGTTCTGATAAAATGTGATCCACTGGAGAAGGGAATGGCAAACCACTTCAGTATTCTTGCCTTGAGAATCCCATGAATAGTATGAAAAGGCAAAAAGATAGTACACTGAAGGATGAACTCCCCAGGTCAGTAGGTGCCCTGTATGCTACTGGAGAACAGTGGAAAAATAACTCCAGAAAGAATGAAGAGACCGAGCCAAAGCAAAAAAAAACACCCAGTTGTGGATATGACTGATGATGGAAGTTAAGTCCAATGCTGTGAAGAACAATATTGCATAGGAATCTGGAATGTTAGGCCCATGAATCAAGGCAAATTGGAAGTGGTCAAACAGGAGATGGCAAGAGTGAACATCTACATTTCAGGAATCAGTGAACTAAAATGGATTAGAATAGGTGAATTTAACTCAGATGACCATTACATCTACTACTATGGGCAAGAATCCCTTAGAAGAAATGGAGTAGCCTTCACTGTCAACAAAAGAGTCCAAAATACAGAACTTGGATCCACTCTCGAAAGCAACAGAGTGATCGCTGTTCATTTCCAAGGGAAGCTATTCAGTATCACAGTAATTCAAACCTATGCCCCAACAAGTAATGCTGAAAAAGCTTAAGTTGAAAGATTCTGTGAAGACCTTCAAGACCTTCTAGAACTAATACCCTAAGAAGATGTCCTTTTCATTATAGGGGACTGGAATGCAGAAGTAGGAAGTCAGGAGTTACCTGGAGTAACAGGCAAATTTGGCCTTGAAGTACAGAATGAAGCAGGGCAAAGGCTAACAGAGTTTTGCCAAGAGAACTCACTGGTCATGGCAAACACCCTCCTTCAACAACACAAGAGAAGACTGTACACATGGACATCACCAGATTGTTAATGCTGAAATCAGATTGATTATATTATTTGCAGCCAAAAATGGAGAAGCTCTATACAGTCTGCAAAAACAAGACAGGGACCTGACTGTGGCTCAGATCATGAACTCCTTATTGCTAAATTCAGACTTAAATTGAAGAAAGTAGGGAAAACCACTAGACCATTCAGATATGACCTAAATCAAATCCCTTACAATTATACAGTGGAAGTGACAAATAGGCTCAAGGAATTAGATCTGATAGACAGAGTGTCTGAAGAACTATTGTAAAAGGTTCATGACATTTTACAGGAGGCAGTGATTAAGAACATCCCTGAGAAAAAGAAATGCAGAAGGGCAAAATGGCTGTCTGAGGAGGCTTTACAAATAGCTGTGAAAAGAAGAGAAACTAAAAGCAAAGGAGAAAAAGAAAGATATACCCATTTGAACACAAAGTTCGAAAGAATAGCAAGTAGAGATAAGAAAGCCTTCCTCAGTGATCAGTGCAAAGAAATAGAGGAAAACAATAGGATGGGAAAGATAGAGATCTCTTCAAGAAAATTAGAGATACCAAGGGAACATTTCATGCAAAGATGGGCTCACTAAAGGATAGAAATGGTATGGACCTAACAGAAGCAGAAAATATTAAGAAGAGGTGGCAAGAATAACCAGAAGAACTGTACAAAAAAGATCACATAACCCAGATAATCACGATGGTGTGATCACTCTCCTAGAGCCAGACATCCTGGAATGTGAAGTCAAGTGGGCCTTAGAAAGCCTCACTACAAACAAAGCTAGTGGAGGTGATGGAATTCCAGTTGAGCTATTTCAAATCCTAAAAGATGATGCTGTGAAAGTGCTGCACTCAATATGCCAGCAAATGTGGAAAACTCAACAGTGGCCACAGGACTAGAAAAGGTCAGTTTTCATTCCAATCCCAAAGAAAGGCAATGCCAAAAAAATGTTCAAACTGCTGCACAATTGCACTCATCTCAAACGCTAGCAAAGTAATGCTCAAAATTCTTTAAGCCAGGCTTTAACAGTACATGAACCAGGAACTTCTAGGTGTTCAATTGGTTTTAGAAAAGACAGAGGAACCAGAGATCAAATTGCCAACATCCATTGGATCATCAAAAAAGCAAGAGAGTTTCAGAAAAACATCTATTCCTGCTTTATTGACTATGCCAAAGCCTTTGACTGTGTGGATCACAATAAACTGTGGAAATTTCTGAAAGAGATGGGAATACCTGACCACTTGACCTGGCTCCTGAGAAATCTGTATGCAGGTCAAGAAGCAACAGAGAGTTGGATGTGGAACAACAGATTGGTTCCAAATAGGGAAAGGAGTACATCAAGGCTGTATATTGTTACCCTGCTTATTTAACTTATATGCAGAGTACATCATGTGAAATGCCAGGCTAAACGAAGCACTGGAATCAAGATTGCTGGGAGAAATATCAGTAACCTCAGATATATAGATGACACCACCCTTATGGCAGAAAGTGAAGAAGAACTAAAGAGCCTCTTGATGAAAGTGAAAGAGAGGAGAGTGAAAAAGTTGACTTAAAACTCAGCATTCAGAAAACAAAGATATGGCATTTGGTCCCATCACTTCATGGCAAAAAGATAGGGATACAATGGAAACAGTGACAGACTTTGGTTTTTGGGCTCCAAAATCACTGCAGATGGTGATTGCAGCCATGAAATTAAAAACCGCTTGCTCCTTGGAGAAAAAGCTATGACCAACGTAGACAGCATATTAAAAAGCAGAGACATTACTTTGCCAACCAAGGTCCGTATAGTCAATGCTGTGGTTTTTCCAGTAGTCATGTATGGATGTGAGACTTGGCCTATAAAGAAAGCTGAGCACTGAAGAATTAATGCTTTTGAACTGTGGTGTTGGAGAAGACTCTTGAGTCCCTTGGATTGCAAGGAGATACAACCAGTCAATCCTAAAGGAAATCAGTCCTGAATATTCATTGGAAGGACTGATGCTGAAGCTGAAACTCTAATCCTTTGGACACCTGATGCAAAGAACTGACTGACTCATTGGGAAAAACTCTGATGCTGGGAAATATTAAAGGCGGGAGGAAAAGGAGATGACAGTGTCTGAGATGGTTGGCATCACTGACTCAATGGACATGAGTTTGAGTAGGCTTTGGGAGTTGGTGATGGATAGGGAAGCCTGGCGTGCTGCAGTCCATGGCGTCACAAAGATTCAGACACAACTGAGTGACTGAACTGAACTGAACAGTAAGAGTTCATCTGGTTTTTACAAGTCACAAATCTTGTTGTCTCAATTTCTTTTAATGCCTATTTTCTTAATTCTTTTTCTTTTCTTTTCTTTCCCCATTCCTTTCAATTCGTCAACAAATACTGCCAGCCCTTTTCCAAAAATATATCTGAAATATATTGTCCCTTGTCAGAACTAATTCAGGGGTCCCTTGACTGATACCTGTACATTAATTTCTTGATCATACACTAGCTAGAGTGAATTTTTAAACACAAATTTTACCATGCTCCTCTCCCATTTGAAACCCTTCCTCTGTACCTGTTGCACCTAGAATAAAATACAAACTTATTCTAGGGTCTGCTCTCCAAGCTGCATGTGATCTGACTCCCATCTGTCTTCCTAAACTACTTGCATCCACCCCTCTCTGTGCTCATGATGCTGTGTATAGGTTTCTTCTCCTCTCAGACACCAAGTTCATTCACATTGCCCTCCTTCCAAGGCTCTTATGTTTGCCCTCCCTGCTTTCCTTGACTGGCTTCTTGTCATCCAGGTCTTAAGTCAAAGACCTAAGAGACCTTTTATGACCAAAGAAGGCCTTTTATGACCATCCCCTCAATCTAAGAATATACCCTTCTTTTGGTTCTTATATATCATCTTTCTTTAATAGCATTTGATTGCTGTTTAAATTAACTTTTCCACTTATTTTCTACCTTATTTGTTTGCCTACCCTGACTCAACTGTAAGTTCCATCAGAAAATGGATTTTGTTTATCTTGCTCACCACTATATCACCAGCATCTAGAAAGTACATAGCCCATAGTAGATGCTCAAAAATATTTGTGGAATAAAAGAACATTATACTTAAAGTTAGCAGTTTCTAGAGTGTGTTCCTCAAAATACTAGTCCTGTAAAATTCCTTTACATGAGCTTCATAATGTACCTGAACACTAATTATATCCCCCAAACTTGACAATAGGACCTTTGCATAATACCTATTAATGTTTTGCAGAAGCATTGTTTATGAATTAAATGATGAATTTAAGGAAATGCTAGCATAAGCAAATAATCCTTATGCTGTTATTTCATGGAAATTTTAATTTGCTTTTCTTTATGCTACCAGTTTATACATTCCCATTCATCAAGTCCTATGGGAATTAGGGATTTAAAAAGGAACAAAGCACAATAGATGCCCTCAAAAAATATACTGACCATAATCCAGTCATTACAACAAATATAGTAGAAGTGCATAAAGTGTGGTTGGACTGCAGAGAAAGAGAAGATACACTCGGCATTAGGGATGTTGGAATTTACCATTAGATGATCTCTGGGGTAGAATTGTGGACGATGTGTGGATTTATCAGATAGAGAATAAGGAAGCAAAGAAGTTACAGTTATATGTGAGTGTGTGCCTGCTAAGTCAATTCAGTCTTGTCCGACTCTGTGCCGCTATGGGCTGTAGCCTGCCATGCTCCTGTCCATGGGATTCTCTGGGCAAGAATACTGGAGTGGGTTGCCTTGCCCTCCTCCAGGGAATCTTCCTGACCCAGGGATCAAATGTGCATCTCCTGTGGCTCCTGCATTGTAGGCAGATTCTTTACCACTGAGCCACAGGGCAATGGTTATATGTACTCACTGGTATTGCTACTTGGTTGGTTTAATGAATTTGGTAATTAGAAACTAGATTATATTTAATAATTAAAATTTTTAATTTCAAATTAAAATAATTTTAAACAACATAATTAAAATTTTTTTTATTTCATTTGCTTCCCAAATCCACTGAAGGCCTAAGAAGTAGACTTTATCTTAGATTGTTTTTTAGTTTAAGTTTCTTTTAAGTTTATGCTGAAGCCATACACTGGTCTGAGAAAGTCATGTAGTCATCTTACACTTTCAAGTGGTCAGGGGAGACCCTGATAGAAACTAGAATAGTTGTTCTCATCCTTGGCCATACATCAAAGTTGTCTGCAAAGCTTTCAAAAAACAAAAAGAAAAAGCACAATCAGATGCCTGAATACCACTGAAAACCTAAATCATAACCTCTATTCTAGTGTTGAGAACCTCTGAAGTAGAGAGATTCCTTAGTTATCCAGTATAAGTTACCTTCACTATGGCATGATTGTTTTTAATTTCTGGAACATGAGAAACATGTTTAACTATAAGAACAAAACATATTACCTAGCCAATAACTATGATTTACTTTATTAACTCTAATGACTCAGTCCTGTCAACACCATAATCAAAATTGACTGTATATATTTTATTAGCAGCCATTTATGTTTGTACAATGTGTGTAATATCCATCTCACTTTTCTTTGTTAACCATTTAAAAATTTTTTTAAACATTGCAGAGTTCTTTCATTGAATTCTTTCAAGAGAAACTTAGATTTGTATTTATAGATTCAGTTCAGTTCAGTTCAGTCAGTCGTGTCTGACTCTTTGCAACCCCATGAATCACAGCACGCCAGGCCTCCCTGTCCATCACCAACTCCCGGAGTTTACCCAAACTCATGTCTGTCAAGTCGGTGATGGCATCCAGCCATCTCATCCTCTCTCATCGCCTTCTTCTCCTGCCCCCAATCCTTCCCAGCATCAGCTGACTTTTCCAATGAGTCAGCTCTTCGCATCACATGGCCGAAGTATTGGAGTTTCAGCTTAAACATTAGCCCTTCCAATGAACACCCAGGACTGATCTCCTTTAGGATGGACTGGTGGATCTCCTTGCAGTCCAAGGGACTATCAACAGTCTTCTCCAGCACTGCAGTTCAAAAGCATCAGTTCTTCGGCGTTCAGCTTTCTTCACAGTCCAGCTCTCACATCCATACATGACCACTGGAAAAACCATAAGCTTGACTAGATGGACCTTTGTTGGCAGAGTGATGTCTCTGCTTTTTAATATGCAATCTAGGTTGGTCATAACTTTCCTACCAAGGAGTAAGCGTCTTTTAATTTTATGGCTGCAATCACCATCTGCAGTGATTTTTGGAGCCCAAAAAATAAAGTCTGCCACTGTTTCCCCATCTATTTGCCATGAAGTGATGGGACCAGATGCCATGATCTTAGTCTTCTAAATGTTGAGGTTTAACCCAACTTTTTCATTCCTCTTCTTTCACTCTCATCAAGAGGCTTTTTAGTTCCTCTTCACTTTCTGCCATAAGGATGGTGTCATCTGCATATCTGAGGTTATTGATATTTCTCCCGGCAATATTGATTCCAGCTTATGCTTTATCCAGCCCAGCGTTTCTCATGATGTACTCTGCATATAAGTTAAATAAGCAGCGTGAGAATATACAGCCTTGATGTACTCCTTTCCCTATTTGGAACCAGTCTATTGTCCCATGTCCAGTTCTAACTGTTGCTTCTTCACCTGCATACAGGTTTCTCAAGAGACAGGTCAGGTGGTCTGGTATTCCCATCTCTTTCAGAAGTTTCCACAGTTTGTTGTGATCCACACATTCAAGGCTTTGGTATAGTCAATAAAGCAGAAATAGATGTTTTTCTGAAACTCTCTTGCTTTTTTGATGATCCACTGGATGTTGACAATTTGATTTCTGGTTCCTCTGCCTTTTCTAAAACCAGCTTGAACATCTGAAAGTTCACGGTTCATGTATTGCTGAAGCCTGGCTCGGAGAATTTTGAGCATTTCTTTACTGGTGTGTGAGATGAGTGCAATTGTGTGGTAGTTTGAGCATTCTTTGGCATTGCCTTTCTTTGGGATTGGAATGAAAACTGACCTTTTCTAATCCTGTGGCCACTGCTGAGTTTTCCACATTTGCTGGCATATTGAGTGCAGCACTTCCACAGCATCATCTTTTAGGATTTGAAATAGCTCAACTGGAATTCCATCACCTCCACTAGCTTTGTTTGTAGTGAGGCTTTCTAAGGCCCACTTGACTTCCCATTCCAGGATGTCTGGCTCTAGGTGAGTGATCACACCATTGTGATTATCTGGGTCATGAGTATCTTTTTTGTACAGTTCTTCTGTGTATTCTTGCCACTTCTTAATATCTTCTGCTTCTGTTAGGTTCCTAGCATTTTTGTCCTTTATTGAGCCTATCTTTGCATGAAATGTTCCCTTGACTTCTAAATAAATAATTTTATTATTATATTTTATAGCACTTTGACTTTTTAACTAGAGTACTTTCACTTATATAACATATTTAAGATTGTAAGGTTCAGAATGACATGAATTGTTTTATTTGGTACTGCTTCTAACAAAGTTATGTGCTTCTAGCAAAGTTATGTTTTTGAGTTTAGTAAAAAAAAAAAAAAGATAGATGTATATTTAATTCTTATAAGATTGAATAGATTCAGATTCAAACATAGAATTAATAGATGAACACTATCATTTACATAAAATAATGAGTTATCATGTTTGGAGAATGAAATTTAAGTTAAAATATAATACTTTTGATTTATGTAGCGAAACGTCTCAAGTCCAGTACGAGCTTTGCAAACATTCAAGAAAATTCCAATTGAAACCTACAGAATGGAGAATCAGCATCTTATGCCATGGATGAATTGGTGGAAGACACAGCTTGGTCCAAAAGAACATAAGATAAACTGTGATTTGACAAGTCAAGTTCTTAAAAAATGCAAGGACTTCAGATTTATTTTTAAATAAGAATTTTCAAGTTTTCTTTCCTTTTCCACCCCATTTTTAAGGGTTTAGATATTTTTAATTTCCAGGCATAGCATTGTTGTCTCTTTTAAAGTGTATTTGTTAAAATAACAAAAGATGCAAGAACAATCTTTGTTTTATTTTGTAGACATATTGTTACTGAGACTTCCCATATCTCCTTGGTTAACATAGTATCTCAAATAACAAAGTTTTTGAAAACTAACATTTAAAAATTAATCAGTTATAGCAAAGACTATGAAAAAAATGTACTTGCCAAAAAGTAGCAGGTCCAAAGATTAAATTTCTCATCATTGCAGTGTTATCCCATATATTTAATATGTCATATATTACAATTAATATGTAAATCCATTTCTAGTTTCCTTAAAGTCATTTTTGAAACCACTAATTACAAACATCCCAAACAATTTTTAGAACTGGGAAGGCACATTACTTTTATCTATGTAAAAAGATTTATGATAACTGGTTTCTTACTTGACTTTTATAAATAGTATTTTACACCTTATTTTTGCCTTTATTTCATAAGTAATTTGAAATCACTGGACTGCTTTATTATATTCAGGGCAATATGGATTCTTTTTTCTACCAGGGATTTGCATTGTGAAATATTAAGTTATTTGGCAATTTATAATTTATTACTATTTTAAATCAAATGTAGCATTCTCACACTGTATTTAAATTGTGATTTTTTTTTAAACAGGGATTTTTTTCTTGCAAGATATGGGGAGTTTTGAAAGAGAGGAAAAGGAAGAGTAAAAAAACCCTTAAGATTCAGAAAACAGGGGCTCTAAGACTATTGAATGGTTTATACTGCAGGCATGAGTCAGTAGAGTCTGATACAGAAAGCAGTTCAGCTAAGATGATGCTTATTTTTTTCTAAATTATTAATATCAAGTGAAGGTGATATATGATTAAAATGAAGTCAGATATTTCACAGTTGAAAATGAATTCCTTTTTGGAATGTTTATATCAACCTTTAAAAACAAATTCAAAATTGTTCACATTTTCTTCCCTCAGGTGTTTTAATGTTAGGTGTTTCATTTGTTAATTCCTTCTTGCCATCTTGGTGGAAATAGGTTTTCTTTCTTTCCTTTTTTCTTTTTTTTTTTAGGCTTTGTTTTAAATGTTGAAAATATAAAGGCTGCTCTGTATAGAAACAAGAATTTGCTAATTGGTACAAGTATCTGAATCCCTTCATACACTGTTCTTATAGAGAGACAAGATAATGTTTTTTTTCTTATTTTTTAAATGTTTACCATATATACAGAGTGAAAGAGAAGGCTCACTCTTGGATATATAACATATCCAAAAGCTGTTACAGTTTTTCTATTCTGCTGTGATCTGTTTAAAATGTGCTGCTGTTTGTTCTGCTGTTACTGTTCACGCTGCTAATGCTAATAGCACTGTCTTGATTTGAAGCATATAGTTGAGGGCCATTGAAAGCAATCCTTCATTAATGCAGATAAAATCAGTTGACATGTACAAAGTTACAAAATGGCATTTTCGATTCTGTAAGAAGTGACTCTCTGAGCACCTTCTAATATTATGTATTTCTGAAAACCCTGGCTTTTGGATATGGCTGCTGATAAGCACTTTACAAAAGAAAAGGCATCCCTTTAATATTTTTCTGGTTGAATCATTGCTCTTTAGAAGTAGCATCAGCAATAGATTTCAAAAATAAGTATTAAGCACTATGTTAAAGTGTGTAAATATTTCATGTGTAAAGTCATATTGAAAAATTCTTTGCATAGTTCTGAATTCTTAGATTCGTAGTATATGTGTGTATACCAGAACATCTTTAGTTTTTTGACACTTTGAAATAAAGGAAATAGCTTAAAGAAACTGAAGTGCTGTATTTGATTTTTAAATACATTTTTTTTAACTTCAGATGTAATTGCCTGGTGGTCCAGTGGTTAAGACTCTATGCTTCCAGTGCAGGGGACACAGTTCAATCCCTGGTCAGGGAACTAAGACTGAACATACTCTGTGGCCAAATTAATTAATTTAATAAGTACCATCTATCTTATAACTTTGCTGCAAAGATAAGATAATGATGATTTGGATGAAGATAATGATGATTTAGATTTGATCAGCTCTCCCACAGTGTAACTCTAAATCAATGAATAACACAGAGTTTAGTTGGTAAATATTACTTTTGTGGGACTCTATTTTCTAATGTTTCACAGATAGGATCTATTTTCTAGTGTAGTGTACTCCCTATAAAGTGAAATGTTTTCCCAGAACATAAGGGTTAGGGGAGCTGACTCTCCTCATGTAGATGAAAATCCACATAAAATTCCCCAAACTCAACTTCTAATAGCTCACTGTTGACCAGAAACCTTGCTAATAACATAGTCAATTAACACATATTTTGTATGTTATATGCATTATATACTGTATTCCTACAATAAAGTAAGCTACAGAAAAGAAAATATTATTAAGAAAATCATAAGGAAGGAAAATACATATCTAGTACATTATATATCAACAAATATAGTTGATATAAGTTTATGTCATCTGTTTACAAGATGAATTGTTTGTCAGTAATTACTTCAATATTGTCTCATATGGTACAAGACAGTATAGATGTTATGTGTATTACTAAAGATCCTGCATGCTACAACTAAAGATCCCATGTGTCATAACTAAAGACCTGGTACAGCCAAAAGAGTAAATAATGATAAAGAATAAATTATAATGTTTCCAGAAGAAAACATGGAAATAAAAATTTTGGAACTACAAATGGGAGGATAGGAGATATAGAGGAAACTGTGAGAAGATTTAATTTAATTTAAGTTCCTGAAGCAAAGGAAAGAGAAAAATGGAACAGAAACAATTTTTGAAAAGATAATAGCTGAGAATATTCCAAAACTGGTGAAAAACATTGTCACACATTAAGAAGTCCAAATAGAATTTAAAACAAACCCCCAAACCTAGTCATATTCATAGTAAATGAAAACTAAGGAGAAGATTATACGAACAGCTAGAGAAAAAAAGGCTTACCTTCAAGAGAGCAATAAGTAAACTTGTTGGTTTCTCATGAGAAGTAATGAAAGCCAGAATGCAAACTGAATATTTTCAAAGTGCTAAAAGAAGGTAACTGACAATCTAGAATCCTATGCCCAGCAAAAAGTGTTCTTCAAAATTAAAAGGGGAATAAGGCATATCTGGGCATAAAGGCTGAGAGAATTATCACAAGCCTGCCTGCATTAAAGGAGAAAGATAGGTCTTCAGGCAGAAGCAAAATGAACTTAGACGGAAACCCAGTGATATAAGAAGAAAAGATAGATAAAAAGATAAAATAGGTAAGTCTAAATAATTATTGACTGTATACAACAATAACACCCTGTGGGATTATTAAAATATACATAATGAAGATAGCAATGGCATAAATGTCAAGGTCAGATTCTTCGAGTTAAAATGTTTTAAGGTAATTGTATTATCTGGAAAATTTCAAGTGGGTACCGGTAAATAATTTTGTTTTCTTTAAATTGGACTTAAGGTCCATTCTGACTC
The DNA here is from genome assembly GCA_007570785.1 of Antilocapra americana. Taxonomy (NCBI): domain Eukaryota; kingdom Metazoa; phylum Chordata; class Mammalia; order Artiodactyla; family Antilocapridae; genus Antilocapra; species Antilocapra americana. The sequence goes on from ML662442.1 coordinate 39,163,535, forward strand.
AGATCCAATTTCACTCCTTTCATGACATCTTTTATGATTTTCTTCTGCTCTTGACTCTTCATATTTAAGAAAGCAGCTTGTCACAAAGGGAAAAATAAGGACTTTAGAATCAGACCTGGCATTAAACTCCTGCTTTTCCCCTTGGACAATTTACTTCCCCTTGCTTGGACAAATGGGAGGTACTAATACTGGCCCCACAAGATTATTGTGCAAATTACATGAGATTAGGTATATGAAGAGCCTACAGTGGTGCGCAATACCGCATTGTGGTATCAAGTACTAAGTAGTACTTCATACTGCTTAGTAAGTACTAGTCTTTTTCTTTTTGACAGTAGTACTCACAAATTGTGGTACACAATTTGGCACTTGATTAGACACCTCACATTGTTTCCTAGGTTTCTTATGTTTGGGATTATTATCCCTCCTCTCCTGACTAGATTAATCTTTTCCAGTTCAAGGACTATATCTCCATTTCTTCTTGTACCTGGTCAATGAATGACTTTTGACAGTCAGTCAGGGTAACATTTTTTTGAAGAAAGTAAGTGGAAACACACTGTGTTTCCCTGAATTACACACTGATTTGTAGCAGATTCACTCAGAAGGATGTTTGAGACCTTGAAGAAAAGTCCTTCAGCTGCCCTTGAAAAATATAAATGGCGAAAACACAACTGTTTAATGGAAAGAGAAAAGTGCTATCTTACCATTCAGGAACCCTCCAGTTTAAGCACTGAAGATTCCAGGCTGGAACCAGTGCCGAGGATCATGGATTGCTGCCCTTGCATTTTAACTTGCATACAATGCCTTTTCTGGACAAGAGTTCCATTTGCTTAATCTCTACTAAATGAGTGTATATTAGATCTGACTCTTGAAAAATACCAAGTTAAATCAGACAGTTAAAACCAACATCATGCCCATAACTGGTTTAATTTATCTTTCCTTTCAGTAATCCCACACATTACCTACTTATTTGCTGTAATGAACATGCCATTCAGCTAAAATAAGATTAACTGCTTAAACCGCAGCATTACTGGCCGAGAACATTAATGCCACTTTGTGTTTCATTGTAAGGTTCAGCAGTTAAACGATATGGTGTTGTCGTTTCTTCTTTTGTAATCAAGATGGTTTCACTTAGGATTAGCACTGCCCAGCCAATTCTCCTGGGAATTGAAGCAGCACATTTCTATGTCTAGGTTACAGCCTGGCAGCAATAGCAACCTCCAGAATCAAACCTGTTGGCCTCATCAGTACTCAAATTGCATCGCTCTTTGTGAAGCCCCTCCTCTGCTCTCACAGTGATGAAAATCTCGCCTGCCATGCAGACTGTGGAAGGAAAATTGGAAGGGGGCTTGACCGTGCTTCTGGAAAATAGCACTGTGATGACTCAGGTGTGATCAGAGTTGAGAAAATTGACCCAAGTGTCTCACAAGTGAATGTACATTTGGATGTTCTCTGCATCAACGTCAAATCCCATTTCAACAGGTTCTTCTAGACAATTCCAGCCCCACTTATCTCTCTTTTCTTTGAACTCTAATTGTAATCATAGTTCTCCCTACATAACTTAAGGCTGATTATTTACTGATTTATATAATTCATATCATTCTTGTATAGGGGCTAAGATTATCACTTCAGTTAGACTGCAGGCTCGCAGAAGTCAGGGACTAACATTTGTATAGTCCTGACCCCCAAAGAAGGGCCCAGTAATTGCTCCTTGACTAAAGTGTGATGTGACCCATTGCGATTCTACCTGGATAGTTCAGAGTGGGGACCATCAGTCTCAGTTAAGCCTGCAGGGCACCCCATTCTCATCTTGCCTTCTCCTCTAGGGAGCATGTTCTGTTTTCATGGTTCATCAAAAACAAAGGGATTCAACATGGTGACCAAAAGATTTTCCCATCCATTCATTGATATATTCATTCAGTAAAGGTTTATTAAGCACCTATTGTGTGCTAGTGGGTTTCCCTGGTAAAAAGCTTATAGTGTAGTTGGTAAAGAATCTACCAGCAAGGCAGAAAATGCAGGTTTGACCCCTGCTAGGGAAGATCCCCTGGAGAAGAAAATAACAACCAATTCTAATATTCTTGTCTGAGAAATCCTATGGACAGAGAAGTCTGTCAGGCTACAGTCCATGGAGTCACAAGAGTCAGACACAACTTCGTGACGAAACCACTACCAATATTGTGTGCTAAATCCTACTTCTCAGCACTCTAAGAACTGATAAACTTCTTGCTGACTATTTTGAACGAAATGGGAGAAAACAGTTTAAAAAAACTAGAAGAAAACTTCTTTCTTCTCAGACACTTCCCTTCAATCCCAACTTTTGAGCAGGAGCTCACTTCAGTAGAGCTTCCTTTTGCCGTGTTTATTCATCACTTCTTCCCATTCTCGTCTCTCCTCCTACTTAAACTGCTATGGTGGTTGGGAGAATATCTCCTTGGCTGTGAAAATAGCTGGCTATTGAATTTTCTTGTGTCAAACTGGTTTGTTCAGGTCTCTGTTGTACAGGCTGCACTTGCTATGTTGGATGGGTTCCAGCATGCTCCTCTGGCTAGGATTTAACATAAATCAGGATTCCTCAGTGGTCAGGAAGAAGGTGGGGCGGGAAGAGGGAGATTAGGTGGGTTCTGCCCTCTCTGCCCACAGCATCTGATGAAGTCTTAATCTGTCTTGGATATACCTCCACCCGCAGCCTAATAATTGTTGACCAGGTTTTGACCCTTCCAGGGAAAAGCCAGAGACTCAGTTGCCTGGAAATCATCTGAGGCTGGTTGGGGAGTATCAGAACAGCCGCCATCTGAGCTGGACTTCTCAGGAAACCTGAGATCATGCCCTTGATGGCTGTGAGACCAATAGTGATCCACCCTACTCCCTTGCTTCCTTCATTTTCCTACTAGAAATATGGTTATGCTAGAAGAATCTATTTAAAATCGAGAGGGATCTTAATCACCTCTATTTCAGGCCTCCTTGCTTCTCAGGTGTAGAAATTACAACTAGGCAAGGTGGGTCACACAGGCAGACAGAGCCATAGTGGCAGGGCCAGAGCTGTGACCCAGGTCCCCTGACTCCCGGGCGGGCGCTCTGATAGGCTGTGCCATCCCTCACCATTCCCTTCGCCATCACTCTGTTCCCACACCTCCTTTAAGTGCCTCTCATCTATTCCTTCTCTCTTGACTGACTCACTGTTTTTCTTCTTACAATTTCAAAAGCAAAAACTACCAGTATAAGAAGAAAACAATAAAAATAAGCAAAACTGGCTTCCTCAACATCCTCCTAAACACCTTTGATCGGACCATAGTTTGCTAACAAATATTTCTTAGATACCAACCTGCTTAAGCACTCATTTCTTTGAATTTACAGTGGACTCATAGAAGTTGAGTGTATTTCTTCAATCGCCAGCCCAGGATTGATGCTCGGGGCTGGTGCACCGAGATGTCCCAGTGGGGGGAGTCGGGAGGGAGGAGGGAGGGGGGTTCTGGAGGGGGAGCATATGTAGACCCAGGGTGGTTTCATGTCATTGTATGGCAAAACCAACACAATAAAGTAAAGAAAATTTAAAAAAAAAAGAAGTTGAGTGTATTTCTAATAGAAAGAGCATGTTGTTAACTTTTTCCTTCTTTTTTTTCAGTTCAGACTTGTACAAGTGGCAGAAATCCAACTCAGACTAGTTTAAGCATTAAAGGAGATTTATTGGATTACATAACTGGGAAGTCCAGGAATTGATCTAGCTTCCGGTTTGATTAGACTGAGGAACTCAAGTGAGATTGCCCCACCTTCACTTTCTACTCATTTGTCTATATTGTCCTCATTTTTTCCTACTGGAGAAATGTTCTTCATGTACACCTTAATGAAAAAAATATGGCTGCAGGCAGTCCCCATTCATATAGTACTTCCAAAAAGAAAGACCCCTTCTCCTCCAGCTCCAAATTAATCTCAGAAAGGGCTCTAATTGACCCAGTCTGAGGCATATTCCTTTCCCTGGACCAATCGTTGTGCCCAAGAGAATGAGGTGGTGTGACTGGGGCCTAAGGGTCTATGACTGGCTGCTTCTACCACTACTTCCCTGCTCTCCTCCACCTGCCTCCCTACCAGTGTATTCAAAGGGCAGAGTCCTACAATTTGGCAGCTTAGCCACTATCACATGGAACAGTAGGGGAGCAACTCCCTACAAAAAGAAACTCTTTTGAGAAGACAAAATTGGTAGCTTCCTATTTTAAACACCTTCTCCCTGAAAACAATGGTTCTTTGAGCCATTGACTTCACTTCGGATGACTGGCTATAATTGAGTCCCCATGACACTCTTGTAAATGGCTCAAAGAACTCAGGGAAACACATTGAGCGGTTTATTATATAATTAAAGATATGGTGGTTGATGTGAATGAATATGGAGAAGGCAATGGCAACCTACTCCAGTACTCTTGCTTGGAAAATCCCATGGATGGAGGAGCCTGGTAGGCTACAGTCCATGGAGTCGCTAGGAGTTGGACACGACTGAGTGACTTCCCTTTAACTTTTCACTTTCAAGCATTGGAGAAGGAAATGGCAACCCACTCCAGTATTCTTGTCTGGAGAATCCCAGGGACGGGCGAGCCTAGTGGACTGCCGTCTATGGGGTCGCACAGAATCGGACACGACTGAAGTGACTTAGCAGCAGCAGCAGCAGTGAATGAATAGCCAGATGAAGAGATACCTAGGAGAGGTCCAAAAGAGCCTGAGTGCAGGAGCTTCTGTCCCTGTGGAGTTGGGGTATGTCACCCTCTGAACTTGGAAATTCTTCAACACTCTCACCCCCACCCCCACATTCTGGGGATTTTAAGGAAGCCTTGATAACATCAATTATTAACTCAATCTTCAGCCCCTTTCCAGACTTTTCCAGAGGATGCAGTTGGAACTGAAGCTCCAATCTTCTAATTATAGATTGGTCTTTATAGTTACCAGGCCAATTCCAAAGCTATTCAAGGGCCTACCAAGAGTTTCCTCATTGAAACAACAAAATTCCTATCACTCAAAATTCCAAGGGCTTTAGGAGCTCTGTGTCAGGAACTGGGGTCACGGATCAAATATTAGAACAAAAGATGCTCCTAGTGCTCTTATCATTTAGGAAATTCCAAGGGTTTTAGGAGCTCTGTGCCAGAAACTGGGAGGCAGAGACCCAAATATATTTTCTATTATTTTACAAGGCCGTTTATCTTTCTCCCCTTCCTCCATCCTGCTGCTTGGAATATGGCTGTGATGGCTAGGGTTCCATCTTGAAAGAAAAGGTAAGGGCCATACACAGCAGAGCCACAAGCCTGAGTCCTTGACACTGTGGAACCCCCTGCCAACTCAGGCCTGACCACTCAGATTTTATGTGAAGGAGGAACAAGCTTCCATGCTGCTTAAGCTACTATTGTCTTGAGGTTTTGGTCATTCGCAATTAAGGCAATACCAGTTGATTTAGTATATTTCAGGTGGAGCAGATGAGCAGAATTCTATTTTGTGCTAAAGGACAAAGCAATGTGTCATGCCACTCAGGAAGGGGTGAGTGTGTGATAGCTAGGGTGAAAAGGGTGAAGAGTGAAACAATCATTTTGATAGGGTTTGTAGGAGCAATGCTACTTCCTAAAAGAAACAGAGGCCAAGGATTCTGAACTCTCTTTTTTTCTCTATTAGTCCTTAATCTTAAGCCAGTGCAAATCCCATGAGCACTCAATGTCCATATTAAAATAATAATAGTGTTCTATCACGTGTTTCACTTTTAGTTTCACAAATATGAAACACTGAAGAATTAATAGAGAGAGAAACGTGCATTATCATATAGTCTGAAAATTGAAATACACTTACTTAAAGATAGATGATAATAAAAAAGAAGCGCTCCAACTTATTGACAGTCTTCTCTTTTAAGCACTGCGCTGTGCTAAGTATTTTACAAACATTATCTCACTTAATCCTAATAATAATTTTATTTGTTAAACGAATTAAATACTCTTTAGCTCCATTTTCTGGTTGAGATACTTAGAGATACTTAACTGATACTTGGAGAGAAAGGTTAAGCATACCCAGAATCATATAATCAATAAGAACAGATTCCAACACCCAAACTCCTAAGCAATATTCTGACTGAAGTTGTGAAGAAATATATTCTACCAAATCTAGATCTCCTTTAATAGTTTCATGCTGAAAATGAGTTTCAGTTGGTGTGTCAATCAGGTTCCCCACAGAGAGTTCAATGGAGAGACTGTAATAAAGGGACTACCTCCAGGGGAGTGGGTGGGGTTAAAGAAACGAATGTAGGATATTGAGGCACTCAGAGTCGGAACCAGCAGGAAGCCACTATTTCTCTTAGGGCTAAAGGGGAAGAAAAGGTGGCCTTGGAGTCTGGCCAGATTTGGAGCTCCCTGAGGGGAGCCATAGGTGTGGAACATCACAGCAACCAAGAGAGACATAGCTACTCAGGAAGGAGGGCAGAGAATAAAGCCTGACACCTCTCCCCTCCCGCCCTCTCATTGGAAGGGGTCGTCTCCTTGAGCACAGAGCAGAGCTGGGAAGGATGTTGAATAGGTCTAGAAGGCAAGCAGAGGAATTAAAGCCAGCACAGTCCATCTATGAGCTACAAGAGCTCTGTAATCCAGCCATTGTTCAGACTTTTCTAGAAAACGGACTCTTTGGGCAATTCATTGAGGGAAAAATTCCTTAAGTCTGAGAGCAACTCTCAGAGCTCAGGATCCACTCACTTCCTTAAACTGCTTTCAAAACTGACCCTGCTTCAGAAGTCTGCAGGGCAGTTCAGTCCTGCAGTCCCTGGGTTCTTTTCCTCCCCATGGCCTCTCTAGTGATTCTTTAGAACAGTTTCAGCCTGTACTGCTGTATTCCTTCATGCCACTGGAGGAGAAGCAGCTGGCAGATTAAAGAGGTGAGTAGATGATGCTCAGACAAAAAGGTGCTTCAATGATTAAGACGTTTCTTAGTTGGGCCCAATCTAGTAACTTATTTTCGAAAAGTCTATGGGAATCAAAAACTTGTTTTAAACTACAGTAGACACCTCTTAAATGATAAGCAGTGATGGGCTAAGGCCCATACCACTATCAGATACATATATGAGATATATGTATCTCATATTATTCACAAATTTTCTGTTAAAAGAAAGTAAGAGAGGTGCAGAGAATCTGTGAGAAAATATTTTGTGTGAAATGCAGGATTTATGAATCGATTGTCTTTTGACTTCTGAAGAAGAAAAAATTCTAAACTTTGTAACTTCTTAGAGGATATTTTGCAAGCATTAGCCAGGAAGAAAAAGTGGTATATAAAGAAAAGGAAAAGGCAAATTCTGGTCACTTAAGTCTCTGGGAAGCATGAGTGACACTGCCAGCCTACCATACAATCTTGTTTTAATGAGAAACGGTCTGAAAAAACTTCAGCAGCCTACACAGTCCAAACCAGGGCTTTTATAAGCAGATATTGCCACTTTTCCCTGGAGAAGGGAATGGAAACGCACTCTATATTCTTTCCTGGTGAATTCCACGGACAGAGGAGCCTGGCGGGCTACAGTCCATGGGGTCACAAAAGTCAGACATGACTGAGTGACTTCACTTTCACTTTCACTGCCACTTTGGGGCCACTAGGGAAAAAAACCTTTAGGCAAACTATAAAATGGTACCCTTAGAAATTATGAAAATTATGTCATTCTACTTTTCAAATACATGGTGATAAATCCACATTATGTATCTGTTTTTGTGGTTAAGTTTAATTTTTAAAGTATTTTTAAAATTATGTTTTGGTAAATCATTTTTCTAACTTTGTGTCCTTTCACAAAGCAATTTTGTCCTATTTTTCTGTTTGTGATGATCACTTAAGAACTTTTATATTTATATAAAGTAATCCAGTTCTGGCTTCAGTAGGCAAAAACCCCCAAAATTAAGGAGAAAAGAATATTTCTTTCTTGCTGAAAAAAACACATATTTCTGGTCCTTATATTTTCACTTGGGCTTTTGCCATGCCACCAAAAAAAGAAAATGAAGCTCTCTGAAAAATGGTGACATAGATGGGAAATTTCTTTTAGTAAAGAGTGCTTAAGAGGAAAGTAGAATTACTCATCTCCCTAAAAAAGGGTGTGCAGAATTATAGTCTTCAGAGATGCTACTCCCAATCTCTCTGGGATTCATAATGTACCTTAACATATTAAAGGCTGTGAGAATTTCTGCAAGAAAGTTACTGCTTAACATTTGTTTTACTCCTCATTAATTTTCCTTCTACAAAGCTCTATAATTTCTATAACCATTGAGGTTATTAAGAAAAACCACAAAGTATACTTTGGGGAATGCTATCTTGAGCTGAGGTTCCCCTAACTACAGTGTGTGTTTGTTTGTGTTAATCGCTTAATCGTGTCTGACTCTTTGCAATCCCATGGAGGGTAACTCACCAGACCCTTCTGTCCATGGAATTCTCCAGGAAAGGATACTGGAGTGGGTTGCCATTCCCTTCTCCCGGGGATCTTCCCGACCCAAGAATCTAACCCCAGTCCTCTGCATTGTAGGCAGACTTTACTGTCTGAGCCACCAGGGAAGCCCTTAACTACAGTATAGCTCACTGTAAAGATTTTTTTGTCAAATTGTTTTGAAATGTTTAAGCTATGGCAGCAAGAGTCTGGTTTCAAGAAAGGTTCTATGGGGACCAAATCTCAGCTTTAAGCAAGAGAACTGGCCTGTGCAGCATGTGCCCAGCACCACCAGGAACAACATCTGAGACCCTTGCTCTGCTCTTTACCCTCTTCACACCTGAGTTCCTGAGAAGTTCCTGATGTCCTCTGCCTGAACTTTCCTCTTATCTCTTTATTTTTGCCCTATTAAAAATCCCCCGGGAAGGAGTGGGGGTGGTGAGATGACATGAAACAAAAAACACTTTATACGCCTCTGGTGTTGGCCCCTGTCCCCTGCTCTCATTCACATCTACCCCTTAAATTCTGTCTCCTTCCAGTCACTCCAGAAATAATCCAGCCAGAGTCAGTTTATCCTCAAGCCCTGGCACTGGACTCTGTCTACTCACTCAGTCATCAAAGACATATTTCTGGCCCCCTAAGTAAGGCGAGGCAGGCAGTGTGTCAGGTCCTGGCGCTGCTGCAGGGACCCAGACAGATAGGGGCCTGAGCTCACAGAGATCTTGATCTAATGACAAAGCTAATGAGGTGGGCTAGTGCCCAGGTCAGGAACCAGGCAGGTCCTGGGTGAAAAACCCAGGTGTTAGGAACTATTAAAGAGCAGGGATACTGGAACTTAGTCTTAGCAATTATATTTTATTTAAAATTGTAAATCTTTTTTAATAAAATGGTTTTTGTCTCTCTGGCTATTTTAATTTTACGTGAAAAGCAAAGTTGGCTAAGAAAGCATGGTGATTTCCCTCTAAATTAAGCTATCTTACAGGTAATATAACTATAAACAAGTTTAGCAAAGTTGGCTAAGAAAGCATGGTGATTTCCCTCTAAATTAAGCTATCTTATAGGTAATATAGCCATAACCAAGTTTACTTTGTGGCTGCGTATTCCAATTTTAGTAAAACAAGTAGAGACCAGTTAAAAGCTTCTTCAGGACTGGTGTTGTAACTTAAAACTTTTAAATGCTAAGCGAATGGTAGGTACTCACCTATGTAGAGACAAATTTTTTTTTTAATGAAGAACATTTTTAGGTACAAATTCTTTTGAACTGATGATTGTGATTTTTTTTTTAAAGGTGCTCCTCAAGATGGGTTTGGAGCAAACTCCTGGGCTTGGATATTTGGAGAAGACTGAGGTTTCTGGAAATCAGATTAGGAAACCTGGCTTCAGGCAGACAATGGTCTCTTTCTCTTCCTTGCTCTCTGTGATTATGAAATTCTACCTATTCCCACTTCTCCTTTTCCAGAAACTGGGACTGGCAGCTTTTTGGAAGCTTCAGCTGTTGCCTGCACCACCGCCCTACCCCCCATGTGTGTTGGCCTTAGGGACGGGAGATGAGTGCTGCTCAGGGAGGGGAATGGTGGTCACTTTCACAGACTACCTCAGGTGAGAGATTTTATACAGCTTTCTAGGTCAAGATGTAGTCAGGAGCAACTCAGGGGAAATTCACCACCAAACTCAGCTTCCTAGCACCAGAACAAAGCAGAATCTTTTTTTTTTTTTTTTTTAGGAGGGTGTATGTCTATACTAAAGGAGGTAGAGGAGGAAGTGCTCACTTCCAAAAAATATGGTCATTACACCTGGGGGTGTAATGTACAGCATAGTGACTATAGTTAATAATATTGTATTGCATATTTGAAACTTGCTAAGAAAATAGATCTCAAAAGTGCTTATCACAAGAAAAAAGCATAACTACACAGGGTGACTGATGTTAAATAGATGTGTGGTGATCACTTTGCAATAGATATAAATTTCAAATAATTCTATCATACACCTAAAAGATAATATAATGTTATATGTCAATAATATCTGAATAATAAAAAATCCCCCACATAAAACCAAACCAAACAACAAACAATGCAGCTGCCCCCACTCCCGTCATTTACCTCACTAGCTTCACTCTTTTTGATTCTTGAGAGCTTTCTTTTTTAAAATCATATACCTCTTGGAGGAGTTATAGCTTAATTTAGGAGTTATAGTTTATCAGATAACATGTCCAAAACTGAGATGGTCCCATATCGGTAAATGAGTACCAATGCCCATGCAGTTGCTTAAATTAAAACCACACCCTTTCCTTATTTTCCTTATGCAGTCCATTGCCATTTCTTGTCTGTTTTTCCTCCAATATATCTTAAGTCTATCTACATCACTCCCTTTCTCCTACACTATCCTAGCCCAAGCTTCCCTCACAGCTGGTTGGCAATACCCTCCTTTGAGCTCTCAGCACCCCATACCACCCCCTGGCCTTGAGCTGTAATTGCTGTTTACTCACCTGCCAACTCTCAAATGAGCTTAGGGCCTGGTATATTGAACAAATGAATGAATCCGAGTGACAGTATTTTCTAAGTCACTGCTGAAGACAGGAGGTTGGGAATTTTATTTAGCATACTCAGTGAGAAAATTCTTTCTCTAGGTTTGACCTCTGGACACTAAAGAAAAGGCCAACAGATATATTTCAAAGAAGACCTTGACCTGAACTGAATCATGATGAGTTTAGACAGTAAAATATGACGAACTAGAAAAGAGAAACTTCTCTAAGGTTCACCTATCGAAGTCAGGGCTTTTTCCTCATGTTGAAATCCTCAATGCAGCACATTGCAAAGGGCTGAAGAGACCATTCTGGATAAATTAAGAAAAGGGGAAACTTTTGAATTAAGGTTATTGGAGAAGCCCAGGCAAAGTAGAGATCCCTTTTAATCTTTTGGACTTCAGGGTCAATTTGTCAGCTGAGGAAGGAAAACTACCTTTGTTTTTCTTACATTCTGTTTCTTATTGCTTCCCTCATCTTTCATTATATTTTCTTCATCCTTCCTCAAAAACATCTCCTCATTTTCTAGGATCACAGCTCTTAGAACTGGGGCAGGGTCGGCGGGGGTGGGGACTCAAGAGATTCTCTAGTGTCTGGTTTAATAACCCCTGAGGGGAACACTGAGGCTCAGCAAGTTGAAATAATTTGCCCACAGCAGTTGGAGACCAATTTTTGATTGATAACCCCTAATTCTTTCTATGTATACTGCTGCCTTGCTTCTTTCTCTAAGAGAATAATAAGAAGGCTCCTGTGTTGGTAGGAAAAAGTTTATTTTTCTTTTATTTTTTAAAAAGTAGTACAACATGCATTTGTGCTTTCAAAATTTCCTGAGTTAAGAGCTAAACTTATGTAGTAAAATAAACCAAAAGAGAATTCCGATTAAATTAGAAAATAAAAATATTTTCTTCAGGTAGAAGTTTATCATGAGAGCTCCGATTTGTTTCTCCAGTTTGCTAGTTAGTTGCCAGTGGTATTTAAATTCAAAACTTTGATAACGTCCTTCTAATCACACTCTATGGAGTCACGAGGACCTTTAGCCTTAGACTAATGCAAGAGGCTTAGAACTCTCTCATATGCCTTACTTGTTTCTTTCTTTTGACAGATTTTGTTGACTACTTCCCTACTTGTAGATTCTCAGCTGTTTGAAAGGTACTCATTCAAGTGTTTCTTTATTCAGGTGTACCATAAAAAATTAAAGTTGAAACAAAAGTGAAATATCAGATAGATTACCCTTGATAAAAATGTTCCAAGGGAGGGCTGCTCCCAATTCATTATGATCTCTGGCTCATAGGGGTAGAAAAAGAATGACTTACAAGGCTCATAGTATAATGGGTTTGTAGAGATCCATACTGCCCCCTTGGTGCCCTGCAGAAGAGCCAATGTACACAAATGGAAAGCTTTCACCAGATGATCTATGAGAGAATCTTGCAGTCAGCCCAGACCCCTCACTTTGTTTAGCCTGCATTATCATCGTGAACTGACCCCTCCTGTTTCACCTAGGCTCATTGCTGACCACTCTCCCCATGTTCACCATGCTCCAGCCCAGCTGTTTTTCATTCTATTCCCCAAATTACATGCGCCGTTCCCCACTTCCAGGCCCAGGCCCTGTCCTCACGTGTTACCTTGATGGAGAATGCTCTCCCTTTCTAGAGTGGCTCCTCATCCCCAGGGAAGCTTTTCTGAGGCACTTTACCTGAAGCAGGCACCACCTGTATTCACTCAGTCTCCAGCTTATCATCTTATTCATTTCCCTCATAGAAAATGAAAAGGTTAGTCACTCAGTGTATCTGACTCCTTGCAACCCCATGGTCTGTAACCTGCCAGGCTCCTCTGTCCATGGAATTCTCCAGGCAAGAATACTGGCCTGGGTAGCCATTTCCTTCTCCAGGGGATCTTCCTGACCCAGGGATCAAACCTGGGTCTCCTGCACTGCAGGTGGATTCTTTACCATCTAAGTCATAAGGGAAGCCCTTTCCTTCATAGACCTGTGGGAAATCATTAAGTTTTTTTAAACTGTTTGTCTTTGCCTCTCCTCTCCCCCCAGAAGGTAAGTTATGTAAAAATTTAGTTGTCTTGTTCACCTCCATATTCCCAGCATTTCAGATACCGCCTGGCACAGTGTAGATGTGTGATAAACATTTGTTGAATATATGAACAAATAAAAACAAGATGGAGGATGGTGTATTATTCTAGTAGTGGTGAGCTGTGCAACCATGATGTTAACTGGATTCAGAATTGCCTGCCAGGAATGAAGTCTCCAAGAACATCGATGTGGGCAGGAAAACACAGACTCATTGGCCCAACTTTTCCTAAACTTGGGCTGCACTCTGACTGTCTCTTGTAATGTTTCCCATCACATATCAGTTTAAATTTCTCAATAAAATCAGGAGGGAGGAGGGAGGGGGGTTCTGGACGGGGAGCATATGTATACCCATGGCAGCTTCATGTCAATGTATGGCAAAACCAACACAATAAAGTAAAGAAAATTAAAAAAAAATAAATAAATTTCTCAATAAGAGAATGTCCAAACAGTATTGTGAGGTTCCACATAGATAAGGAAGTCTCCTTCCCTTTCCTGCAGCATCTTGTACTCTAATGGGTTGAAGACATAAGGAGTTTTATCTTTTGTAAGTTGCCCAGACCACAGGATTTTCATTAGTACATGAAGTAGTCTCAGGAGTGTTGTTCTACAATATGAAATTTTGAAATATATCCTGAATCCTTCACCTTTGAAGCCTAAGATCCTTTGGACTCCATGAAATTGCCCAGTGTTTCAAAACTAATTGTGAATTAAAGAAAAAAAAAACTGCCCATTACTGAGCTCTTATTATGTGCCAGATCCTATCCTGGGCCTTTTTTACATTGTTTTTCCCTCAAGGTAGTTTCAATTATATTAAACTCATTTTTACATATGGTGATGCTGAGACTCGGGAAAATTCAGTAACTAGTTCAAGGTTACATGTCTAATAAGTGACAGCCATGTGTTTCTAGTGCCAGAGCCCATGTTCCTTGCACTACACCACAGGCTCTTATTTCAAATATCCCAGGACCCAATTTCTTCATTTTTCACCAACAGTGGCTCTCTTCCTAACTTCTTTTCTCTACACATGTTAGAAAACATCTTATAGACACCAGGTAAAAGCCCTGTAGATCCAGGCAGTCTCCTTTATAAAGAGGGTGCAGGCCAGTGGCACATTGTACTAATAGAACTGTTAAATAATACAAGCACTCTAAAGATGCCTGGAGGACACAGGGCAAAAACAACACTGAACTCACAATTACAGATATGGCTGACATAAGACCCTTAATTTGCTCAGCTTCTGCTCCCACTTTTGTAACTGCCAGAGCCCTTCTGGGTGACACCATTTATCCCCTAGGTCTGTTCAGGTTTCCCTCAGTCACCTTAGCAAAGGCATTTTCAGTTCCTAACAGTCACCAAAAAAGTATTCATTGATGGCAAGAGGCTGAGTCTTCCAAGGGGTATGACTTCCCCAAGAAAAGGCAAGAGTAAGTGCTGGTTTTCCACTGGAGCCAAATTTTTTCTCCATCTCAGGAGAGCGATTCCATTCCTCTCAGCCCCTGTGGATATGGTTTTCAATTTTTTTTTTCTTTCAGATGTTACTACTTGAAAACTGTGTTTTTTTCCAGCTCATTAAGCCTTATAAATATTATGATTTGACAGGTCACATCCCTCAGTCAATTTCCCCTTCATAAACTCTGGGCTGTTTGGACAGTCACAGAAACTAGGCAGGGCGGGCATAGTTGGCAGGAATGAAGACATGCCCCCCTCCCTCCCTGCACATTCTGTCCAGCCCATGGCACAGCTCTGCTGGAAAAGTAGACTATGAGGCAGAAAAACTTTTAAGAGTAATTATTACTGTGCTGAGGAAATAAGATTGATTTTCCTTAAAACCACTTCATTGGAGTATCAGGCAAATACCAAACATCTTTCAAGGTCTTGAGTTTGAAATGGGTTTATAGGCACGCTTGACAACTGACTTTAAAACAAAGGCTTTTGGAACTAGTCGCTCTCTTCTCTAAATTTTTTTAAGAAGGCATATGCTCATGGGAGGAGGAGTGGGATGAAGAACTAGAGAAATAATGGAAAAGAAACCGAGGCGGTGGTGGGGGATGGGGAAAGGGCAGGAGAGAGGGAGAGTCGGAAACAAGGACACATGGGGTTTAAGGGTTCTGCTTCCTTTTCCCTTTATTTAGCACAAATGATGGGGCTACCCGTGGATTTCAAATCCACTTAAGCTCTTCTTGGGAGCTGGTGGTGGCCTGAGGCACAGGCTGACTCTCAGAGAACTTGGCAGTACCAGAGGCAGAAGTCAGACAGAAAGGCTCTGACACGTGAGCTGTCAGGTGATGTCAACAACAGCTGACTTATCCTAAGGCCTTAGGAGGAAAACCAATGGGAATCTTGTTTCTGAGCGTCCAGGGCCGAGCTCGCTCCCTGCTAGGTGCTTGGAAACAGATCGAATAGCATAATGGAGTAATTTTGTAATCTGTCATAATACCATAAGCCACAGATCCACAGACTTTGACCCCTCACAGGTATAATAAGCTCCTTTGAATAAAGCTGCACATGCTCTCCCTATGGGGAGGGAGGGAGGGCGCCCTTCTTCTAATTACATATCCAAAGCAGATGTTTTGCTGAGAACAAAGTGTTATATTCATTAGCAGCAATCTTATAAACCAGGTTCTTTTTACTAGCCAGTTAACTAATTGACAGTTAAGAATTTGTATTAATAATATACTGCAGCCAGGCATTGCTTAATCTGACAGTTTTATTAAAAATGTAGGCAAGCTCTGCAAGCCAGCATGACTGCTAGCCTTTATGTAGGAATCCTGCTTACCCAAGATCTTCACTCGCCTGTAAAACAATACCACAGAGACAGAAGATTCCCAGGTCCAAGTCCAGGAGTCAGCAGAGTCACTCGCTTGGATGGTTTTTGTTCTTGTTCCCTTTGTGACACATCTGAACAAGGGAGTAATTTTGTCCCTGTTTTCTTAAAATCTTATTGGCATGATTCACTTGTTCTCCAGATTATGCAGATAGTAAATTATCCTGACTCTTCCTTTCTGCTTTTCTGTGTTCCACACCCTCTTTTCTCCTCCCCCCACAAATTTCTTTCTTTCTTTATTTGGCTGCCTTGGGTCTAGTTGCAGCATGTGGGATCTAGTTCCCTGACCAGGGACTGAACCCAGGCCCTCTGCATTGGGAGCACAGAGTCTTAGCCACTGGACCACCAGGAAAGTCCCCCACACCCTCTTTTGAAAAAACTTACTTTACGGTATAGACAGAACTGTTTCTCAGGTCATCAGCAACTCCATCAAAAGTTGTCTAAGTGAAAAGGATAACCCACAAGGTCCGACTGTATAGCACAGGGAACTCTGCTCAATGTTATGTGGGCAGCCTGGACAGGAGGGGAGTCTAGGGGAGGGTGGATACATGTGTATGAATGGCTGAGTCCCTTTGCTGTCCACCTGGATCTATCATAACATTGTTAATCGGCTATACTCCAATATAAAATTTAAAGTTTTTTTTTAAAGTTGTATAAGTGGTCGTAGAGATGGTGAAAGGGAAAATCTGCCATCTTACTTCCTTTTCCAGTCTTTGCCTTCAACATTCTACCCAATTTTCAAGAACCAGTTTAAAGACTTCCTCCTCCACGACATCTTCTCTAACTCCCCTCACTGATGAAAATCAAATATTTCCCTCTTCCACTCTCCCAGCATTTGCACCAAACCTCTCTTGTGCCCATGACTCACCTGATTCTAACCCCTCAGGGCAGAATCTGTCCCATCTACACCTTCATTTTCCCTCCCAAGATCCCTTGTCTATAGCCAATACTGACTAGACATGTGCTAGGTCAGATTGAAATTCCTCTGTAGCTCTAATCTCAGTCAGTCTATAGACACTCTTTCGGTCTCTTTTTTTTGTTTATAACTATGTTTAGAGTCTAGTCCTCTGTGGCAGGACCTTTAGTACCTCTTGTCCATCTTCCTGCTTCAGTCTCAGCCACCTTCAGAGGGATCTTTCTAAGATAGAAACATGGACACGAGATTCCTCTGCTTCAAATCCTTCCCCAGTTCTCCATTCACTCATGCATTCATCCCCTAAATGTTTACAGAGGAGCTTGAACTGTGTGCTCTGCACTGTGTTGGGGCTGGGAATTCAGCTGTGAAGAAAAACACTCCCAAATCCTGCACTTGTGGAGCTGACGTTCTAGTGGGGGACACAAACCATACATAAACAAGTGAGTATTAATATATCGTATGTCAGATGGTGATAAGTGCTCCCAGGAAAAGAAAACAAATGGGTGGGGCATCTGGAGCAGGGGGAGGGAAGGCCCCCACTATCCTGGCTTGGTCAGGAAAGGCTTCTGTATGGAGGCTACTGAGTAGGCACTGGGAGAAGTGAGGCAGTGAACTAAGTGGAAACTGGGGCCGGGAAAGCCCCCCACCCCCCAGAGGCAGAGGGAACACAGTGTCGGGAAGGCGCTGGGGCTGAAAGGAGCATGCCAGGAGGGGTGTGCCTTTTCCTCTAAATCCCTCTTCCTCCTCTCCTTTCCCTCCACAGAAATGTTTTGGGTTTTTTTGATCCCCTTTCTTTGTAACCACATAAGCACTCATGCTTCCTTACAGGGCATGTGACAAAACGATTTGATTGGATAAACACTGACTTGGCTTGGAAACTCAGGAATAAAATTTTATTTGCATTCTTGAATATGTTCTAAAATTTCAAATGAGGGAATTTCATGGAAGTGCAGTGGTTAGGACTCAGCTCTTTCATTGCCAGACCCAGCTTCAGTCCCTGGTACAGGGACTAAGATCCTGCAAGCTGCATGGTGTGGCCAAAATAAAATAAAATATCAAATGAATTTAAGAGTTCTTTAACTATCCACCAAATCAGGTTGTGTGGTAAGGAATGACAGCCTCCAAGTTCAGACTCAGGGAAACATTCTTACAGATCATGGGATAGAAAGATTCATGGGCCAAATTAAATTTCCGGAAAAGCATTGTTTACTGAATCTATTCAAAACACAGAATGAGAAGTGGGGGGGCATAGATGGGGTGGGTTGGCCCCAATCCTTAGGACTGGGGCAAGCAGTGTGGAAGGAAGATCACTTTTCTCCGCTTGTGTTGTAGTTAGGAGCACCAGAGTTGAGTCTGGACAAGGTAGTGGGGGTTAATATTAAGAAGAGCTACCCTAGAGCTACCCCATGCTTGCATTATTAGAAAAACACAGGGCAAGGACACACGCACAGAGTCAAAGCATGCCAATCAGTTCTTTGAAGCTATGAATTTCATCTGCATTTCTGGGGCAGAGCACACATGGGGCCATAAAGGATTATACTGAGGTCACTGAAAAGTCACTGTTTTAGGGATGACATATCTACCAGCCTAGAGATAGTATAAGCCAGAATGCATGTCTTTCTGTTCTGTGTTTTTTAAATATATAACATATTTTACAAGTTACCAGTTACTCCCTAATACTTAGCAACTCATGAATTCTATGTTTCATAGGCTATTTGCTCACTCATGCATAATTATCTGGAGAAGGCGATGGCACCCCACACCAGTACTCTGGCCTGGAAAATCCCATGGACCGAGGAGCCTGGTAGGCTGCAGTCCATGGGGTCGTGAAGAGTCGGACTTAACTGAGCGACTTCACTTTCACGCATTGGAGGAGAAAATGGCAACCCACTCCAGTGTTCTTGCCTGGAGAATCCCAGGGACTGGGGAGCCTGGTGGGCTGCTGTCTATGGAGTCGCACAGAGTCAGACACGACTGAAGTGACTTAGCAGCAGCAGCAGCAGCAGCAGCATACTTATCAGATCCTGAGTTTTCTTTTTCATAAACTTACTCATTTACATTCTACCTATGCTGAATCCTTATTATGGGTTTTATCCACCTATGGGTTTTTCTTTCTTCTATAGTACAATTGGATATTCTTAAATAACACAGCAAGCACAAACACTATAGGCTGGAAAAGAGAGATTCTAAAACACCAGTTTAAGTGTATCTGTGCCCTAACACAATGTCTAAGGGAGGTAATTACACCCAGCAATTTATGCCTCTCACCACCTGCAGTGCCTTCCCATGATTGGCTTATTGAAGAACATGTTTAAAGGCAAAAGAAAAATGAAAGTCATAAAAACCTCTGGGATCATTAATTATGTAAACCCATGCTGGCTGGTTAATAATCATAATAGTTCATTGGAAATTTTTGTCTCCAGTCATCTTAGTAACTCAGAATCTTTTTTCTTTTCCTGCTTATACTCAAGAAGTTCTAAACTGTTTCCAAAGTGGTATTGATGAGCTGAAAGAAAGGAATTTCAGGGGAAGTTATTTGTTTATTTACTTTGGAATCATTAATTTTTATACAGATTGCTTTTTAACAGTAAATGTTTTTAAGAAATATGCTTTGCATCCAATAAAACACATCATTTTAGGTGTCATTTGATGGGTTTTGACAAATATTTACACTTCTGTAAACATAGAGCATTTCCATCATTCTCCCTAATTTCATTTCTCCAGCAGTAGTTTGACACCAAAAGGAAGTTTCCAAAGTACCCATTTTTAAAAGATTTCACTATAAAAGTGTAATTCTTCCCTTTGTGGGCAAACAGAGATAATTTTGTAAAACATCACTTAGAAATTTCTTTCCATTAGGTGCTAGACAGTGCTTATCCAACATATTTAGTTATTGGTGTCAATTAGGAGTATCAATTCAGTTCAGTTTAGTTCAGTTGCTCATTTGTGTCTGACTCTTTCCAACTCCATGAACTGTAGCACACCAGGCCTCCCTGTCCATCACCCACTCTCAGAGTTTACTGAAACTCATGTCCATTGAGTCGATGATGCCATCCAACCATCTCATCCTCTATTGTCCCCTTCTCCTCCAGCCTTCAATCTTTCCCAGCATCAGGATCTTTTCCAATGAGTCAGCTCTTCACATCAGGTGGCCAAGGTACTGGAGTTTCAGCTTCAGCAAGAGTCCTTCCAGTGAATACTCAGGACTTATTTCCTTTAGGATGGACTGGATGGATCTACTTGCTGTCTGAGGGATGCTCAAGAGTCTTCTCCAACACCACAGTTCAAAAGCATCAGTTCTTCAGTGCTCAGCTTTCTTTATAGTCCAACTCTCACATCCATACATGACTACTGGAAAAACTATAACTTTGACTAGGTGGACCTTTGTTGGCAAAGTAATGTCTCTGCCTTTTAATATACTATCTAGGTTGGTCATAACTTTCCTCCCAAAGAGTAAGCATCTTTTAATTTCATGGCTGCAATCGCCATCTGCAGTGATTTTGGAGCCCCCCAAAAATAAAATCTGTCACTGTTTCCACTGTTTCCCTATGTATAATTTGCCATGAAGTGATGGGACTGTATGCCATCTTAGTTTTTTGAATGTTGAGGTTTAACCAACTTTTTCACTCTCCTCTTTCACTTTCATCAGGAGACTCTTTAGTTCTTTGCTTTCTGCCATAAGGGTGATGTCATCTGCATATCTGAGGTTATTGATATTTCTCCCAGAAATCTTGATTCCAGCTTATGCTTTCTCCAGCCCAGCATTTTTCATGATGTACTCTGCATAAAAGTTAAATAAGCAGGGTGACAATATACAGCCTTAACTTATTCCTTTCCCTATTTGGGACCAGTCTGTTTTTCTATGTCCAGTTCTAACTGTTGCTTCCTGACCTGCATACAGATTTCTCAAGAGGCAGGTCAGGTGGTCAGGCATTCCCATCTCTTTCAGAATTTTCCACAATTTGTTGACATTCACACTGTCAAAGGCTTTGGTGTAGTCAATAAAGCAGAAGTAGATGTTTTTCTGGAACTCTCTTGCTTTTTTGATGATCAGACAGATGTTCGCAATTTGACCTCTGGTTCCTCTGCCTTTTCTAAATTCAGCTTGAACATCTGGAAGTTCATGGTTCACATACTATTAAAGCCTGACTTGGAGAATTTTGAGCATTACTTTACTAGCATGTGAGATTAGTGCAATTGTGCAGGAGTTTGAGCATTCTTTGGCATCGCCTTTCTTTGGGATTGGAATGAAAACTGACCTTTTGCAGTCCTGTGGCCACTGCTGAGTTTTCCAAATTTGCTGGCATATTAAATGCAGCACTTTCATAGCATAATCTTTAAGATTTTGAAATAGCTCAACTGGAATTCCATCACCTCCACTAGCTTTGTTCATAATGATGCTTCCTAAGGCCCACTTGACTTCGCATTCCAGGATGTCTGGGAGTGGTGGCTGTGTGGAGCTGGAGCAACTTTGAGGCGAATTAGGAGTATAGGTGTTTTAATAATTGGAGTCAGCCTTGCCCTCTGCCCCTATCTTGAGAAATCGTCTGACCACATTTCTAGAGTTAGTTCTTCCCACTTCTGGACCCACAGCCACAGTCAGACAGGATGTGTGACTGCCTTTTAAATGCACCACATTCAACCTGCAACACAATACAACCTTTGTGCACTTGCTCATGTGATGTTCCAGCTGTGAGAGCCCTTCTCCAGGGAGCAGTTCAAGCCCTGCTTCTTTGAGGAGCCTTTCCCAAGCCACCCAAACTGTTGGAAATCTCCAACAGAGATTGCCTTCTCTCCAGCACATCCACATTGTGCACACTCAGCACACACGGTTAGCATCACCAGTTTAGTGTCCCTTGTGTGTACCTGTCTCCTCCACAACTGGATAGTAGACTGCTCAAAGGCAGGGATGACCCTCCTTGACCCCAGAGGTGTGAAGTGCCCAGTGAATAGTCACTGAATGAATGTGCCCATGAGATTTTCCTGGGAGAATATATTCTATTTGAATAGGGCCCAAAACACTCCTTGACTCACAACAGATAATTGGATGTCTATGCCATGCTCTAGCCAACCGTCTCAGAGGAACACAATGGGTATGCTGGGTCCTGCAGTCTAAAAAAGAAGCCATACTGCCTTAGGGAAACCTGATGTGTGACAATCAAACTTACAGAGTATATAAATTATGCATTTTTTTGGACAGTAGGAAAGAGCTTTCATAAAGGGGAAGGAAGAGGAGAGAAGAGAGAATGTCCATAATTACTTTCCTTACAAATTATTATTTCGCTATACAGAAAACAGTCGTCGCAGGGTTCCTTGAAAGCTTGATTCCTTTCTCCTTTGCACTCTGGCAGGACTTCCTCCATGCATCTTTTTTCTCTCCAGTTCCAGACTTCTCCTTTCTGCTGGGTCCTTCCCCTGATGCCATGAACAACTCTAGTTTTCTTTAATTAAAAAGAGAAAAAATTATCCTTTCAAGATCCTTGATCTCCTACAGCTGTGACTGTCTCTCCCTCCTTTGCTTCTCATCCAGTTTTCTGAGTCACCTCCATTCATTGTCTTCACTTGCTCTGTGTCTTTTTACTTCTAAACCTGCCCCAGCCTAGCTTCATTCCAGACCATCTAACTGACATTGCTTTTGCAAAGACCACTGAACTTATAACTGCTAAGGCAAACAGTTCATTTTCAGCAGCATCTTTGCTCCATTCACAGAGCAGATCATTCTTTCTTTCTCCAGGTTTTCTTCCAATTCTCCCAAAGCTTTCTCAGTGTCTTTCTTTGTACATCTCTTTCTTTATCTGTTACCCTCCAAAATGTAGTCATTACTCAAGATCCTGCCCTTGATCTACTTTTTTTTTCTTTATATTCCTTTATATTTCTCTTCCTAATAATATTTGTTACCAAGCTTGTACACCTGTACAATGAGAACACTGGAATCTAGTTTTCCAGCCCAGGCCAGATCTCTTCTCCCAATATTTAAGTATCTTCTATCAATATTTCAATGTCAACATGCACAAATTCTATTCATGTTATTTTAATAACACCATCATCTCTTCAATACCCAAGTCAGAAACCTGGACATCATTCTGACTTCTTTCTCTGCTTTCCTTCTGCCCCTCATTCATCAAGTTCCTCTTAAGGTAAACACCCTCTACCCCGCTCCAATTTCCCCTATAATCTGGACTGGAGTTGAGTTTTACTTGGCCAAGAGTGAATTCCAAAGACAATGAGTGAACACAGTGACAATTGGAAGAGTTAAAATTAATCCAAAAGATTTTTTGCTTCAGACTATGAAGGATTAAATACTGCAGGATTTTCCCTTCAACCATAAACAACTAGAATACCAAGATTTTTTTTTAGGCAAAATATTTGAAACAGTTTCCAGACATTGGACAATGGGTCATGAATTGTAATCCCTGAGAGAAGGGAAAGAAATAAGGAATGAAGAAGAAGAAGAAATCTAAGCAACCTGATAACCTTGCCAAGTTAAAAGAGATCAGAGTTTGGGGAATTTGTGTTGGACAGTATCAGAGTGGAGGGAAGTAAACAGAAAGAGAGCTCTAGAGCCTTGGGAACCTTTCAAGGCAGAAAGCTGGGGCAATCATAGGAGTCACCTCATTTATTTCCTACCTTCAGGGATCACTGTCCTTTGTTGCCTGATGACCAATGTTTCATACATTTAATCTGGTTCTTTATTGTTTCAGGTGGGAGAGTAAATCCAGTTCCTGTTACTCCATCACGGCTGAAAGCAGAAGCCCTAAAGGCTACTCTAGATCTGCCCTAAAAAATTTAAAAGAAAACATTGAAAGAATCAAACTCAAATAACTTAGCCACCTGTCAGAACAATGTCCAAAACCCTTTAACAATGCAACAGAATCTAGTGTCCAACAAAGTAAAATGCACAGTGTCTGTCATTTGCTAAAAATTATCCGCCATACAAAGAAGCAAGGAACTACGACCAATACCCAAGAGAAAAATCAATAGTAGAGACATTCAGAAATGACAGAGTAATGGAATTAGCAGACAAAGAACTTAAAACATCTATTGTAAACCATATAGGTGTATTTGACAACGCTTTTGTTTGTTTTTTTGACCTTGTTGTGGCTTGTGGGATCTTAGTTCCCTCAACAGGGATCAAACCTGTGTCCCTTGCAATGGAACCACAGAATCCTAACCACTAGACCACCAGGGAAGTCCCTTATATTTGACAATATAAAGCAAAACATAAGCATGATGAGGAGAGATATGAAAGATCTCATTTTAGAAAGAACCAGAGACTTGGATTATAATATTGTTGCTTCCACATGTTTGTTGTTTGACCCAAGAAAATGACCTCCCCCCTCTGGGTTAATGACATCCCTGCTAATATTCTTTTTTTCCAAATCGCTTTTTCATCCCATAAATTCTGTAGTCGAAATATCTACGTGTCTCTAGCTCTCTATTTCCCAGTCATCTCTGCCAAGATTATGGCAAGTCTCCTATCCTAATCATCACCAATATTTTTCTACCATAATAACCAGAGAGATTTTTCTAAAATGAGAAATAAACCATACCTCTCTCCCAGCCTTTCATTGCCCTAATGATGAAGTCCACAGTTCACACTGCAGATTCCAGGCCCTTCCTGGTCTGGTCCCACTCTTCTTGCTTCTTTGAGTCTTTCTAGAAACCATTCTTTTCCTTTTCCTCATGGCTCCGCTCCTACCCTTTCATCTTGAGACTTCCTGCCTAGAACATTTTCCCCAGTAGTGTTTTCAGTCAATTTCTGATCCTTGATTAAATCGTCAGGTTAAACACCACTTCCTCAGGAAAGGCTTTCCTGACCACCTGCATCCCTCCCCATGACTCTGACAAGTGCCGCTCCTGCTGTGTACTCTTATATGACTCTGATTCGAGGGTCACGGCACTTACCTCACCATATTATAATCGCCTAATTGTCTCTCTCCATTCCAACCTCTGTGCCTGTTTCCCCGTAGTAGTGCAGCACCTAACCCAATATCTGGTTCTAAAAAGAATGAAAGTTTACCCTCCATAATACATTTCCTTTCTGCTCCTTCCATCCCATACCCAGAGCCCTGCTCTAGGCCATGCCCCTGTAACCCTGCAGTCCCAAAATAGCCTCAGATCAGCCTCCCAGTCTGAGGGTCTCCTTCATCTAATCCACCACGCTCACAGCGGCAAGAACCAGTGTCCTCAAGCATCATTTTGATCATATCACTCCCCTTCTTGGAAACGTACAATAGCTCCAATTGCCTCTTGAATTAAATTAAAACTCCTAATCATGGGTTTCAAGGGTCTCTACCAATTAGCTGCCTCCCTTCCCCCACACATAACTGCTGTCATCTTTTCACAGGCCCTTAAGCATGGCTTCTTCTGTGGCCACAAATCTGCTCCACATCCACCTCCCTCCTAAGCCCACCCCTATGGCACTCTCTCCTTTCTTAGCTTCCCCTCCTCTTTTTTCTTTTTCCCAAGTATTATCTTTCCCCACTTTAAAAATATTGCTCAATAAACAGTTTCTTCATGATAGTTTCCTAAGTCAGCTCCACGTGACTTTGTCCTTCCTATTGTAACTTGTCTTCGTGTATGTAGAATATTTGTGCTTATATGTATGTCATTAACATCTCATGCCCTGTGGCTTCCTCTAACTTATTTTTGATATTGTCTGCCCTATTAGGGTTCAGCAATGTCTTTTTATCCTTCATGACTTACACATGTTCTGTGCCTGAGATCTTTGTTTATCCTTGCAGTAATGATGAAGGGGAGCCTGGAAGGTGGAAACTCCTAAAGGAAACCTGATTTCTTTCAGGCTGATGATGCAGTCCTAGCTGAGCAGCACGTAGTCTGTACTCAGGATCCCTGTCATGGGGGAAATCTTAGTGTTGTACAAAGGACAAAAACAAACATTTCTGAGAGCCCATTTTGTACCAGACGCTGTGCTGGGACCTTTACACACACAGTCTCAAGTTTGCCTCCTAATAACTGGCTGAGTTAGGATGATATTTCTTGATTTACAAGTACATTCAGAGTCAGAGAACTATGTATAATCTGTGTTGTCTCTGATAAAAGTCTTTCTGATCCAAAATTCATGCTTGCATTCTCATACCAAGGATGACATGTTTCTGAAAGAGTAGACCTTCTGGTCGAATGCCCCAAAAGGGCACCAAAATCAGGACATGCGCTCTGACAATGCTGTGTCCATACAGCATATATTGTATAATGTGGACTATCACTTTACCTATGAAGAAGACGCTCACCAAGCCTGCACCGTATAGCTCTGTAACCCTGTTTGCTTGCATAGGTCTAGTGAGAAAAGACATCTAGAAATGATTACTTTTAAATATTTCTTTAAGAATTTGATGAAAGCCATGGACTCTTTCCCTTCAAAAGATAATAAACACATGACATTTACATATAAGTCAGGGTGTTTGCAGACACTTCCTTTCTTACTTCTGGCCTATGTTTATCAAGACCCCAAGTCTACACAGAAAATAACATTTTCTCCTTATGCCTTTCCTACTTTGCATAACCCAGAATCTATTAATGGTAAATGTTTGAGGACTCTGTGTTAATATCATTTATATACATGTTTCAATAGATCCTAGAGGACTTTCCTTGTGGTCTAGTGGTTAAGATATGACGCTTCTGCTGCAGAGGGCTCAGGTTTGATCACTGGTCTGGTGAAGATCTTGCATGTCACATGGTGTGACCCCCCCTCAAAAAAATTTCAAAAGATAAGCTGCATAAGTTTTTACTTACTTAACAGTGCAAAGATTGATTTTAAAGTTGAGACCTAAGAGAAAGCCTAGAGATTGAAAAGAAGTTAGAGAAGGAGCTTTGGGGAAAGTACACAGGATCCTTCATTCTGGTTGTGCCCATACTCATCTGTGGTCTCCACTGTTCATTTTAATCCCATCACCTTAATTTCTACCGAAATTTCTTAATTTCCAGATCAGATTCATTGTGATGGGAGATAACATTATAATTTGTTTCAATCTACTTTTTTGAAGCACTGCACCAGAGTCTGCTCTGTTTACAACAGGTAAACTCATTTTCCTAGGAAACGCTTCTCCTCAATTCTTGTAGTTGAGGAGAAAGGAAAAAAATATAAAAACACTGGCATCTTTTGGAATGGCTTTTTGAAGCTAAAGAGTGACATCTTTTGGTGGAAAGATGGAAGGGACTTATTAGGCCACTTTTTTTTTTTTTTTTGTATGCTGATCTTTTTTTTTTTTTAATTTTCTTTACTTTATTGTGTTGGTTTTGCCATACAATGACATGAAACTGGCATGGGTTTACATATGCTCCTCCTCCAGAACCCCCTCCCTCCTCCCTCCCGATTCCCTCCCCCTGGGGCATCTCGATGCACCAGCCCCAAGCATCAAACCTGGACTGGAGATTGATTTCACATATGATAATTAACATGTTTCAATGCCATTCTCCCATATCATCCCATCCTTGCCCTCATCCACAGAGTCCAAGAGTCTGTTCTATACATCTGAGTTCCTTTTGCTGTCTCGAATGCAGGGTTCTCGTTACCATCTTTCTAAATTCCATATATATGCGTTAGTATACTGTATTGTTGTTTTTCCTTCTGGCTTACTTCACTCTGGATAATAGGCTCCAGTTCCGTCCACCTGAATAGAACTGATTCAAATGAATTTTTTTTTAATGCTGAGTAATATTCCATTGTGTATATGTACTACAGCTTTCTTATCCATTTGTCAGTTGATGGGCATCTAGGTTGCTTCCATGTCCTGGCTATTGTAAACAATGCAGCGATGAACATTGGGGTACACGTGTCTCTTTCAATTCTGGTTTCCTTGGTGTGTATGCCCAGCAGTGGGATTGCTGGGTCATATGGCAGGTCTATTTGCAGTTTTTTAAGAAATCTCCACACTGTTTTCCATAGTGGCTGTACTAGTTTGCATTCCCACCAACAGTGTAAGAGGGTTCCCTTTTCTCCACATCCTCTCCAGCATTTATTGCTTGTAGATTTTTGGATTGCAGCCATTCTGACTGGTGTAAAGTGGTACCTCATTGTGGTTTTGATTTCCATTTCTCTGATAATGAGTGATGTTGAGCATCTTTTCACGTGTTTGTTAGCCATTTTTATGTCTTCTTTGGAGAAATGTCTGTTAAGTTCTTTGGCCCACTTTTTGATTGGGTCATTTATTGTTCTAGAATGGAGCTGCATGAGTTGCTTATATATTTTTGAGATTAATTGTTTGTCCGTTACTTCATTGGCTATTATTTTCTCCCATTCTGAAGGCTGTCTTTTCACCTTGCTTATAGTTTCCTTTGTTGTGCAGAAGCTTTTAATTTTAATTAGGTCCCATTTGTTTATTTGTGCTTTTATTTCCGATATTCTGGGAGGTGGGTCATAGAGGATCATTCTATGAGGCCACCATCACCCTGATTCCAAAACCCGACAAAGATGCCACAAAAAAAGAAAACTACAGGCCAATATCACTGATGAACATAGATGCAAAAATCCTTAACAAAATTCTAGCGAATAGAATCCAACAACACATTAAAAAGATCATACATCATGATCAAGTAGGCTTTATCCCAGGGATGCAAGGATTCTTCAGTATTCGCAAATCAATCAATGTAATACACCACATTAACAAATTGAAAAATAAAAACCACATGATTATCTCAATAGATGCAGAGAAAGCCTTTGACAAAATTCAACATCCATTTATCATAAAAACCCTCCAAAAAGCAGGAATAGAAGGAACATACCTCAACATAATAAAAGCTATATATGACAAACCCACAGCAAACATTATCCTCAATGGTGAAAAACTTAAAGCATTTCCCCTGAAGTCAGGAACAAGACAAGGGGTGCCCACTCTCACCACTACTATTCAACATAGTTTTGGAAGTCTTGGCCACAGCAATCAGAGCAGATAAAGAAATTAAAGGGATCCAGATTGGAAAAAAAGAAGTAAAACTCTCTCTGTTTGCAGATGACATGATCCTCTACATTGAAAACCCTGAAGACTCTACCAGAAAATTACTAGAGCTAATCAGTGAATATAGTAAAGTTTCAGGATACAAAATCAACACACAGAAATCCCTGGCATTCCTATACACTAACAATGAGAAAACAGAAAGAGAAATTAAGGAAACAATTCCATTCACCATCGAAACAAAAAGAATAAAATACTTAGGAGTATCTCTACCTAAAGAAATAAAAGACTTGTATATAGAAAACTATAAAACACTGATGAAAGAAATCAAAGAGGACACAAATAGATGGAGAAATATACCGTGTTCATGGATTGGAAGAATCAATATAGTGAAAATGAGTATACTACCCAAAGCAATCTATAGATTCAATGCAATTCCTATCAAGCTACCAGAGGTCTTTTTCAGAGAATTAGAACAAATAATTCACAATTTGTATGGAAATACAAAATACCTCATATAGCCAAAGCAATCTTGAGAAAGAAGAATGGAACTGGAGGAATCAACCTACCTGACTTTAGGCTATACTACAAATCCACAGTCATTAAGACAGTATGGTACTGGCACAAAGACAGAAATATAGATCAATGGAACAGAATAGAAAGCCCAGAGATAAATCCACGCATCTATGGACACCTTATCTTTGACAAAGGAGGCATGAATATACAATGGACAAAAGACAATCTCTTTAACAAGTGGTGCTGGGAAAACTGGACAGCTACTTGTAAAAGAATGAAACTAGAACACTTTCTAACACCATACACAAAAATAAACTCAAAATGGATCAAAGATCTAATCATAAGACCAGAAACTATAAAACTCCTAGAGGATAACATAGGCAAAACACTCTCCGACATAAACCAAAGCGAGATCCTCTATGACCCACCTCCCAGAATATCGGAAATATTAGGCCACTTTTAACTGAGACATGCAGGAGACTAAGTGTCCATTTCTTTTTTTTTCCAAGTGTCCATTTCTTCATAGTGTCTATGAACCCCCTAAAGTTGTATGTACAGTTTTGGGTGTAAACTGTACCTTTTTCTTAAAAAATGGCCCAGAGCTTTCACAAGGTCCTCAGAGGGTTCTTTGCTCATGAAAAGTCGGTCCACTGAATTGGGTCTGTGTTTTCTTCAAGTGTTTGGGGTCAGAAGACTACCTGCAAAAGAATCACTGGGGAAAGCTACTGAGCATTAAAAATTCAGATTCCTGGGCCCCACCTGTCATCCTCTGAATTAGAATCTCTATGGGAATGATCTGAAACTCTGATTCTTTAACAACTTACCCAGGTGATTTGGTTAAACTTCTGAAATAGCTAGGTTTTAAACGTTTAACATCAACAACAACAGTTACTTCGGTTGTGTCCGATTCTTTGAGACCCCATGGACTGTAGCCCACCAGGCTCCTCTGTCCAAGGGGATTCTCCAGGCAAGAATACTGGAGTGGGTTGCCACGCCCTCATCCATGGATTCTTCCTGATCCAGGGATCAAATCACATCTCTTGTGCCTCCTGCATTGGCAGGCATGTTCTTTACCACTAGGGCCACCTGGGATCATCTGTTAGAATAAAATGAACAATTATAATGTAGGGACATGCTTTCATTTACCTAAACAGGCCTGGGTTCAAATGCCAGCTCAGCTACTTACTAGCTACATAACTTTGGCATTTATGAGTCTCTCTGAATACTAGATCCCTCATCTGTAAATATGTGGCTAAATAATTTATCTGTCTTGAGATAATATTACCTAACATGTAGTAGGAATCCCTAGAATATTATTTGTTGTTCATTGCTTCTGTTAAACATTGAATATTTCCCAAACTCTCCAGGTCTAATTTTTTTTCAAGTGCTTTGTGAGACTCTTTTTCATAAAGATATTGTCAATAAACAAAAAGATTCACCATTTTCTATAATGATCCATATGCCATGTATAGAGAGGTTTTGTTATGCCATCAAATATGCCTGAACTGTAAACCATAAACTGAAATTTTGTCTCAATAGACAAATTAGCAATATTCATATTCTGTAGGTTCTACTATACTGCCAACTCTCTCTGTGGGCTCATAATGATTTTAGCAAAAGGAAAGCATAAATACCAGAATTTACCAACAAGGACAAAGTCTTTTATGCTAAATAGGAATGCAAGATTTCATGGAGAATCTACTTAGTAGAACATCTCCAGGAGCAAAAGAAGAAATCCCTATTTTTGTAAAACCAGTTTTAAAATCCTAAGTTTGGTAAGAACACCCTTACCAGCCTTCCTGACTCCCATTTCCATGCATACACTGGATTGTTTTGAGCAGATTCCTTCCTTCTGGTGATTTTGCAGTTCTGATCTACTACAGCTATATATTTTTCATCACTGGGAAATCATTTACAGAAATGTTCATTTTTACATACCAGAGAACATTTACCCTGGCTGAAGATGTAAGCAGAAAGTCTACAGTAAATACAATGCCTAATAAAAACAACAAACTCTACTAATTCAGTTTCTCAAAGAGTTCCCATTTGATTAACTAAAAAATCTAGGAATTTGTCCCTAGTGCTTCTTTTGAGGCTAGACATTTATTTCAGTTACTGGTGGAAAAAGACTTATTTGTTTGGAGGGGAAGAAACTGTGGCTCCATGGAGAATAGGTATTCAAGAGGTGGAAAGAAGTGGTCTGCTTATCTTTAAATGTATCATCTTATTTCTCATTCTTCAACCTATTTATCAAAAATCTTGAATAGACTCAGGTTTTGTATTCTTTGATTGCCATCTGCTGGTGGTCTAGAAAATACTAGAAAATAAAAATTCCCAGGAAAACTGCAACAACCTGGTTATTACTTGATTTGAGTAGTTCTCAAAACTCCAATGAGAAGGGTATTTTTAATGCCCACAGTGATACCAGAGAATTGTGCTAAGGTCCAGAGAACATGCCTCTCAGGAATCACATCGTGTAGTTGTTTCCTGGGACGATGGTTGCACAGCCACTCTGCAGGGCCAGTGGCTTTAAAAGAAAGAAAGAAAAAAGAAATAAAAAGACTTTATTGTTCAGAGCAGTTTTAGGTTCTCAGCAAAATTGAGTGGAGAATGCAGAATTCCCATATATTCCCAGCTCCGACACATGCGCAGCTTCCTTCACTATCAACATCTGGCACCAGAGTGGTACATTTATTACAACCAATCGACTCATATTGACACATCTTTATCTTCTGGAGTGATAAATAGTTTACATTAGGGCTCACTCTTCGGATTGCGCAATCCATGGGTTTTGACAAACATACGATGACATGTATCCATAGCCACCAGTGTAGAATCATACAGAATCATTTCACTGCCTTAAAAATCCCTTGTGTTCCATCTGTTCATCCCTCAATAATCCCTGGCAAACACTGGATCTTTTTACTCAATAGTTTTGCCCTTTCCAGAATGTCACTTAGTTGGAATCAAAAATCAGGTAGCCTTTCCAGATTGGCATCTTTCACTTAGTAATATGCAACTGAATTTCCTTCTTGTGTTTTCAAGGCTTGATAGTTCTTTTTAAGCATTAGATAATAATTCATTGTGTTGATGTCGCACAGTTTATTTGTCCATTCATCTGTTGAATCTTGGTTGCTTCTAAGTTTTGACAAATTATGAATAAAGCTACTGCAAACAATTACATTCAGGTTTTTGTGTACATGTAAGTGTTTAGCTTATTTGGGTAAATACCAAGGATTGCCACTGATGGATGGTATGGTTTCTGGCTGCTCATTTTTAAAAAGATTATATAGGTAGTACTGGTCATAAATATTTGTTAAAATCTACTTAATCTTCAGTACCTAGACCCATGATGGTTTCAGGTATTTAGAAATCCCACCAAAATAATACACAAACTAAAGGGTAATGGGCATTTTCTGGGGGTATATTTCATTGTTTTCCTCAGATGCTCAAAGATGCATCAGGAAACAGCTCTCTGGAAACTTTGAAAGTATAGTTGGGGTGTCCACACAGGTGGTATGACAGGCCTATAGTGGTTCTCTCTGCCACCAGACATCCATTACTGAAAACTAACATTTCTTGAGAATTTGCCATATTCCTGATACTGTTAGCTCCCACATTAAAAAGAAAATAATAATAGTAATGCTAAAAACAATATCTGGGACTTACTAAGAATCTAATTAATGAGTTAAACTTTACTTAAATAAAGTAATAAAGTTTAACTTATTACTATATGTTAAGTCTTACAATGACCCTATATTTAGTAATTATTTTCAGTTTATAAAAATCATGAAGGATCAGAAATATGATATTGCTCAAGTTTGTACAGCTAATTATGAGGCTGAAATTCAAATGCAGGCCTATTCAGATTCCATTCCCCTATAATGAAGACAGTAAATTAAAATTCCTGCCTTTGATGACTTTCATGAGGGAACACCGACCTGGCTCCCTCTGCTGGAAGGAGACCTAGGGACCCCCAAAGAGAAGAAGAAAATGTCTGAACTAAGTCTTTAAAGGCAATAAAGACCTGGTTAGGCAAAGAAGACAGAGGCAGTGATTGAATTCCATGTAAGAAAGCAGCAGTTGCCATGACACAGAACATGAGAAAGAGACTGAATTTAAGTCATACTGACTACATCCCAGCAACGCCTGACAAAAATAACTTGCCAGCTGTTGGGGCAATAGGACAAAGATCAATCATCTCTGGCCTTAAAGAGAATACATTTCAAAAGTGGATTGAAATAGATAAACCAGACTTCACTAAAGTTATAAACCTTTGTATTTCAAAGGACACCATCAAAAAAAGTGAAAAGACAACACACAGAATGGGAGAAAATATTTGTTAGTCTTATATATAAAATGGGACTTGTACCAGAGTAGATAAAGAACTTTTATAACTTAACAAGACAGCTCCATTTTCAAAAGGGCAAAAGATTTGGATGCATTTGTCTCTAAAGATGACATACAGATGGCATATAAGCATATGACAAGATGATCGACATCATTTGTCGTTAGTTCGGTTCAGTCACTCAGTCGTGTCTGACTCTTTGCGACCCCATGGAGGGCAGCATGCCAGGCTTCCCTGTCCATCAACAACTCCTGGAGTTCACTCAAACTCATGTCCATTGAGTCGGTGATGCCATCCAACCATCTCATCCCCTATCATCTCCTTCTCCTCCTGCCTTCAATCCTTCCCAGCATTAGGTCTTTTCCAATGAGTTACTTCTTCCCATCAGGTGGCCAAAGTATTGGAGTTTCAGCTTCAACATCAGTCCTTCCAATGAATATTCAGGACTTGATTTCCTTTAGGATTGACTGGTTGGATCTCCTTGCAGTCCAAGGGACTTTCAGGAATCTTCTCCAACACCGCAGTTCAAAAGCATTAATTCTTCAGTGCCCAGCTTTCTTTATAGTCCACTCTCACATCCATACATGCCTACTGGAAAAACCATAGTCTTGCCTAGACAGTCATTTGTTGTCAAAGTAATGTTTCTGCTTTTCAATATGTTGTCTAGGTTGGTCATAACTTTCCTTCCAAGAAGTAAGCGTCTTTTAATTTCATGGCTGCAGTCACCATCTGCAGTGATTTTGGAGCCCAAGAAAACAATGTGTGTCACTGTTTCCATTGTTTCCCCATCTATTTGCCATGAAGTGATGGGACTGGATGCCATGATCTTAGTTTTCTGAATGCTGAGCTTTAAGCCAACTTTTTCACTCTCAGTTCTTCACTTTCTGCCATTAAGGGTGATGTCATCTGCATATTTGAGGTTACTGATATTTCTCCCAGCAATCTTGATTCCAGCTTGCCCTTCATCCAGCCCATTTCTCATGATGTATTCTCATTGGGGACATGCAAATCAAAACCATAATCATTTTATGCCCACTAGGATGACTAAAGCAAAAAAAAAAAAGATGATAATAAATGTGAAGAAATTGTAACCATTACACATTACTGTGGGACTATTTCCAGTCCAAACTCATACTGCTTGCCCCACAACAGGCCAATAAATTGAGAGATAAGGTGTTTGGGCAAGGAATACTCATCTCATTTGGAAAGCCAGGAGGCTGAGAAGATTGTGGATTGGTATCCTCAAAACCCATCTCACTGGAGTTAGAATTCAGACTTCTTTTATACTAAAAGGGGAGGAGGTGTGTGGCTGGTTATTGCAAACTTCTTAGTGCCGGCCAGACCCCAGAGGGGAATGTGATGATCCTTTGTTCTTCCATATGTCCATGTAGGTCTGCTAACAAAATTCCTGAAAAACTCCAAGATAAATGTTCTCTGTTCCACATCTTTTTTATCTCTATATGAATGAAAAGTGTTACACCTTTAAAGGCCTGGGAGGCAGAACCTTGAGAATGGGCTATGATATGTATTTCAGACTATAGGCAATATTCCTTTACAGAAGTGCAAGGCCAGCATGATTGAGCACAGGCAACAGAGCACAAGGGCTAGAGTTAAAGGACTAGATCTAATACCGAGTCAGGTTTGTTCTTCTCCATTACAGAATTGTAAATGGGCAGACACTTTGGAAAACAGTTTGGCAGTTTTTCAAAATGTTAAACATAGAATTCCTATGGTATCTAACAGTTCCACTCCTAGGTATGTACCCAGGAGAACTGAAAACATGCAACCACACAAAAACCTATACATGACTGCTAATAGCAGTATTATTCAGCCAAATGGTAGAAACAACCCAAATGCCCATCAACTGACTGGATAAATAAATGTGGAATGTCCATATACTAGAATATTATTCAGCCATAAAAAGGAATGAAGTGCTGGTATAGGCTAAGCATGGCTGGACTTTGGAAACACTCTATGCAAACTAAAAGAAGCCAGTCACAAAAGACCACATGGCACATGATTTTATTTATATGAAATATTCAGAATAGGCAAATTCACACAGACAGAAAGTAGATTAGTGGTTGCCACGGGCTGGAGGGAGACAAGGGAGAATGAGGAGTGACTGCTATGGGTACAGGGCTTCTTTTCGAAGTGGTGCAATTTTAATCTTGTCCATCACCTATGAAGGAAAAGGAACTGGCAACCTACCCCAGGATTCTTGCCTGGAAAATCCCATGGACAGAGGAGCCAGGTGAGCTGCACCCCATGGGGTTGCAGAGTCGGATACAACTGAGCGACTAACACACCACCTATGAAGCAGAAACTGCTATTATTCCCATTTTTTTACTGATAAGAAAACTGAAGTAGAGAGAGAGATGGAGCTGGTATTTAAACCCAAGTATTGTCCTTTTATAACAGTTTATAACTTTTCAAAGCTCTTTCATGCAAATGGAATAATACATGCAGAAGTGCTTTGTGGATGATAAAGTACTATGCAAATGAAACTAATTAAACTATTTTAATGTAATCTGATTTGACCTCCATGGTATTCCAGCAAGAAAGATAAGGTATGTAATACTAGATCATTCTGTAGACAAAAACAAACACACACAATTGTGAAGTGCAAAGTAAAGTGACTTGGCCAAGGTCACAAAGTTAGTATATTCAGAACTAGTACCCACATTTTTTTTGTTGTTTTTTGTTTTAAATTTTATTTTATTTTCATACAATGTCATGATATCACCATGGGTTTACATATGCTCCCCCTCCAGAACCCTCCTCCCTCCTCCCTCCCCCCCGGGAAATCTTGTTGCACCAGCCCCGAGCATCAATCCTGGGCTGGCGATTGATTAGACATATGATAATTAGCTTGTTTCAATGCCCTTCTCCCATATCATCCCACCCTTACCCTCATCCACAAAGTCCACGAGTCTATTCTATACATCTGCATTCCTTTTCCACATTTTTAAAGTTTTGTATTTTATCTCTTAGGATGATAAATACTATAAGAATTTTTCTTGCCAAGTGTATTTGCAACTAATTATTAGAGTTAAAAGCAGCTTAGTGCTCATAAATAAATCTTCAAATTATCTCTTCTGTATTTTCAATTCCAGTCACTCCATAGATATCTTCCTGCTCCTCCCGATTTTTCCCCTGTTTTCTAATTTCTGGACACTGATAGACTTTCACTTACCCACTCCAGGAATTAGGGAAGAGCCATCCAGGCTTCAGATTCCTCAACGCAGGGAAGACACATTCATCCTCTTAATAGAATGAGATCAGATCATTCGCTCTTAAGATAGAGTCAGAGTGCAGTCGCTAGGAGAAAGATGGATGTCTTAGGGTGACTACATGGCATTTGAAAATCACTCTTCAAAGTGATCAAATCTACTTGATTTTAGATGCTAGGGATCAGAATTAGCTAAATTCCAAAAAAAAAAAAAAAAGGTCTGATGAGTGAACCTAAATCTGGTGAAATCTTACACACTTGAATCCACCTGCAAAGCAGGAGACACAGGTTTGATCCCTCAGTTGAGAAGATCACCTGGAGAAGGGCATGGCAACCCACTCCAGTAGTCTTGCCTGGAGAATCCCATGGACGGAGGAGCCTGGCACGCTATGGTCTGTAGGGTTGCACAGAGTGCAACACGACTGAGCACACACGCACACAACAGCCATTTATTGAAAACCTACTGTTGCCAGGCATTGCGTTGGGCACCTTTCATTTACTAAGCACACACACACACATTTCTTTCCATTTCACAGATGAAATTAGGCCATTTCCCTAAGGTCACTTGGTGGTAAGTGGTAGAGCCAGGATTTAAATTTTAAGCTGATTTGGAAGCCCAAGCTCTTACCTTCTATTCACCCCTGCTTTTCTCCACCTAAATTCTAGCTATCTTTTTCAGTTGAACTTTGACTATCTCAATTCTGTCTCATCAGATTTGGTCTGCAATTGTTTCCACCTGTGTTTCCTCAAATACTATTTTTTATGATGTTTAGTAAACTTCAATGTGTCCTGCCTACATGAGAGCCACAGTCACCTATCACTTCTATCTTAGCTTATTTGGTATAGCTGTATATACTCCTGCTACTTTTATTTATTGACACTAGATTTGGGGGATGATCTACAGCTTTGCTACTCAAAGTGTAGTTTGAGGTCCTGTAGCATAAGCATCAGCTGGGACTTGTTAGAAATGTGGACTCAAAGGTCACACCCTGGACTTACTGAATTAGGACTTTCAATTTATTAAGATTCCCCAAGGGAATGTCTGACCAACTCTTTGTGACTCCATGGACAGTAGCCTACCAGGTTCCTCTGTTCATGGAATTCTCCAGGCAAGAATACTGGAGTGGGGAGCCATTCTCTTCTTCAGGGGATCTTCCCAACCTAGGCATTGAGCCTGGGTTTCTCTCGTTGCAGGCAGATTCTTTATCGTCTGAGCCATATTCAAGTAAATGAATGAATGGTTAAATGATTCTGAAAAGAAGCACTAGAGGGCTGGAGGAAGGAGCCAGCAAGCAGACAGTCTCCCTTATTCCTGGCTTTTGACCTCCTGCTCAGACACAAATTATAGTCAGACATCCAACTAGTACAACATATTTTGTTTCAATAAACTTGACATATGACAAACAGACAAATTAGGAAGTGGTTATTCATTGTACAAAAAGATGACAATTTACAAAAATGATTCTCTTAAACAGTGTGGCTTCCAGACTAGCAGTATCAGCCTCACCTGGGAATTGGTGAGAAATGCAAATTTTCAGGCTGCCCTTTACTGCCGGATTCAGAAACTCTGGGGTTGGGGCCCAGCAATCTGTATTTTAATGAGCTTTCTAAGTGATTCTCCTGCAATTGAAATTTAAGAACTACTGTGCCAGAGGATTAAATGAGAAGCTCCCCACCTGATAAAAGAATGTTGAAGAACATGCTTACTGTTGAAGGAGACCTTATTTGTATTCTATGATTGAGTTTTTCTATGAGGCTTCCCAGGTGGCTCAAATGGTAAAAAATCTGCCTGTAACGTGGGAGACCCAGATTTGATCCCTGGGTTGGGAATATCCCCTGGAGAAGGGTATGGCAATCCACTCCAGTATTCCTGCCTGGAGAATTCCATGGACAGAGGAGCCTGGTGGGCTACAGTCCAAGGGGTTGCACAGAGTTGAACATGACTGAGCGACTAACAAATGGATCTTCAGAATCTTCCAGATTGTAGTTGTGTTTCTTTAACAAAGCATTTAACACATAGATAAATTATTACATATCCATTTACTATGAATAGATGTATAGGGTACAACAGAAAACTATCACACCACACTGCACATGATGAGGGTTAGGTATTCTTTTATGACACTTCTACTGAGCCATAATATAAAATATACCTCTTGCTATAAATAATGGTCAAAAAATTATGTGAAAAGCATGGCTGTATATGGCACAAGGTTTGGTGGTTCTTCTCACCCATAGCAACAGGAAAAGACCTGTAAACAGGCACACAAAAGAGTTAATTTTAAGGATCAAATCAGTAATCTGTGCTAAGGGAGAACATTCCTCAGGTTCTAAAAATGCTTTTTATTTCTGTGCTCCTGTCTCAGATTCAAGCAGCGAGTTTGATTTCTTAGGTTGGCTGGTTGGTTGTTTTTTTTTTCCTGAGTGTCTGGGTTTTAGTGAGATGAGATGAAGGCACCCAGCAAATTATTAAAATACCTATGCTAGACTACTATTAATACTATGTATGTCATACTGTGGATACATAACAACTATTAAAAGCAATTCATTTGGCATTTACATAATGTGTAAATAGGTGAAGATAATCCAAATGAGAACAAACAGTGGTTATTTATTCAGGCCTTGCTATATAGCAAGAGATTCTGCCACCATCACTGGCGTTTGGGAGAGACTCAAAGCCAGGCAGGGGAGTGGGGAAGCTTTCGAGTAAAAAAAAGGAAAGGCTTCAGTGTGCTCTGATGGAGAAGCTAAAGCCAGGCTGGCTAGGAGTGGGGTATCCTCCAAGTAAGGCAGCATATTTGACTTGTTGATTCTGATTTGCAAATGGGGGGCAAACCACTGGGAAGCTATTCCTGATGTTCTGGGCCAGCAGCTGAAGACATTGTGTTTGGGCTTTGCGGACTGCTTGTTGTAAGGGGTTGGAGTTCTACTGTCAGATACGTCTGGCTGTTGCCTCACTACCCAAAAAGCAAGGTGACTGTTGAACCAGCAGGGCAAGTTTATTCATTTATTCAATACTTACTTACAGTCTATTGCCAACCTGCCCAGTGAATCAGAGATTAAATGACGGTTGCATCTAGTCAGCCTGTAGGTCGGTTTCCCTCCCTTCATCTGATTAGTTAACATTGGCAGGGATGGCACACACCAAGCTTCTTGGTGAGCTGGAAATGCTTGCTGATGCTGAAACATCCTCACTGGCTGTCAGCTCTAGGATGGCTACTCTGAGTCTGTGCTAACCTAAGTGAGCCATAAGAGCTAGGGACCCCACAGTGGCCATAACCGCTCACCCCTCTGCAGCCCAGCAACAAAGCAGGTCCCCAGTCCAGCTGCCTGCCCTGACTGATTTGGGCTGCCATGTCACTTTCACTTGCTTCTGAAGTTACTCAGCCCATCTCCACTGTGGGTGGGATTGTAACAACCTCAGCAACTCAAAAAAGTCAAACATCTAATATTCTCCTTTTTTAACTAAAGATCTCAGCAAGATATCAACTGCAGCACATGAAGTAAGGGCTAGAGGATCTCACTATATAACTGCACAATTATCATGGGCCAATGACATTCTTAGTGACATCTGCACCCTTTCCAAAGTTTGGGATCTTCCAGGTTATGAGGCAGAAATTTTATCTCACCATAGAAGATAAAAACACTAAATACTCCCTTTTCCAGACTCTCTTAAAACCAGGGGGCTGGCTATGGCCTGGGCTCCACCAACTGGACAAACTTCTAAAAACCCTAAACTTCTCTATGCAGATGCAAAAATCCCATAAGAAATCCCTATTTCTCAGTATTATGCTTTCTGATATTTAATAGTGTATATTAGGAAAATGAAGGAGGAACAAGGGAAGGAAGAAAAGGGAAGAGTCAGTGATCTGTTTTAAATGGGAGATCTTTTGACCAGATTTTTCAAGTTTAAGCAGAAAATCCAGTTTCTGAGATTATAACAGTTAACAAGAATTTACCTCGCACCAAAAGACTAGAACATAGAATGTGACAGGTTTAAAAACAGTTAAAAATGGTGCATCAAAAATTTCAGTATGACAGTATAAATTGTGTATTCATTCATTCAACAAATAATTTAATGTGCACCTTCCATATGCCAGACATTATTCTCCAGGCACCTAGAGTACAAAAGCAAACAAAACAAGATTTTAATTTTGTAGAGTTTACATTCTAGTGAAGGAATAAATTTATAAATAGACAAACTAATATAGAATATATCATCTGGTGACAAAATCTCTGAAGAAAAGTAAAAGCAAATGAGGAGATAGAAAATGAAAGAGATCAGGAAAGGCCTATCTGAAGAAGCAATATTTGACCAGAAATCTGGTCAAAGGAAGAGAGGGAAGGGCTCCACTGGGAGAAATTGGGGAAGAAAATGTGAAAAGGTCTGGAGAGCAAAAAGGCCAGTGTGACTGGAGTGAAATAAGGAAGGGGCAGTGTTAGCAATGGATTCAGAGAGGTGAGGGGTTGGGTAGGTGACTTAGGACCCCTGTGGATCCAAATCCTCAGCTTTTACTCTGAGGTAGGAAGACTGGAGGATTTTGAGCAAAGTTACATTAGCGTATAAGCTTTAGAAGAATCACACACACACACACACACACACACACACACACACACACACACACGAGTGTGTTTGTATGTAAAATGTAAAATCTGAATAAGACCTATAAATTATGCCAAAGACAATTTTTTATTTTGATATTGTACTATAGTTATATAAGATGTTACCACTGGAGGAGACTGAGTATCTTGTCTCTACTATTTTTTCAGCTTCTTGTGAATCTATAATTATTTCAAAATAGAAAGTTAAGAGAAGAAAAGGATCCCTGGCTGCTGTGTAGAGAACAGATGTGAGGCAGGACAGAGGTGGAGAAGCAGGACTGGAAGTAGGCAGTGAACAGGATGTGAAATATAGGAGCCAGCAGAGAGAGGTATGTCAAAGTCTTTTGGGGACGTAACTGTTGATACTGAAGAGTGAAAACTATATGGTCGGTAAAGGAAGAAAGAAAAAATAGTAGAAATGGTGACATATTTCACCCTCTTGTATTCTGTAGGCCCATACTTAAACTATGCTAGTTAAAATCATTTAGTTTTCTCTCTTTTTTAAGGTATCCAATGGAGATTGCCATGTCTCCCACTTATGAAGTCCTTTAACAAAGCTCATTAAATGGTAATATTGCTAACATGTTGCCTGTAACCTGGAAGCTGGACTTAAAAGTATTTTCCCATCTCTGTGATTCCCATTCACAGCCAGACTGAACTTCATGGGATTCTCCAAATGTTCTCTGAACTGATTCCACCTGGATTTTTTCCTTCAATTCCTGTTTCAGTTTCAAGGCCTAGTTCAATTGCTGCCTCTTTGAAGGCTTCTGATTTCTCTCTGCCAAAAGAAGGAGCTCTTTACTATGAACTTGGAAATAATTTTATTTGTATATTAAAGCATTTATCAATTCCTTTCTCTGGTTTTTGTTACTTATTGGAAAAGTATGTCCTTCTCATTAGACTGTAGATAAGTTTCCAGAGGTGAGAGGCCCTGTCTCACCTAACTGCTAGAGAGTAGTCCTTGCTGGCTCCAACTAGAAGCCCACACACACAGCAATGAAGATCCAGTAAAGCCCGCACCAAATGTCTAAAAAGACACAACATTCCTATGCTCCCCACATTGGTTAATAGTATATGTGAGCTCAATGAATTTTTTTAAATTTATTTTTAATTGGGAAAAAATTGCTTTACAATATTGCAGTAGTTTCTGCCATACAGCAACCCAAATCAGCCATTCAATGAATGTTAAATGTTGAATGACTGAATGATATCAGTGGGTGATGTTTTCATATAGTTTACAGTCACTTCTGTGTATAGCTATTAGCACTTCCAGGAATACTTCTTCCACTTCCACCCCTGGGGCAAACTTATTTAGCATTGCAACATGAAAGAGTGATACGTCTTGATTCACAATATGAATATATTCCATTTGGCCTGGTACCTGAAGTATGTAGGAAATGGAGGGGAAATATTGTTTGAAATGTTCAGAGTCAGAGACCACTCTGTGGAAAATTCTTCCACTCATGAGATTTTCAAATTGTAAGCAGAGGATTTGGTTGTCATTGGAGCCTTGTCAAAAAGGAAAAATCTCTCTTCAGTTCAGTTCAGTCACTCAGTCATGTCCAGCTCTTTGCAACCCCATGAACTGTAGCATGCCAGGCTTCCCTGTCTATCACCAACTCCTGGAGCTTGTTAAAACTCATGTCCATCGAGTTGGTGATGCCATCCAACCATCTCATTCTCTGTCACCCCCTTCTCCTCCTGTCCTCAATCTTTCCCAGCATCAGTCTTTTCCAAGGAGTCGGTTCTTTGCATCAGGTGGCCAAAATATTGGAGATTCAGCTTCAGCATCAGTCTGTCCAATGAATAGTGAGGACTGATTTCCTTTAGGATTGACTGGTTTGATCTCCTTTTAGTCCAAGGGACTCTCAAGAGTCTTCACTAATACCACAGTTCAAAAGCATTAATTCTTTGGCGCTCAGCTTTCTTCATAGTCCAACTCTCACATCCATACTTGATTACTGGAAAAAGCATAGCTTTGACTAGACGGATCTTTGTTAGCAATGTAATGTCTCTAATGTTTAATATGCTGTCTAGGTTGGTCATAGCTTTTCTTCCATGGAGCAAGCGTCTTAATTTCATGGCTGCAGTCACCATCTGCAGTGAATTTGGAGCCTCCCAAAATAAAGTCTCTCACTGTTTGCCCATCTATTTGCCATGAAGTGATGGGACCAGATGCCATGATGTTCGTTTTTTGAATGTTGAGTTTTAAGCCAGCTTTTTCACTCTCCTCTTTCACTTTCATCAAGAGGCTCTTTAGTTCTGCTTCACTTTCTGCCATAAGGGTGGTATTATCTGCATATCTGAGGTTATTGATATTTCTC
Source organism: Antilocapra americana (assembly GCA_007570785.1). Taxonomy (NCBI): domain Eukaryota; kingdom Metazoa; phylum Chordata; class Mammalia; order Artiodactyla; family Antilocapridae; genus Antilocapra; species Antilocapra americana. The sequence continues at coordinate 39,207,217 of ML662442.1, forward strand.
CCTGCAATCTTGATTCCCGTTTGTGCTTCATCCAGCCCAGTGTTTCTCATGATGTACTCTGCTTATAACTTAAATAAGCAGGGTGACAATATACAGCCTTAATGTACTCCTTTCCATATTTGGAACCAGTCTGTTGTTCCATGTCCAGTTCATGTTGCTTCTTGACCTGCATACAGATTTCTCAGGAGGCAGGTCAGGTAGACTGATAGTCCCATCTCTTGAAAAATTTTCCACAGTTTTTTTGTGATCCACACAGTCAAAGGCTTTGGCGTAGTCAATAAAGAGTGGAGGATAACCCACTTCTAATGTCTTTTCAACCCATACTTCCCTTCACATTCTCTCCAAGTGTTAAGATTGAGGTTTCATTGCATCCTAAGGGCCTTGGGAAGCTATGAAATGAAAGGACTGCAGTGGGTTAGTACTTTTTACCTAGTAAAAGTTCCAACATGTGGGTCATGCTTTAAAATTTCAACTGGAATAATGTTGAGGAAGCTTTTTGTAAATAATGTGTTGTACAGGGACTTCCCTGGTGGTCCTGTGGCTAAGATTCTGAGCTCCCAATGCAAGGGGCCCAGGTTCCATCCCTGGTTAGGGAACTAGATCCTACAGATGGCAACTAAAGATCCCTCATGCTGCAATGAAGATCGAAGATCCCACTGCTGCAACTAAGACCAGCACAGCCAAACACATAAATATTCTTTTAAAAGTGTTGTCCAAATGTTACTTTGTTGATGTTATTGTTGTCATCATGATGGGGATAACTTTTCACCTCTGTGAGACCAAATAACATCCTTCAATTTATATGAGAAGAGATTCAGCTGTTAATGGGGAAAATCCTGACTGAAACCAAGTAATGAGGTATAATGTTAAAGGAGATTTGCTATGCTTTGATAGTGAAGGTTACCCTACAGTGGAGAAGGGAGAAAAGACTGGAAATAATTGCATGTATCTTCTTATTAATTTGGTTCTTTCCAGTCTCTTTGAGGCTAATTACATTAAGCAGAAAATTAAATCACATTGACTATGGCTACACAAATGTATTTTGGTATGTATAAATGTAAGTCAACACCAGTAGTTACAAGCATGAATGAGTGAAAGATTCACTCTAAGGAAAAAGCAAATTATTAGGAGGAACCAAAGAACAGCCAGGCTTTTTACATTTGAGAGGAAATATCTACCTAGCAAGTAAAATGAATTGGTGAAAATTCTCATTTACAGAATAAATTTACATATAGAGAAAACTTTAAAAATTTCTTTTAACATGTCCTATAGACTAAAGAAAATGTATTTGTAGTTCTAGTTCAACCATATCCATTGCTATTAAATATTTCATTTAAAAGATATCTTGCAAGAAACAATTGTTTAAAAACAATAAAAAAAATTAGTCAGAAAATTGTGATTAATTAAAGGTATAATTCAGATTTGCCTTGGAGAATATTTGGGTGACCTGAGTTCATCTATGATGAATAACAGTAAGTTCTAAGACAAAGTGAATTTATACCTTTGAAAATAGAAGATACATTTTCAAATCTTTAATCTTTTAATTTGGTAAAAAAAATTCATATTTTAGATTGGCCTAGAGTTTAGCAAATACATATGATTTGTTCAAAATTTTGTTTCATGGTTCAGTTCTGTTCAAACCATATGCATGACCCAAAGCTGCAGTGAAAAGATTACTCCTGCAGAAAAAACATCAGAAGAGGAATATCTATCATGAATAATTTATATTGACACAAGGTTATAAAACTGATGTATTATCTTTATACAAACGCTGAGTAAAACCTATAATCAGTGTAACAAAAACAACCAGTTCAGCAATATTAAAACCTGGGAAAATTTAATTTACAAATTCAAGACAAACAAGAGGAACTTCAGGATCCTACCCACTGCAGTTGAGCCAATTTTATGACAAATTTGTTTCTGAAGCAAGGCAAATTGTTTTGGGCATATCAGCATTCGGTGATCACAGTGCTGTGCTGACTTCATAGTCCAATTCTCTTCCCCTCACTTCTGTTCTACTTCTTCCCCTCAAATAGTCTTTGAAAACTTTACACAGAAAAAAAGTGAGGATGGGAATACAGAGAATTGATTTTTTGAAATTTCATTTCAAAATGGGTAGGTAGGTAGGACATTTGAAAGGGAAGAGAGAATGTATGTGCATATAGTCTGTTATGAAGGAAGTCATCCCTGATTATGATAAATACTATCTTTGAGGACATGAAATATAAGATGATACGTGACCAGACTTCTCTTCTAACAATGGAAGGTATATTGAAAGGAACCTAGTAAATAGACTTTATAAAGTGAGTTTTAAAAATACAGTGTAATATTTGTCACATTGTTTCCCAGTTTTCACTATAACTGCCTTTAATCTTTACAAAAGCTCTGTGAGGTGAGTCGGGTGGGCCTTTCCTTTTGGTCCCGAGGGGAGATGGAGACGTTGGGCTAGGCCCCCGTCAGGACTGCCTCGGGAACACGGGCTCGTTCGCAGATCAGTCTCGGCTCCCGGTTTGGCTGACACCAGCTTCTGGGATCTCACAGCTGGAGAACAAAGAGGCTGCAGAGGGGGTCTGCTCCCTCAGCGGTCCCTCCTCCTAGCGCGGATTCCTGCCCACGCTCTGCGCTGGAGTGCCAGTTGCTCTCGGGGAAATGCGAGGGTCGGCGACGAGTTGGTAGCCAGGGGCTCTCGCTTTGTGGCGTCAGCGTGATCAGAGTTTGAACCCCCAGACCTTCTCTTCCTGTGCTTGACTGTAGGCAATCTCTCTGAGCCTCATCTTCCTTTATCTGGAGAGCGGGCATGCTTTGATTTATTCCAAGGGGGTCGCCAACCATAATTTAAAGCAATAAAGTCTTTGCCTACCCCGTGTGTTGAAGAAAATGCTATGAATATTTTAGCTCTGGGATAGGTTGGTCACCATCTCCACCAGCGTGGGAAATCTCCCTCTGCAAAATGGGCGCAACGTAGATTGTGGTCTTTTAAGAGATAACATCGCTCTGCAAAAAACCCCTAGCCGTCTCTCCCCGCAGCTCCTCCTTTGTCCCCACGTCGCCCTATCCTGAGAGACTCTAGTTTCTATACTGTGGAGGAGCCGATCTGGAACTTAAAGAAACCTTCTTATCAACCAGGGAAGTAGCAAAGAGAGAGTGTAGGACAGGGTGACGTAAGGATGGAAGACAGGGGAGTCAAGGAAGACTCAGCTCTGCTTCGAATGGGTGCGACCGCGGTCGCAGGCAGGTGAACCGCCCGGGCCCACTGCTCAGCCAGGCAGCCTTGGCTCGGACCCAACAAACAGACCCTTGCGACGTGGAGTGGGACCCTGGGCCAGGAAACGGAAGTGGTGGGGGGGATGAGAAACTTTAGGGGTAGACGTGGGGCCGTAAGGGAGGGTCTACCAGAGCTCGAGGGGCGGAGCTGAGGCTACGCGGGCAGGGCTAAGGGCGGGACCTCGAAGAGATCTTCGGCTGCGCGCGCCACGTCTCCCTCAGCGAGCTTGTAGGGGAGAAGCGAGGGGCGGGGGAGGGAAAAACCGAGCGGGGCGGGAGAGCCCTCTTCTCGCGAGAGCTGGAGACGGCAGCGGCAGTGGCGGCGGCGTGTCCCCGAGAGTAGCGTGGGGGCGGGGAGGAGAGGCGGCGGCGGCGGCGGCGGCGGCGTAGGAGCTACGCCACACGGGGCCGGGGAGCTGGGAGCTGGGTTGCAGAGCGGGGTCGTGGCGGCGGCGGTGAGCAGAGGGAGGCGGAGGAGGGGGTGCCATGGCGGGGCAGCAGTTCCAGTACGATGACAGCGGGAACACCTTCTTCTACTTCCTCACCTCCTTCGTGGGGCTCATCGTGATCCCGGCCACATACTACCTCTGGCCCCGAGATCAGAATGCCGGTGAGTCCCGCCGGCAGTGTCCGTGGACCCGCGCAGGCCCTGCCGGCCCCTCCGGGCCGCGCCGCTCCGGCCCAGCCCAGCCCGCCGCGCACGGGGTGATATTGCCCGCGCGGCCGGGCCTGGCGTCCAGCCGTCCGCCGCCCGCGGCTCCAGGGCTCGGTGGGGTTTCCCTGGGTGTCTCTCTGGGCTCCTCCCACCCCCCTCATTGTCCTCCTCAGGAGTTTCGCTATGCACCCTCTCCCCTATTGTTCTGCACGCTCCTTGCAGCCGCGTCCTGCCCCTTTGTCTTTTCTGCCTCGGGTTTTATTGGTATTTTTCTTTATGGAGGGAGCAGGATGGGATCGCGAGGATGGGAATTGGAAGGTGAGAGAAGAGTTGGCAAAGGAAGAAGACAAGCGTGCAGTCTCCACTCTGAGCCCCCAAGCCGCGGTCCTCTTTCCCCCACACCCCCGTTTTCCTGTTGCAGCTGTCGTTACAGATGTTTAGGGCACCGTCTGAGTTGGGTGGCATGTATAGGACTCCAGCTGAGCTCCCCAACCGCCCCCCACCTCCCGTGCCTTTCCCTCGCTGCCTTTTCATTTGTTCACTCACACTGTGGGGGTTGGAAGCAATGATGTTATTCTCCTTAGCAAGAATTAGACATTTCTCTATTTCCTTCTCTTTGGAGTTTCCTGTTTATGACGGAAAAAGGGCAAGAATGAAGAAAGGATTAAGTCTTGTAGGTAGTTCGGTTATGAGGTGGTTGGTCCATTTGTTTTCAGTTCTAAATTTTTTTCAGTTTGAAAGACATCGGTTGAGAACACAGAATTAAATAGATTCTTACCAAGGCATTTTATGTTTGGGTAATGTTTGGATTCCATTTGTTGCACTCTTGTTAGGACATATGGCAGGTGATATTCTTAAGGCTGATAGAACTGCAAGGCCTTAATAGGTTGTTTATGGAGGTTGTTCATGGTGCGTTAACAGTAACAGGTAGGTTTTGAATATGAACATTTAGGAAAGGTTTTCTGTTTCTCAAGAGCTCTGGTAACTTGAGTAAATGGACTCTCTCAAGTTGGGTATGTTGGGGGTCTACCTTGTCCAGGTGATACACTGTACTTTGGGGACATTGTTACCCAGTGAAGCATTGAATCAGCCCAGATCTTATTATGCTTTAAGACTGATTCAGTGCTTTTGGCTGCTTACTGTTTCACAGGAAAATCAAATAAGCTCAGATATTAAGATTTCATGTTGTATTATTCAAAATTACTACTACAGACCCACACCCTTTATTCAAAACACTTGAGGACTGATATACCACAGAATTTTTCAGGTTTTAGAAAGATAGTACCTGCCCTAACAAGCCATTAAGGATGTAAAACATCACTAATGATCAAGCAAATTATTCCAACAGCAGAATATGATTACTTTTTAAGTGAGATGAATAAAGATTATAAATAGCCTCCTATCAGTACAAGTCACCAAATTATTTTCCTGCAAACATATGTAGGCATATGATGATTTTGAACTTCAGAGTTTTTATGGCAATCTTGACTTTTCAGGAGTATCTTCTATGTGAAAGCATAAAAAGATTTTCTTTGCCAGCAGTTGTACAACCTTAGAGTTGAGTTTAATCTTTGTTTAGTTTTTTTTAAAAGGTAACACTTTGGGGGGCTTTCAGTTTTCAGGTTGACGGTTGTTTCATTGTTGCTCTTTTGGAATTGTTGGGCCCTTGAGTCCATCAAGAAAGCATGGTGCCATTTCAGGTTTTTGAACCTTGGATTTGAAAAATGGAAGTAGCTTGGTCTTTGCAATGGCGTATTTGAGATATTAATTGAAGTTACTCTGTTAACATTATCACTGGAATCCCTTTTTTGTTGTTGTTTAGTCCCTAAGTTGCCTCTGACTCTTTTGCGACCCCCATAGACTGTAGCCTCACAGACTCCTCTGTCCATGGGATTTCGCAGGCAGGAATACTGGAATGAGTTGCCATTTCCTTCTCCAGGGGGTCTTCTTGATCTAGGGATTGAACCTGTGTCTCCTTCATTGGCATATGGATTCTTTACTGCTGAGCCACCTGGACAGCCCCATTTTGCTTTGACTCTTGTCCAATCTGTTGGGCTAAGTGCACTTATAATTAATCCCCCTTTTAGTAATAGAAGGGTCCTGTTTATCTTACTCTCTTGGTTGTTTGCAAATTGGCTGAATAAGATGACTAAATACTTTTTCTGGCCATTACGCAAAAAGTTCAGTTTCAAGTAATAATATGGAGGGTTTGGATTACCTTAGAATAGTGGTTCTTAGCCCTGACTCCTCCTCAGAGTCATTTGGGGGAACTTCTAAAAACACTTAGACCCATCACCAGGTACTCTGATTTAATTGGTCTGGAGTGAGTGCTGTGTATTGGTTTTTTTACAAGGTCCCTCTGTGATTGTAAATTGTAGCTAGGTTGAGTTGCTAAGGTAGGTAGTGGTCTTTTGCTGGAGTTGTCATTTTGGGAGGTGGCATATTTCTTTTGATATAGGCTCTTTGGTAAAAACAAAAGAAGCCTCTAATGTCTCAGCCTTTTGGTTTTACCAAGCTAAGAAGCACTTAGAGTAAAATAGTGCTATAAAATAATGTAGTTGAAAGCAGAATATTTTTGTTAAAGTAACTTTAATAGGTTTACAGTGATATTTGACAAGAGAAAATTAATGCTGTAGTTATTAGAAATTAGATAATCCTGAGAGGACTTCTGTTCGTTCCATAGGTTAAGGATTATAGATCATTTGATTTGAGACAAAATATATCATTACTTTTTCCAAAAATTTTTTTTTTTGACTCCTTTTCAAAACTAGTTTTGAAACTTGGGTCTGCCAATTATTGTGTTATCTTAGGCAAGTGATTTAACTTCTTTGTGTTTTAGTGTACTCATTTGTGAAATAGAGACAGTAGTTATGTTCCATAGAATTAAATTAATAAAATAGGTATATTTTTAGAACAGTGTCTGGCACATATTGGGGCTGTTAGGGCCTGCTGTTTTTGCCAGTTACTTGGACTTTCTGGAACGATTTGATTTGGTACACTCATGTATTCAGGTTGTTTGAAAGGATTGATGAAACTTTTTTAAAAAATTGCATTCCTTTATTCTTTGTTCCTTGCCTTTCAGATATATACAAGTGATTTAGCTCTCTGACTTGGGGATATAAGAGTTGGCTTTTAGTGCTTAGTGGTAAAGTGAAAAACTTGGAATTTGAAGTTAGAAGTTTTGGGTTTAAGTTTCAGCCTAGTCCCTGATTAGTTGTTTCTGAATTCTCATCCTCATTTTCTAGAGGTAGTAATAATAAACTGACCTACGTACCAAGAAGTGATGATGAGAAGCAAAGAAATAAATGCATATAAACGTGTTTGCTTTAAAACTAAATGCACTGTAGAAATTTGTTTATTTTGCAAGTTATTTATAGAGCATAATGGGCTTCCTGGTGGCTCAGTGGTAAAGGAACCACCTGTATTGCTGGAGACCTAGTTTGATCCATGGGTTGGGAAGATCCCCTGGAGGAGGAAATGGCACCCTACTTCAGTAGTCTTGCCAGGAAAATCTCATGGGTAGAGAAGCTTGGCCAGCTACAGTCCGTAGGGTTGCAAAGAGTCAGACACTACTATAGTGATTGAGCACACACTTCGAGCATATAAGACTTTGTGCTAGATGCTGCTTCTAGGTGATAGATCAGGTTTTTAAGGGCTTATAACTTTTTTCTTTTTTAATTTTCTTTACTTTATTGTAACTTTTTCTTAATAAGTTACATATTCTCAATGCAAAAAAGATCAAAGGAACAGACAAAAATTGCTTGTTATTCTGTCACCCAAAAACAATTTAAATATTTTGGTGTGGGCATCTCCTTTGAGATGACTTTAGATGTAGTCCCTTTTCTTGTTGGAGGAGATCCCACATCCCCTTCCAGTCTGAGACAGATGATTGTAATCCTCTTGTCAGGCGCTGCAGCTGTTCATTGAATGTTTACTAGCCTCAAGGATGGGAAGTGCTGAATGCACTCACTGTATCACTTTGAGTTAGACTCAAGTGTTATCCCAATTTTATTAATGAGAAAATTGAGCCATAGAAGAGGTAACCAACTTGCTTAAAGCCATATTGCTACTAAGTGGAAGATTGGTTGTTGGACCCAATTTCGTCTTATGCCAAAGCTTCTCTTGCTAGCCACTACCTTGTATTCCCTCTGTAATTAGTATAACACATTATAATAAGTAATAAAATAAAATAAGTGGAAAGCTCTGTGTGCAAGGTAGTATATTTTATGAATGTTCATATTCCACTCAGAACATAGTCTTCCTAAGATTTTAGATTTTGAAAGGGGTATTAGAGATCTGAAAAATTTGACTCATTTTAAAATCAAGTCATTGTCTCTGTGTTCTGTCCAGACAGAAAGGGTACCAGACATGAGCATAGATGCACTTAAGTTCCACACAGTAGAGGAAACCAGCTGAGAACTTGGCAGTACAAATTTAGGTTTTATAAATATGGTGACAATCACTGGATTAGTAAATGCATTACATAAATTGTTTTTATTTAAAGGTCATCTTGCATTCTTGCTTGATCTTGGAGAACCTGAAGGACAAAGATAGGTGTATTTTCATATCAAATAAAATTTTCAGATGTTTATTCCCTTAATTATACTTTTTGTTCAGAAATAAATAAGTCCAAACAAATGTATCCAGGCTTCCCAGATGGCTCAGGGGTAAAAGAATCTGCCTGCCAATGCAGGAAATGCAGGTTCAGTCCCTACATGGGGAAGATCCCCTGGAAGAGGAAATGGTTACCCACTGTAGTATTCTTGCCTCCAGTATTCTCTGATAGGCAGAGAAGCCTGGTGGGCTACAGTCCATGGGGTTGCAAAAGAGATGGACACCACTCAGCAACTAAGCAACAACAACAAATGTATCCATATTGTACTTGGACTTCTTTGGAAAAAAGTTTTCTGTTACCAGACTTTGTTGATAATAAATATATTTACACCATCTCACCATCACATTGTTTGAAAGCATTATTGTTCATTTTCTTAATGAGTGAAACTAAGTCTCCCTAGAGCCTGAGTTCCCCTGCCAAGTTTAATGATTAACCTCTATCCAAAACTATTCCCTTCCTTGCCCTGCACCTATTTTCAGGAGTGAAGAGTATCAAAGGAATGGGGGATTGAAACCCTGCAGGGCCCTCCCAGGTAAAAAAAACTCCTTCATGTTCCCCATTTCTTGTTTGTAGAAAAAGACTTCAGTCTTCTAAGGGCCTTCCTTGAGTTCCATAGAGCAGGCATAGGCAGTTACTTAAGTAAGGAAGTGAGTGAATGCAGAAACAAAGGAAAAGTAGTTAAACAAGAAAAGCAATGACAGTAGTTCATGGGTAACAAGAGTCCTAGTTCATCCTCAAGGAATATACAGAATAGTCTGAAGGATCTCTTGAAGTTGTTATTTAGGAACTAAGACCTGCATCCCTGAGGTGACATCGGAAGGCTGATGGTTGAGATTCCTGAAACCACTACCTTACCACCAGCCAATCAGAAGAAAGTCATGTATCCTGCAACCCCGAAGCCCCCAGATGTTGCCTTTAAAAACCCGTGGAGTTTGGGGCTTTTGAGCATGAGCGGCCCCTACTCCTTGCTTGGCATCCACAATAAACACTCTAGTGTCCTTCACCGCAACTAGCATCAGTAACTTGGCTTTGCTGTGGTAGACAGGTGAACCCAAAGTTGGGTCTGATAACATAAGGTGTTCCTTACATTTTGGAATTACATTTGTGTCAGTATGGGTGAAGGAATTTTCTCATGTGTATTCCAGATGTTTTTTGCTATAGATTTTTGCCTGTTTAGTTAAATCTAGTAGTTACTGATTGAGCACTCACTGTTTACCTATATAAAAACAGCCGACAGTACAAAGAGGCATGCAGTATAAATACAGTCTTTTGTTAAAGTTTATAACCCGGATGGGGTGGGAAAATTAGAATTAGACAAATCAGATTATTAATATATCCAAAGCACAACAAAGAAAATGTAAGAAAAGTGAAAACAAGTGCTGTGGAAGTTAGCTAGATAAAGTATTTGCATCTAATTGGTGGTGGTCATCAGTATCTAGGGGTGAGAAACGTCTCTTTAGAGTTAGGTTGATTTTGACTGGACTATTAAAAGATGAGGGATTTCCCTGGTGGCTCAGTGGTAAAGAACCTTCCTGCCAGTGCAAAAGACGTGTGTTTGGATCCCTGCACTGGGAAGAACCCCTGGAGAAGGAAATGGCAACCTACTTCAGTATTCTTGCCTGGGAAATCCCATGAACAGAGGAAACTGGCAGGCTACAGTCCTTGGGATCACAAAATAAAAGAGAAAATTTGTAGTTTTACTGTTTTAAGTGTACAGTTCAGTAGCATTGATTAGGTTCACAATGCGGTGCAACCATCACCACTGTTTTCAAAATTTTTCATTACCCCAAATAAACTCTGCCTGTTGAGCAATAGCTTCTTGTTGTCCCTTTCTTCGGCCCCTGGTAAACTCCATATATATAGACAAAACTCTATGCTGCTGCTGCTAAGTCGCTTCAGTCGTATCCGACTCTGTGCGACCCCATAGATGGCAGCCCGCCAGGCTCCCCTGTCCCTGGGATTCTCCGGGCAAGAACACCAGGGTGGGTTGCCATTTCCTTCTCCAATGCATGAAAGTGAAAAGCGAAAGTGAAGTCGCTCAGTTGTGTCTGACTCTTAGCGACCCCATGGACTGCAGCCTACCAGGTTCCTCTGTCCATGGGATTCTCCAGGCAGGAGTACTGGAGTGGGTTGCCACTGCATGCCCCAACAAAACTATAAATTTGCCTATTCTAGATATTTCATGTAAGTGGAATCATACAGTATTTGCCTTTTCATGTTCAGCTTATTTTATTTAGCATAATTTTTCTAGATACATCCATGTTGTAGCATATATCAGAATGTAATTCTTTTTATGGCTGAACAATATTCTGTTGTATGGATATATCCACATTTTAATTCACTCATCTATTGATGAAGACGTGGGTTATTTCTATTCTTTGTTGTGAGTAATGCTACAGTGAACATTGTATACAGATCTGTGAGTTCTTATTTTTAGTTCTTTTGAGTATATTCCTATGGGTGGAAATCCAGTTGTCCAAGCAGTATTTATTGAAGAGACTGTTTATTTTTCACTGTTCATTCAGTGAAAAATGAACAGTCTTTTCAAGAATGACTTGGTTGTAGATGTGAGGGTAGTATCTGTTTTTTTTGTGGGATGATTTATTGAGCATAGTTTACCAGTGAGGACCTCATTATTAGAATACATCTAGGCTGAGACCTTGACTTCTTTTCCATCTGTACTTCTTTTGGTGATCTCCCCCAGTCTCATGACTTTAGGTATCATCTGTGTGACTCATAAAAATCATATTTCCCAGACTTACATTTCTAGTCTAGAACTCTTGAACTCTCCATGTTTCTATTTGTATACCTAATAGAGATCTTAATATGCAAAAAACCAATGTGATTTCTGTCCATTCTCCAAACCTTCCTGACCTATAGTCTTTTCCATTTCAGTTAATCACAACTGTTTCTTCAACTGTTCTGGCCAGCAGTCTTGGAGTTTCTCTTGGCTTGTCTGTTTTTCTTATGTGCCACTTCCAGATGTTAGTGTGTCCTAATTGGCTCTACTTTCAAATTACATCTAGTCTGACCATTTCTAATTGCTTTGGTACCAGCACTGTCCTGTTTTATTGCCTGAATTATCATTAGCCTCCAAACTGGTTTCCTTGTTTCCACCCTTGCTCCTTGCAGTCTATTCTCAAAATAGTAGCCCAGTGATCCTTTTTTAACTGAAGCTGGTGCATGTCACTCTTGGACTTAGAACCCTTAAGACTCTCTCATCTCAATCTCAGTAGACGCTAAAGTCATAGAGTGGTCTCTGAAATCCTTCATGAACTTTGGGTCTTCATTTCTTGTTTCTTTCTCTCTTGCTCCTTCCATTCCAGTCAGACCAGCTGCTCTGCTGTTCTTAGGGCACGTGAGGCATGCTTCTTTCAAACCTTTATAGTTAATGCTTCCTGTGCCTGGAATGCTTTTTCTCTAGATAGCCTGCTCATCTCTATTATGGCCTTGCTCAAACGCCATCTTCTGTGTTGCCTTCTTTGAGCACCTTGTTTAAGATTGTTACGTTTCTTTCTGCCTGCAAAAAAGCTCTTCCCTTTTTCTGTTTTATTTCTCTTCACAGCACTTATCATCTTCTAATATACTATAAAGTTTGTTTAATTTTTTTTTACTGCCATCTCCTGAACTGGAATGTATGGTCTGTGAGAGCTGGGGCTTTTATATTGTTTTTTGATGTGTCCTCAGTGTCCAGAAAGATCTGGGCACATAGTAGGTACTCACCAATATGTACTTAATGAAGGACATTTAATAATGTTTTCTAAATAAAGGAATTCTGTACATTCTTTACAAATGTTTATATAGTGCCTGTTACATTCTTGGCAGCTGGAAAGGGGAGGGGTGATTATGTATAAGAAAACAATGTCTGCTTCTAGGAGTTTGAGTGTAGATTAATAAAAATTGACTTTATTACTGGCTGCTGAAGAATGGTGGTGCTGTTCATGCAAACTGCTGAAAAAGAATGTATAGTCCTACTTCTTTTTTTCAGAAGAGAGCTATATAAATGTTAAAAACTTTAAATTTAGTAATTCCACCTCTAGGACAGTATTCTAAGGATATACCTCTAAATACAAGACTAGAGAAAGATACTGTGATATTGTGACTTAAAAGAAATATATTTTGGTTATCTGAATGACCAAATCTGTACTTCTTATATACATTTATGTATAAGCTCTTCGCCCTTTCTCTAAACCCTGCTCTATGCATCTCTTCTATTTGTCTGTTCCTGAGTTGTATCCTTTTATAATAAACTGGTAATACAGTAAGTAAAATGTTTCTCTGTGTTCTATGAGCTGCTTTAGCAAATTAAACCAAAGGAAGAGGTTGTTGGAACCCCCAGTCTATTATCTGGGCTAATGACTGGCATCTAAAGTAGGGGGGCTTGGGTGTACAGCCTTGGGGGACTGAACCCTCAACCCTACAGTCTGGGTGGATAGTGTCAGAGTTGAGTTGAATTCTTGACACCTAGCTGGTGATCCAAGAATTGCTCATTGGAGGTATGGAGACTTTCCCCACCCTCACTTTGGAAATTTAGTCTCAAAGAACACCCTATATGCCCATAATACCAAAAAACTAGAAATAGTTTATATGTCTAATTATATGGTAGGTATATTATGGTGTCTTAATTCATTTGGTTATTGTAGTCATTAAATATTGTTAATGAATTTCTAAACATGGAGGTATTTAGATATTAAGAAATTAAAACTTTAGCTTTATATGTTTGTGTCTCTCCATTTGGACTTTGGTACATTATACAGTGCTTTCCTTAAATTAGCTTTTGTATGTCCTATTTGTTCTACTTTCTGAGAAACTCTCATTTGGGCATCTGCTGCGCTGGGAATAGTAGTAGATGTCATATTAACTGCAGAAAAGAGGGTTTTGAGGGTCCTTGGGAGTCTTGATTGAAGCAGCCCCACAGTCCTTCAATTGAGGGAAGCATATTGTCCCTAGAAATTAGTTGCTGGAATTTCCTTGTTCACAGAGATATCTTTCCTGAATATGTACCATCCACCTTGCCAACTTTCCTTTCTTCCTGCTTCCCTGATGTTCTCCTAAAGAGGACTACAAAGGAAACATATTAAAATGTTATTAGCGATTATTATCTGAGTGTTGGAATGGTGAATGTTTTCTTCCTTCTGCTCTTATGTATATGCTAAATTTACTAAATGGATTTATATTAATGTCTAAAAGCTTATTTAAAGACTCTCTGGCTAGATTGGCTATGATTTTGAGGAAGACATTCTCAGTACCTCTTATGTCTACAGGCCCTTTCAACTCAGTGTTGTTTTTACTTTGGGGTATATAGTGTTTAAGTTCCAGTGGGATGTACATCCTTGTGTTTTAAGTTGCTTTTTTTTTTAAAGCTATTATATCTTTAACAGCATTTGAGTTTCTCTATTTCTTTTTCTCTTGGTTTGTCTTAGAAGTAACCTTTGACTTGGGCTATGGATTATCACTATAGAGAAAGGTAAAAGAAAATATAGAGCGCTAAGAGGATTGGATGAAGAGTAAAGCAGCTGGCAGGGTAACTGTTGCTGGCTGATGACATGGCAGGGCAGGAGAGCACCCTTTGGTAGGATCTTGGGTCATGCTAAGGAGACGTAGCATCCTTCTCAGAGACCCACTTGGAGCACACTGTAGTTTGCTTAGATTTCTCCACTATCTTGCACCTCTAGTTCAGTTAAAGAAATGTAACTGAATCATTTCTGCAATTGAAACCCCCCATCTTTCCTTAGTATTATCTTCTGGTTTAGAGACAAATGGCTTATAAAAACACCTGTGTCCTACAGATACGAAGGATGGATGTTTGTTTTTCTTTTGAATCTTGACACTTCTATAGCAAATTGAACTAAAACAAAAAAAGAACTGGTTTACCATCCTCTTCTGCCTCCAATTTATGAGCTACCTTTCCTTGTCCCAAACTCTTTAATATTGAAGTCCTTGCAGTTACTTTATTTTTAGTACTTTTTTTTTTTTTTGGTCTGTAAACTTCTGTTTTTCCAGACTTTTTACTAGAGGATCACCTCATCGGTTGTTTTCAGCTACTCCTTGTTCTTAAATTTTTTGACATTTTCTGCTTAGGAAATATAGTCAGTTCTGGTTGAATTAATGAGAATAGGGAAACAGTATATTTTAGCTGCTTTTGAGAATTGTCAAGGCAATCTAACTATTCTTTGATTAGGAAAGACAGTTAAAATGATTAAGTGCACAGGCTTATGAATTTAAACCTGGGCATAATGTATTCTTTAGTGGTTATTTGCAGTTCCTTTGGTAACCATCTGTAACTTCAGGTAAGTTACTTAATCTCTCTGAACCTCAGGTTTTTGTTTTGTTTTCAAATATAATCATACATATTGTGGTTGATTAGTCACTAAGTCATGTCTGATTCTTTGGGACCCTATGAACTGTAGGCCGCCAGACTCCTCTGTCCATGGGATTTCCCAAGCAAGAACACTGGAGTGGGTTGCCATTTCCTTCTCCAGGGGATCTTCCTGACCCAAGGATCCAAACCCGTGACTCCTGCATTGGCAGGCGAGTTCTTTGCAACTGAGCCACCAGGGAAGTCTCATGGGATGTTTACAAGTTGCTTATAAGTGAAAGCATAATAGTTATTTTACTCTTGTTTTAGTAATTTATCGATTTATAATATTTATGTTGCCTTGATAGCACACACAGACATGCACACACATACAGATAAAAGTAGTGTCAGAAACTTTAACATGTAAAAAAAACTTCCTAATGTTCTTTGGCCATGTGTGCCAAAGCATTTAGAGGTGAAGTGTCTTGATGTCTTCAGTTTACTCTAAAGAAATGGGGGAGAGAGAGGGAAAGAATGAACTAGAGATAAAGCCAAGAGTTGCAAAATATTAATAGTTGGTGAATTTAGGTGAAGGGTATTGTTCATTGTAATATTCTTTCAACTTTTCTAAAGGCTTGAAAATTTTCAATATAAAAACTTGGGGAAAATAATCACAGGGAATAAAACATTAATTTTAAGAAGTATGTGTCAGTAGTATAAGAAATTACTTACTAGGATAAAAATATATTACAATTAGGATCAAATTATGTGGGGGAGGTAGGATGAAGAGCTTGTTCATGAATTTCTGTAAATGGATGATGGTGGGTATGAAATTGCTCTGGTTTTCAGATTTCATCAGTACATCTAAAAGTGATGAAACTTATTTTAAAATGTCAACTTATGTTGGAAATGACATCTTTGGCACCTCTTCAAATGTACAATGAAAATTTGAGATGCCAGATTAGAACTCTACAAGAAGGTACATGATTTTTTTAAATTCTTTTGTAATAAGCAGGCACACAGACTTGAAGATCACATCTGGCTTACATTCTTTTAGCTCTTCAGGTTCTGGGAGTGTGGTGCTAAGGGTTCACTCTGTACTACAGACTGGCAGATCATTGTGCAGGACAGATGGATGTGACTGTTTTAGTGAAGGCACTGTGTAGCTTATGAATCACAATCACAGTAACCTATCCCTAAACCTGGACTGTTCCCGTGAACATACAGACTTTATGATTGCTGAGAGCAATCGCCATATGTTCCTCTATTATTTTCTAAATCACGGAGTTGTTTTATGAGCTTGTAATTTCCCTTTTCTATAAATGCGAATAATTTCTTTAAAAAGTATAAGTTAATGATACTACTTAGGTAGTATCATTTTCCTGGCCGTGAAACTAGTAATTTTATAAACTAGAAATTTATAAATGAATTTCTTTTTATTCTAAGTGTCTTTAAAAGAAACTGTCTCGAAGGACTTCACTTCTTTTTCATTATGGTTATAGGGTATCAAATACAGTGCCCTGTGCTATTACAACAGGACCTTGTTGTGTATCCATTCTATATATAATAGTTTGCATCTGCTGGTCTTAAACTCCCAAGCCAGCCCTCCTTGTGGAAAGATTTTACTTTTGATAGTTCCTTTGACTTGAGGTCGTATAGAATTTTGGAATGTGTACTATGAATAGTTGTGCTGGATGCCTCTTTGTTGCTGTGTCAGCCAAACCCCTTACTACTTATTGATTAAATATTCTAAAAGGTTAGGATGTGAATTTTGGATTGAGAGTAAGAAGACAAGGTGCATGTACACATTGTGCAAGGCTTTGGGGGTTGAAAACCACGTGTACTTTCTCTTGGACAGAAACATTGGGAGAATATCATTCCTTTGAATAGATCAAGCCATCTGGTTATTAAAGAGACTTCAGCATGTTCTTGTAATATGTTTCCTTGGTTTTATGCTTAAAATGGGAGACTGTGGAGGCTTAATTTAATGAAATACAGATCTAAAAATCTCCAGTGGTGTTTTCAAAAGTGTCCATAATTTAGCTGTGAAGATCAGGAAATTAGCATTATTACCTTATCATTTTCAGACCTATACAAGTTTTGTCACTTGTCTCGGTGATGTCCTTTTCAGATGCTTTGTTTCAGAATCACACATCACATTTAGTTGATATGTTTCTTTCATGTCCTTCAGGCTGTAACAGTTCTTCAGTTTTTCCTTGACTTAAGATCTTAGTCCATTTATTTTGTAGAATGGACCCACAGTTCTGTTGTCTGATGTTTTCTCATGATTAGATTCAGGTTATATATCTTAGAGAAGAATTTCACAAAATGGATTCAGTGTTCTTCTCTTTGCATTCTATCGGATGGCATATAATTGCATTTGTCTCATTGCTGGTGATGTTTACTGATCACTTGATTAAGATGGTGCCCATCAGATTTTTTGTATTAGTTTCCTATTGTTGCTGTAACAAACCAAAACCTCAATGGCTTAAAACGATACAAATTTATTCTTTTATAGTTCTAAGGCCAGACTTCCCGGGGTGGATTTACTTGGCTTGTCATGGTGTTGGTGGTTCAGGTTCTTTCTGGAGGGTTTAGAATAGAATCGTTATCTTTTCCAGCTTTTGGAGACAGCCTGTATTCTTTGGCTTGTGGCTGCTTTCTCCATCTTCAAAGGATGTCACTCCAACCTCTGCTCCCATTGTTACATCATCTTCTCTTTGATCCTCCTGCTTCCTTATTAGGACCCCTGTGATTATATTGGGACCACCCAAATAATACAGAATAATCTTCCCATCTCAAATGTTTAATTTAGTCACATCTGCGAAGTCCTATTTGCCATGTGAGATAATATATTCACTGGTTCTGGATACTAGGATGTGTTAGACGTCTTCAGGGGGAGCAGTTATTCAGCATATCACTTCCCCACTGTAAAATCATTCTCTTCCTTTTGTAATATTTTGGGGGAAGATACTTGGATCTCTGGTTCCTGTTAGTGGAGAATGCTATTTAGAAATCAAGATCTGGGTGCTAGGTGTGTTCACTGCTACTGAGATGTCATTGTTCCTAGGCTCACTTAGTCGAGTTAGGAAATATGTATGTATGTGTATAGGTCTACATCTGTATTTCTATATTAAAAGATGTTAGTTGGTTCATACTGATACCTTCAGTTTCAGTCTTAATACCACAGAGATCATTTCATGTTTTCTAATTATACGTGTAACTTACTTCTCTGACATGAAAAACTGACTCCAGTTGTCCTTACTATATTAACTTACTTGACAAGTCTTGCATATTACCGCTCTCCTTCCTGCTACTACTCCTCCCTCTTCCTGAATCCCTCTTCATCTCACCTGATTCTGATACTCTTGTCACATAGCTCTCTCATAGGAATTCTTTCCTCAAAGCATGGTGGTAACAGGGTAGGTGGACTTCTTAGATGACAGCTTTGGAGCATTCTGTTATATGCAGAGTCTTTTATTTACTTATCTGGTATCTCGTTTAAGGACTTTGGTTTTGTAGGTGTTTTTTTTATTTTTCTTGCCCTGCCACTTGGCCTTTGGGGATCTTAGGTCCCTGACCGGAGTTCGAACCTGCACACCCAACAGTGGAAGTGCAGGCTTAACTACTGGACCACTAGGGAAATCTCGTAGTTTTTTTTAATATTATGAAAAATGTTTTATTTGATATTAAACAGCTAACGATCTCAATTTTGTTGGGGCAGCATCCAAAGCATTATAGTGAGGAGCCTGTTGAACGTATACTTTACCTCCGTCATCCCTAATCAGGGTGTTGACCTTGGCCAGATCAGTGTTGTAGAGCTTCTTCATAGATGTGGTACTTTGTCGTTGATATCCATAATGAACACAAGTGTGTTGCTGTCTTCTGTCATCTTCATGACCAGCTCCCTGCTCAGGGAGAACTTGATGATGACATAATGATTAAGCCTATTGCTCTTCCAAGGATAATTGGCCTGCCTTTGGAGTGTTGTGGGCCCTCAGAAGGTGGATAATGTGATCTCTTTTTCTGTGGCTGTGGATGCCTTTTAGCACTGCCTTCTTGGCCTTCCAAGCTTTAATCTTTGGCTTTGGTGTGACATGGGCTTCTTTCTTTGCTTTTTGAATGCCATTTTCATGAAAAGGTAGATTTTTATTTTAAAACTTAATCTAAAATTTTTTTAAACTTTGGAGACTTATTTAAACCAAGTGGTTATGGTGAGCTTAGTAAAACAGTATAAGGTATGTTGTCTTTGGTTTAATTCCTTTTAAAATTGAATTGCAGATTTTTCCTGGGGATGAAAATAATGCCTTTTGTTGCAACTTTTAAATGTTTTAATTTCTTATGAGTTTGTGTGACTTTTCTCGTTTAACTTAATTATTTTTATGTTTGAAGAGTATCATTTCTGCTTGGTTTCCTTCATAAAGTGCGTGTTTCAACTATTTTGCACTTTCTGTTACTTCTATAGCAGAAGGAAAAGGAGGAGAGAATTTTCTTAGAAACTACGAACTATGTAATTAAATATTTTGGGTTCAAGTCAGGTTTTAAGTTTTTCAATTAGAAGTTATTATGTCTCACATGAAAAATGATTGCCTGGTAGTTGAATAAAATTTTCCAGATAGATCACTTATTCTAAGTGGTAGAAAATTGAGCCTATCTTGTGAATTTTTCTTAAAACGTTAAGTAGAGAGTACTTTGAGGAGGGCATGGCAACCCACTCAATATTCTTGCCTGGAAAATCCCCATGGATGGAGGAGCTTGGCGGGCTGTAGTCAATGGAATCGCAAAGAGTCAAACACAACTGAGCAACTAAGCACAGCACAGCACAGCACAGAGAGTACTTTCATATTCCAGTAAAGTATTAGCATGATAATGAAGGTTAGTATGGTTTTAACTCTGATTTTGCCTTCACTGTGAAAATGGTTTAACTTATCCCTTCTTTTCCTTTTTTTTTTGACAGAGCAAAATCGATTAAAGAATATCAGAAAAGTATATGGAAGATGTATGTGGTACCGTTTACGGTTATTAAAACCCCAGCCAAATATTATTCCTACAGTAAAGTAAGTAATTTGTTTCAGTTAAAAGCAAAACAAAACATGCTTTGTGTTTACTCTTTGCTAGGTATCATATGAAATAGGGGTATAATGATGAATGGGCTTCCCAGGTGGCACTGTGCATTGGAATCCTGCCAATGCAAGAGACACAAGGGATCCAGGTTCAGTCTCTGGTTGGGAATTGCCTGGAGTAGGATATGGTACCTTACTCCAGTATTCTTGCCTGGGGAATCCCATGGGCAGAGAGGCCTGGTGGGCTACAGTCCATAGGTTGCAAAGATTCGGACATGACTGAGCACATAATAATGAATAAAATCTGTGTCTGTAAAGAAATTATAATCTTAGTAGGAGTAAGATGTGATTAGTAAATTTGAAAACAGTCTGAACTGAGTGGCTAAGAAAGTTCAAAAGAGAGAGGGTACTTCCGACTAAAGGGAGGAAGGGAGGAGGAGAAGTCAAATTTTGAAGGAAGATCTTATGTATCTTGTGTCAGGATTTGAATTTTGTCTCAAAGATTATGGAGGAATTTTTAAAAGATTATCAAAAAAAAAAAAATAAAAGATTATCAAAAGCATGAAGGTGACATAGTCAAGTTTGCGTTTCATAGTGATTGAAGTTTGTTGATGCATACTGTGTGCCAGGTGCTGTACTAGGATTTTATATGTTACTCATTAGTTTTATATTAACTTTTAGGTAGATGTTTTTGCCTTTTCTCGAATGAGGAAACTGAAACTAAGAAGATGAGGAAACTTGACTAAGTTCTTGCAGCAAGAAATGGTGGAGTGAGGACCTGGTTACCCTTTATTTTTGCAAGGCCATCTACATAAATAGGCCATTAGTATGTTTAATCAGAGTAGATGTCTTTGATTTTTCAGGGCTTTGTTGGTTAGCATCTAGGCTTTGGATATTCACCCTAAGTCATCACTTTAGAGGTAACATGAAACTGAGGGGAAGTGAAAGAGCTGCCGTTACTGAAGTACTATACCCTGTGAATTACCTATATATATCTATCTAGTAGATAGGAGGGCAAGACCTGGCAGAGGAAATCAGTGAAAGTAGAACCAGTTATTTTTAAATCTTGGTTTAAATGATGATAGTTTTCAACATATGTGTAGTACTTAAGGAGACTTAAATAGTTTTCTTTGCAAGATTTGACTTTGCCTGGTTTAGTTCCTTTGTAGAGGGAGGGAAATCTTAGCTTTAATGGTATGAAACTAAAAGGCAAGATTAGTGTTTACTAGAGTAGTTTCATGTTTGCTATGTATTCTTTGCTGTTGCTTCTCTTTTTAAATTAAACTTATGAGGCAGCAAAGCAGATATATTTGGCTGTCCAGTTTCTTCTTTTCTGGCTTTGGTCAACACATTGTGAGTATATGAACTTCAGTTTTCAAAGGAAAAAAACCCTAACTTTGTGATGTTCTCTTGAGTAATTAGTAAAGAGATTTACTTAAATTGAACTTCAGATTATTGGATGTTTAAGGAAGAATTAAGTAATACTGGTAAAAATATAGATAAGATCAGGAGCCATCAAAACTTTTCTGCTGCTTAACCCTGAAGCTTTCTTTTGAAATTAAGTGGTCATTATGTATTACTTTAATTTCTAAAAGTTGCTTCCAAAGTGACTTTTAAGGTATGCTTAAAGAAAAAATACAGGACGTTAATTACTGAAGCCACTTGTAGGGAAAAATTTGTCTTTTCAGAGAAACCAAACATGCTTTCAAAAAACTGGGCCCAGAGCATGATGTAATCAGTTATGTTACCTCCAAACTGAGGAAAGTTTTCATCAGTTTGGGAATTCTCTCATCAACCTCTGCTCATCCCTTTATCCTCTGCACATAGAGCAATCTAACATGGGGTGTAGTGTATTTTAGGTATTTTGTTCCTTTTCTCTTCTAACTTTGTTTGCTTTAAAATTTTTACTTTAGTGGTTTTCAGTTTCTCTTTTATCTTTGTAGCATTTTGGGAAAGTTGCAAAACAAAATGTGGAGTTGCTCAGTTTGTGTGGAAATAAAATATAATTAAAAATGTTCTTTAGCATATTGAGGGTATTAGCAAACTTTGGCTTTGAGTCACAAGTTCCTATTTTAAAGTATTTTCATTATTCAGTCAATAAGTAGTTACTGTGTGCTGTGTATATGTCAGATGTTATACTGCTGCTGCTGCTACTAAGTCACTTCAATCATGTCCGACTCTGTGCGACCCCATAGACGGCAGCCCGCCAGGCTCCCCCATCCCTTGGATTCTCCAGGCAAGACCACTGGAGTGGGTTGCCATTTCCTCCTCCAATGCAGGAAAGGGAAAAGTGAAAGTGAAGTCACTCAGTCATGTCCTACTCTTCCCGACCCCATGGACTGCAGCCTACCAGGCTCCTCCGTCCATGGGATTTTCCAGGCAAGAGTATTGGAGTGGGGTGCCATTGCCTCCTCCGAAGCAAATGAAGATAATAGAGTTTAGTAAGGGCTGTAAAGGGGGGGTTGGGGTGCCATTGAAAGAACAGAGGGAGGGCTCTTAACTGGCTTGAGACAGTGAAGGCTTTCCTGAGTGAGAGGTCCTAGTTGAGAGCTGAGACATGGGCAAGAGTTAGTGGTAACAGCCAAGAGCTGCCATGACTTGTTTGTTTATCATCTGTGAAACGACTTTTAGATGCTTTACATATCTTTGCTGTTGTTTTTGTACAGTTGCTAAGTCAGGTCTGACTCTTTGCAACCCCATGGACTGCAGTACACCAGGCTTCCCTGTCTTTCACTATCTCCTGGAGTTTGCTCAAACTCATATCCATCGAGTTGGTGATGTCATCCAACCGTCTCATTCTCTGTCGCCCCCTTTTCCTCCTGCCTTCAATCTTTCCCAGCAACAGAGTCTTTTCCAGTGAATTAGCTCTTTGCATCAGGTAGCCAAAGTATTGAAACTTCAGCTTTAGCAGCAGTCCTTCCAATTCAGGGTTGATTTCCTTTAGGATTGACTGGTTTGACCTCCTTGCTGTCCAAAGGACACTCAAGAGTCTTCTCTAGCACCACAATTTGAAAGCATCAGTTCTTCAGCACTCAGGCTTCTTTGTCATCCAACTTTCATATCCATACATGACTACTGGAAAAACCATAGCTTTGACTATACAGACCTTTTGTCAGCAAAGTGATGTCTCTGCTGTTTAATATGCTGTCTAGGTTTGTCATAGCTTTCCTTCCAAGGAGCAAGCATCTTTTAATTTCATGGCTGCAGTTGCTGTCTGCAGTGATTTTGGAGCCCAAAAAAGTAAAATATGCCACTGTTTCTATTTTCCCACCCTCTGTTTGCCATAATGTGATGGAACCAGATACCACGATGTTAGTTTTTTGAATGTTAAATTTTAAGCCAGCGTTTTCACCTTTCCTCTTTTACCTTCATCAAGAGGCTCTTTAATTCCTCTTCACTTTCTGCCATTAGAGTGGTATCATCTGCATATCTGAGGTTGTTGATATTTCTCCCAGCTATCTTGTTTCCAGCTTGTGCTTCATCCAGCCCGGCATTTCACATGATGTACTCTGCATGTAAGTTAAATAAGGAGGGTGACAACATACAGACTTGACATATTCCTTTTTTGACATACTCCAATTTTGAACCAGTCTGTTGTTCCATGTTTGGTTCTGTTGCTTCTTGGCCTGCATATAGGTTTCTCAGGAGGCTAGTAAGGTGGTCTAGTATTCCCATCTCTTTAAGAATTTTCCAGAGTTTGTTGTGATCCTAACAGTCAAAGACTTTTAGCTTAGTCAGTGAAGTGTAAGTGGATGTTTTTCTGGAATTCCTTTTCTTTCCCTGTGATCCAACAAAAGTTGGCAGTTTGATCTCTGGTTCCTCTGCCTTTTCTAAATCCAACTTGTACATTTGGAAGTTCTCGGTTCATATACTGTTGAAGCCTAGCTTGAAGGATTTTGAGTACTACCTTGCTAGCATGTGACAGGAGCACAGTTGTGTGGTAGTTTGAACATTCTTTGGCATTGTCTTTCATTGGGATTGAAATGAAAACTGACCTTTTCCAGTCCTGTGGCCTTGGTTGAGTTTTCCAAATTTGTTGACATATTAAGTGCAGCACTTTAACAGCATCATCTTTTAGTATGTTAAATAACTCAGCTGGAATCCCATCACTTCATTAGCTTTGTTTGTAGTAATGCTTCCTAAGGCCCACTTTACTTCACACTCCAGGATGTCTGGCTCTAGGTGAGTGACCACACCATCATGGTTATCCAGGTCATTAAGACCTTTTTTGTACAGTTCTGTGTATTCTTGCCCCCTCTCCTTAATCTCTTCTGTTTCTGTTAGGTCCTTGCTGTTTTTGTCTTTTATTGTGCCCATCTTTGCATGAAATGTTCCTTTGGTATCTCCAATTTTCTTGAAGAGACTTTTAGTCTTTCCCATTCTGTTGTTTTCCTCTATTTTTTGCATTGTTCACTT
The DNA here is from genome assembly GCA_007570785.1 of Antilocapra americana. Lineage (NCBI taxonomy): Eukaryota > Metazoa > Chordata > Mammalia > Artiodactyla > Antilocapridae > Antilocapra > Antilocapra americana. Next base: position 39,231,528 of record ML662442.1, read on the forward strand.
AAGAAGGCTTTTTTTATCTCATCTTGCTATTCTCTGGAACTCTGCATTCAATTGGGTATATCTTTTCCTTTCTTCTTTACATACCTAATCTTATTTAATTCTTAGACCCACTCTAGAAATTGGAAACTGAGCTAAGCAACTTGCCAGGATCTCTTAGGTAATAAGGGATGAAATTGGAATTTGACTTAAGGTAGTTTTCTTCCAGAGCCTGTTGTCTTAACTACCTTTCACTGCATAGGCAGGTAAAACTGGAAGTATTCTATGTATTCTTTGTCTTTGGGCATGTGGAAAGCAGCTTCCAGTATTATACCTTTTAATAAGGTTTAGAACGTTGATTTGGCCAGGTAGAACGAAATTTGCTTCTGAGTACTCAGCCATCTGTGTTTGCTACTCTGAGGTTACTCTGAGTGTAAGACCTGTCCACATGCTCAAGGAGTTTGCAGTGAGCCAGAGGAAGAGGGTCATGGTTTATGTTTCTTTGTGACTGTAACCATGGTCTTCCTGTTGGTTATCTTGACAGCGGTTATGGATTGGGTAGATAACTTGAGTTGAGTCTTGAAGGATGAATACAGTTTGGATATGCAGAAATGAAGAATGGGAATTTTAGGTAGAAAGACCCAGGAGAGCAAAAGCATGATGGTGGAAAAACTTAGGAAACTTGGGGAGGTGGCGATTTATTTTGTTTGAAAAACTAGGGTGATAAAAGTAGAGAGGTAGGTTGGAATTGGGCCCAAGAAACTCAATCTAAATAAACACATTTTAAGCTATGTTTCCATCAAGAGAGCTTAAATGCGTGAAATATTTTCTTTTTGTGTTTGAAAACAGAACACTTTGGTTTGTTTGATTACGATTCCTATAATTCATTTATGTCTTTGTTTAACAGTTCCTTTCTAATATAACAGATTGTGATACAAAGCTTATAAAAAATATAAGTTATTCCATTTCATCACTTAAAGAGAACCACCGTTAAGATGATTTACCTTCTAATTTTTATTTATAATAAACGTTCTTTAGGATTGCATTGTACATACAGCTTTGAAATCTGTTTTTATATTTTACAAAGTAGAGAATCTTCCACAGCAAGTATTTTTAGTGACTAGATAGCATTTCTCTATAGATGTACTGTTACTAATCTGTTCAGTACTCTATTGATGGACATTTATGTGTGTTTTCAGGTATTAGTTATAATCTGTTACCACCCTTATACTTTATAAACTTAGTTTTAGTTTATTTGCTTCTTAATTTCTTGAAGTGGAGTAGATTGATAGTTTAAAAGATATGTAGTTCTTTAGGGCTTTTGAGAACCTTATTGCCAGATATTCCTTCAGAGTGTACAATGTATGAGAGTTCCTTTTTTCCTTCTCTAACACTGGTCATATCAATTTTTAAAATATTTTTACTAAATAGAACACACTGAAGTAGAAAGAAATTATTCCCCCCCCCCACCAAACTATATGTTCTTTTTTATGTCTTTTTTAAACCTGTAGTTCACATCTTTCTATCGTACTCAGTTGCATCTGACTCTTTGTGACCCTTTGGAATGTAGCCCACCAGGCTCTTCTGTCCATGGGATTTTTCAGGCAAGAATACTGGAGTGGCTTGCCATTTCCTCCTCCAGGGGATCTTCCCAACCCAGGGATGGAACCTGAGACTCCAGTGTCTCCTGAATTGCAGGCGAATTCTTTACCCATTGAGCCATCAGGGAAGCCAACATATCTTTCTGTATTTGTTAGCTAAAAATTTTCCATTTTGTGGCTTTATCTTGGTTTATTTAGTCTCCTATGAATCATTTAATTAGTTCCCAGTCAATGGACATTAAGTTTGTTTCCAAATTTTTACTGTTATGGTAAACAAGACTACTTAAGGCTACTTATCTTTGCACAATTGACCAATTTTTTTTTTTGTAGTTTATCTTACTAAAAATGTAATTGCAAGGTTGAGAGCAATTCTTTTTTACGTTAAATGGTTAACTGAATAGTAAGTATTAATATATTTGATCTAATTTATTTATTTTTATTTATTTTTTTTTATATTTGATCTAATTTAATGTGTCCAGTAAATGAGAGTTGAATTAACTTCTTACTTAAAATTCTACAAATAGGAACTGAGAGAATATTACATGCCAGGCACTGCTAGATTCTAGGGAATTCAAAGGGGAATAAAGACACTGTCATTATTGTGTCTTACAACCCAGTGATTACAGAATTTAAGTCAATAGCACTAATTTAAGTCAGTGAGACTACTTTAGATTGTTCTATGCCTTGATCTTGCCAAAATGTCTTTAGAGTCTAAAGGAAACCCAAAGAGTTGTATTTACTTATATTTCACTTATCTTTTTTCTCAACAGGAAAATAGTTCTTCTTGCAGGATGGGCACTGTTTTTATTCCTTGCATACAAAGTTTCCAAAACAGACCGAGAATATCAAGAGTACAATCCTTATGAAGTATTAAATTTAGATCCCGTAAGTAATATTTTTATATAATGTACATTAGTTTAATCATCCCTTGAAAATACTGTAGGCCCACAGCCTAAAAGAAATTGAGTTGTACCTAAAGAAATCAGACTCTGATCAGTTAAAAAAGATACCTAATCTATTATTATTCTAATGCTCATATATATGCATTTTATATATACATATGTGTGTGTGTGTGTATATATATATATATATGTTTCTGAAGCTACAGATGTCTATTACCATCCTATTAAGAGTTGGTTTGTAATTGCTAAAATGTGAAAATATTTGAAGATGAGAAGTTAGAATATTTTTAAAAGACATTTCTAAGATTGGTTTAATGCAAAGTTAGAACCAGGAGGTTTATTTATGTTCATTGAATAGGACCTTGTTTTAGTTGACACTAAGGCAGTATGTTAAGTCTTTATGTCTTGTAAAGAACTGGTAGCTTTATCATAGAAATTCAGATTAACCTGAAATGAATCTCTTAGGTGACTTTCTCGTTTTTTTCCTTTAACATTTTTTTAAAATTAATTTTTATTGAAGTATAGTTGTGTTAGGTGACTTTCTTAATTGAACTTGACTGATGGGTCTCAGTAGAAAATTAGTCTTTTAAATTTATCTGTGGCAAGTTAGAACTGAAATGAATGCTAGAGATCATCTAGCATTTTCTTTTTTTTTTTATGTATATATTTTTTTCTCCCTTTTATTGTTTTTGTCATACAATGCCATGATATCACCATGGGTTTACATATGCTCCCCCTCCAGAAACCCCTCCCTCCCTAGCATTTTCTTTTGATGTAGAAAATGAGGCCCAGAAAATCTCTGTCTTGTCTGGGGTCCCATAACTTCCTGGTAAACAAGCTGAACCTAGTGCTCTTTCCATTTCTCCCCCATACTGCTTTCTTTTATTTCTTGTCTCTGCTCACTTGATGGCTTGATCCAGAGATTCATGTAATGCAAAGTAAGGCGTGTGTTTATCTTTTGGTTTTCTGCTTTGTAGAGGAAAAGTTTGCATACCATCTGATTTTTCTTACTGTGATGATCATGGTTATCAAGAGAGATATTTTAAGTTTTAAAGGTTTGGGGACAATTTAATGCCATACAAAAAACCAATGTGAAAAATTGATTAATAGAGATTGAATCTAATTAGGAAACAACTAAGGTAAACTTACTAAGTTACTTAATATTAAAATGTTGTCAAACAGATGAAACCAGATAGTCTCCAGATTATTTCTTAGAAAAGAGGTTAACCTTTGATTTGAGTTTTTTTTTCAGCCAGAATTAATTGATCATTCTTTGATATTTAAAATTCACTGTCATTTTAGTTAAATGGCATTTATATATTATCAATCTCAAATCCGTCTGTGTGCATGGCATATAGTTAGATGCTCAGTAAAATAAAATATATTGGACAGCATGAACATTTTTACTTAAAACTATGTGGGTGAAATTTACAGGACAAGATAGATAGGATGAAACATTTTCTGAAAATATTGAGTAGTTCAGTATTTTAAGTTCAGAATGGGATGGATTATGTTTTACAGTAGTCTGCTTATTTTTACTAAAATAAAGCGTTTTCTTTTAGGGAGCAACCGTAGCAGAGATTAAGAAACAGTATCGTTTGCTATCTCTTAAATATCATCCAGATAAAGGAGGTGATGAAGTTATGTTCATGAGAATAGCAAAAGCTTATGCAGCGTAAGTATTTTAGGACTTGTTATACATTTTTAAGTTTTCTGTTGGAATAAAATAGTAATCAGTAAAATAACTGTCATATACTTTAAGTGTTGACCTCATATGTTGAGTCTTCTATGGAACTTCCTGATAACCCTGAAGTGGTAATTTAGCTAAACTTTAATTTTAAGTAACTTACAGTAGTGCTTTTGCCATGTGAATTGATTAAGTAGTAAGTGATATGTTAGTTGAGCTATTTTCAAAGCATACTGATCAGAAGAGGATACTAGCACCTTGCTTTCATGTCTAGGCTAGATCTAGTGCTTTTAAATGAGACAAGCATATAAGCATTATAGCTTGTTTCATTTAAACTATTTAAAGATGAGTTTAATTTTTGGAAAACAGGATAGAGGATATAAAATTTAGTTATTTCTTGAGTGTTAATATTGCAGGAGATAAAAAGGTAGCTGGATTCTTCAGGTTTCATGTTAGATATATCCCACACAACCCTTATGTTGAATTAAAGAGTAAAATACAGACAAGATGTTATCTATTTTTTGAGGAAAACTCAGTGATGTACAATTTTGTAAGCTAACTTAAAAAATATAAGTAATAGAATATGCAGATATAATAACAGGCTATGAAAGTGGAATATGAATGACAAACATTTGGGAAATACTGTCTTATGCATTTTTGTGCCTAATAGAAGTTTATTGACTGTGTCTCCTTTCTGCCTATACCCTCCTCCCCCACCCCATCCTTTGGAGATTGCTTGTTTTCTGTGTGAATATAATTCTGTAATAAAACAGTACTTGCAGGAGCTTCTGAAGTGTGCTCTGCATTTTCTTTTCTATACAGTAGATGTTCTCCAGATTGCTTTCAGTTGGTGTGTTCTTTCCCCCTTTTTCCAGTGTCTACTTCACGCATTTACCCTTATTGCACAAGTACTGCAATGTCTTAGTTGCTGTCTTCAGGTAATTTAAGAACTGAAGATTTCCAGAGGAAGTCAGATAGCCAAGATTAGTTAGTAGTTTTAATTTTAGTGTTTTTGGTGCAATTATTTTTCCCTCCTTAGTTTTCAGGTATTGTAACATGTTCAAGGTCATGATTTTGTTCTCAGGTTTCTGGAAATCTGACTTTATTATGTATGGTCACTATTCTAGAAAGTACTGAAGAATAATATATGATCTTTGGTTTTAACTCAGTTACATGATCATGATGTAGAGTGTTTTGTATGTAAAAGGTCTAAAATAGTTGATGGTCGATCAGGCAGATGAAGAAGTAAAATGATTATGGGACCCAGAACTTTTGAGTTATTGCAACTTGTACAAATGTAACTAGATTAGTTAAAAGGGTACATTTTACTGAATATGTATGTAGTAGGTTTGAGTGATTAAATTGAAGCTGCTTTCTTATGTATAACTCCCATAGCCTAAGATAAGTTTTTCAAGCAACTTGTCGAATGCAGTTATAGACTTTGATCTACAAAGCTTTCCAGAATTTGCCTTGGTTATTTAAGCTAGTTTCGCTTCTCTTATTTGCTCATGGTAATAAATAAGTGGGTCATTCCTATTTCTTTAGTCCAGATTGTTACTTAAAGGAAAGGAGGTATGGTTATTTTTGAGGAGTTAGGCCAACTTAAGAATTCTCTGATTCATTTTTCTGGATACAGTTGGGGTTCTGCTTTTGGGTGTAGAACCTGTGTTTAAACTATTTTATAACACATGGGCAGCATGAATTAACATCCTTAAAACTATTTTAACTTTTATAACCTATGTTTGCATGTATTCTTACACATGAATGCATAACTTAGCTGTGTATCGCCAACTCAGGCTGCTCATATATAATTTAGTGAAGGCATTCTCTGGATTAGGATTTATAATATGAGGTCCCTGAAACAGTATACAGAATTTATGTGTATTTGTAAATGTGCATTTTTTTTTCCAGGACAAGAGGGGCATAGATTTCATTAGATTTAGATTCCTAAAAGGGTTTATGATATAACCTCCCACCCTCAAAGTCAGGGGATATAATCGTGTTTAGGAAACGTCACACTCCTTGGATTAAAAAAAAATTACGTTAGTAACAGTGGTGCTGTGTGAGCTTATTATATATAAATTATACTGAAATCACATAGCTTCTAAGTTCTTTCAGTCTTAGAAGTGGTATTATACCAAAGCACTAATAAGTAGCAAGAAATCAGTTTTTTTCTTAAACTGACTTTAAAAAAAATTGATAATTCCTTTGACTATACAGAATAGTTACACAACAGTTGTACACAAATTGGTTTAATGAATAAGTTAATGAAGTTTTAATCAGATGTGTGTACAGGTTGAAAAATCAAATGCTTCTTTGATGTGAGCTGTGCTTTAGTTTGCAAATCTGAGGGCATTAAATAGAGAACAGAACAGTTTATGTTGCTGCCATCATTAGAAAGGCAGAAAGGGACAGAGGTAATTATTTTGGGGAAAAGAATCTGATTAGGAGACAGAAAATTCAAAGAAACAACAGCCAAAGCCCTTGATGAGGTGGACAGTTATACAGGGAAACCAAGGCAAAAGTTTTTGAGAAATATCCCTCCCTTAGCAGAAAAGAATCTTAGCACCACTCCTTATTCACTTGCTGTCTAATAATGCCTTTCCTTGGCTCTTGTTTTTTATTGTGACCTTAGGTCAAATAGTGTAAGTGAAGTTACAGTTGAATAAGGACTAAAGATGTCAAGGTGCTCGTTTTCGTAAGTGACCAAATTGATAAGTGTAAAAATATTTTCAAATCATTGAAAAGTTTTGCAATTTTATTGAGATACTTCTGTATTCTTTCTCTCAGCTTAGAGTTTTATTGAATAGAAAATATATTGTATCTTAGGTACATATGTTCTGGGAAATAAAAATATGGTTAAAATTCAGTTCAGTCACTCAGTCGTGTCTGACTCCCTGCAACCCCATGGACTGCAGCACGTCAGGCTTCCCTATCCATCACCAACTCCCAGAGTCTACTCAAATTCATGGCCATTGCGTCAGTGATGCCATCCAACCATCTCATCTTCTGTCGTCCTCCTCTCTTCCCGCCTTCAGTCTTTCCCAGCATCAGGGTCTTTTCCAGTGAGTCAGTTCTTTGCTTCAGGTGGCCAAAGTATTGGAGCTTCAGCTTCAGCTTCAGTCCTTCCAGTGAATGTTCAGGACTGATTTCCTTTAGGATTGACTGGCTGGATCTCCTTGCAGTGCAAGGGACTCTCAAGAGTCTTCTCCAGCACCACAGTTCAAAAGCATTAATTCTTCAGTGTTCAGCTTTCTTCATAGTCCAACTCACATCCATACATGACTACTGGAAAAACCATAGCTTTGACTAGACAGACGTTTGTTGATAAAATAATGTCACTGCTTTTTAATATGCTGTCTAGGTTTGTCATATAGCTTTTCTTCCAAGGAGCAAGTGTCTTTTAATTTCATGGCTGCAGTCACCATCTGCTGCGATTTTGAAGCCCCCCCAAAATAAGGTCTGTCACTGTTTCTGTTGTTTCACCATCTATTTGCCATGAAGTGGTGGGACCAGATGCCATAATCTTAGTTTTCTCAATGTTGAGTTTGAAGCCAGGTTTTTCACTCTCCTCTTTCACTTTTCATCAAGAGGCTCTTTAACTCTTAAATTTCTGCCATAAGGGTAGTGTCATCTGCATATCTGAGGTTATTGATATTTCTCCCAGCAATCTTGATTCCAACTTGTGCTTCATCCAGCCCAAGTACATTTCGCATGATGTACTCTGCATATAAGTTAAATAAGCAGGGTGACAGTATACACCCTTGACGTACTCCTTTGCCACTTTGGAACCAGTCTGTTGTTCCATGCCCAGTTCTAACTGTTGCTTCTTGTCCTGCATACAGATTTCTCAGGAGACAAGTCAGGTGGTCAGATATTCCCATCTCTTTCAGAATTTCCTACAGTTTGTTGTGATCCACACAGTCAAAGGCTTTGGCGCAGTCAATAAAGCATAAGTAGATGTTTTTCTGGAACTCTTTTGCTTTTTCAATGATCCAGCGAATGTTAACAATTTGATCTCTGGTTCCTCTGCCTTTTCTAAATCCAGCTTGAACATCTGAAAGTTCATGGCTCTTCACGTACTTTTGAAGCCTGGCTTGGAGAATTTTGAACATTACTTTGCTAGCGTTTGAGATGAGTACAATTGTGCAGTAATTTGAGCATTCTTTGGCATTGACTTTCTTTGGGATTGGAATGAAAACTGACGTTTTCCAGTCCTGTGGCCACTGCTGAGTTTTCCAACTTAGCTGGCATATTGAGTGTAGCACTTTAACAGGATCATCTTTTAGGATTTGAAATAGCTCAGCTGGAGTTCCATCACCTCCGCTAGCTTTATTCATAGTGATTCTTCCTGAGGCCCACTCGACTTCACATTCCAGGATGTATGACTCTAGGTGAGTGATCTCACCATTGTGGTTATCTGGGTCGTAAAGATCTTTTCTGTATAGTTCTTCTGTGTACTCTTGCCACCTCTTCTTAATATCTTCTGCTTCTGTTAGATCCGTGCCGTATCTTTTCTGTATTGTGTCCATCTTTGCATGAAATATTCCCTTGATATCTCTAATTTTCTTGAAGAGATTTCTAGTCTTTCCCATTCTATTGTTTTCCTCTATTTCTTTGCATTGATCACTGAAGAAGACTTTCTTATCTCTTCTTGCTATTCTTTGGAATTCTGCATTCAAATGGGTATATCTTTCCTTTTCTACTTTGCCTTTAGCTTCTCTTCTTTTTTCAGCTATTTGTAAGCCCTCCTCAGACAAACTTTTGGCTTTTTGCCTTTCTTTTTCTTGGGTATGGTCTTGATCACTGCCTCCTGGACAATGTTACGCACCTCTGTCCATAGTTCTTCAGGCACTCTGTCAGATCTAATCCCTTGAGTCTATTTGTCACTTCCACTGTATAATCATAAGGGATTTGATTTAGGTCATACCTGAATGATCTAGTGGTTTTCCCTTCATTCTTCAATTTAAGTCTGAATTTGGCAATATGAGCCACAGTCAGCTCCCTGTCTTGTTTTTGCTGACTCTGTAGAGCTTCTCTATCTTTGTCTAAAATTAGGTTTGAACATAAACATAATCTTTTGCCGGTAGGTTTGCAAGAATGTCTTCCTTATTATGTTATTGGTCATTTTTCTGTGTTTGTGACTGCCTTGTCTCCTTAACAACATTGTAAAATTTCTGAAGGAAAGAATTCTCTTAATGTTTTTTTTTAAACATCTATGCCAAGACTTGGAGTAAAGCTACTCTTACCCCGTGCCTTGAGCCATTGCCCAGGTCATGGCATTATATTATATCTGTGTTTATGTGTTTAAAAAATAATCACTGTTTCTCATATTGCCTGAGTTAGGGAGCTGTTGCTTTACCAGGTATTTGCCTAGTCTTCCTGGAAGTTTTCTTAGGAGAAAATTGTGATCTCAGCACCGTGCACATCAGTGGAATTTTATAGGTGTTGTTTATTTTTTTCTTAGAGAATGTGGTGCAAGTTTTGGAGGGGTTGTTATTAATCATGAATTAAGTTATATTTAAAATACAGGTATATATCATTATTAAAAGCATGCCCATTTAAAAATTTTCAGAAGTAAATGAGTGTATAAGATTTAAAACAGTCACCTCTAAATCCCCCTGCCTCCTTAGAAAATGTAATAGCCTTTAAAGTTTGATATTCTGTCTTGAACTGGCTAAACTTGAGAACTCTTGGGCCAACTAAGAATTTGTATCCGGGCTCATTAATTAGCATTTTTTTGTTAATGCTGAATTCCTTCCTTTCATGTCCCTATTTTTTTTCAGATTTCAGAGGGTTTTTCTTGATTCTCTGAAATTATTTCTTTTAAGAAATGAGTTGGTTGGTTAATGGAGTTTGTGTAGTTGAGTACTTATTTTTCAGATGTGGTTTTCTAATTTTGCACCTTTGTTCTTTTTATGGTAGTTTAACTGATGAAGAATCCCGGAAAAATTGGGAAGAGTTTGGAAATCCAGATGGGCCTCAAGGTGTGGTAAATGATGATTAAAAAAATACTGGGGTTAAGGTATTGCGTATATTAATAAAATGTTAGATTTAAAAGAACATTTTGATTTTCTTAGTTTGTGAATAGAAAAATGACAACCGCACAGAGTTAAATGGATATGTAAATTGAGTTTTCTTTACTTAATTTTTCTAGAGATTACTTGGAAAGGTAGATCTTTGATTTGATGAGACGAGTAGTCACTGTCATTATTCATCACTTCCTGTTAGCGGTTGATAAAAATAGGATGAAAAATCTTTTTTTTCTTTACTGACTAAACATTTTCCCATATATTCATAGTGTTTACATAAACTCAGGACATGTAAATGGATTTAAGTGTTCTGAGAAGAAGGAATTCATGTACTTAGAATTTTTTTTCTTCTGGAAAAATCTGAAATTTCAGATATAAACCATATCACATCAACTTTTGTGTATGAGACACATAGTAAATAATCTTACAGTTTTTTTGAGGTGACGGGGAGGTAGAATTTAGGGATATAAATCAATGAAACTGGAAGTGCAGACTTTTGAAAAATACTCTTCCTGTTTTAGCCACAAGCTTTGGAATTGCCCTCCCAGCTTGGATCGTTGACCAGAAAAATTCAATATTAGTGAGTACACTTAATAAGACACACGATAATGTGTTAGATATATCTTGGTAATATAAAGAAAGCATTACAAAGAAAATCCCAGTATACTGTTTCTAATTTAACTGTGTACTATGGAAGATTTTTACATAATGGAGAAAAGAATTGGTTCTTATTATTACACTGCAGGTTGGGAAAGTGCACTCTAGTGTAGTTTTAGAACCTTCAAATTGTGGTGGTTTCTTTTGGAGGTAGTTTCAGGTTTTGTCCTACCTTTGGTTTAGGGAACTACTGTTTCTTATGGTGTCGACATTAATCACTAAGTAATTCTCAAAATTTAAATTACCCTGTATTCCACATTTATCCAAGCTAAATTATTAATGTGTCCTAACATAATGGTATATATTCTATATGGTACTTTAAGGGGCAGCAAAATGATCAGACTTCAATCAGTGATGAGAGGCTGCAACTCTTAAAACATCAGAAATTATCTTAACCTATTGTTTATGAATTCCCTACTTTTTCTTTCTTGAAAATAATTATCTAGGAGCTATCTTTGAAGCAATAAAAACCAGTCTGTCATTTGTAACATTTGTTACAATCCTTACAGTCTGTCATTTGAAAATGGCTATCTAGTGTCATTTTATGGCTATTTATTTACATGTTTTCTTTCAGGATATATAGTTGCTGTATATAAGCATGTTGAGGGAATACTAGAGAAGAGAAAGTTTGTTAGCTACCAGATTTAGGATTGAGTAACAGGACAAAAATCAGACCAACAGAAATTACTTGCAAACAGTATTATATGTTCTGTTTGATATTGAGGCAAAGAAACCAGGTTCTATCATTTATTTCTAAGGCACTAACTACTTGCTAAGATGTGGATGACCCTTGAACAACAGGGGCTTGAACTGTGTAGGTCCACTTATATATGATTTTTTTCCCCAATAAATACGGACTACAGTACTCCACGATCCACGGTTGAATCCATGGATGCAGAGCCACAATATGAAAGGCCAGCTCTAAAGTTATATGTGGATTTTCCACTGCAAGGAGGTTGGTCCCCCAGCCCCCACATTGCTCAAGGTCAACTGAAGTTGGCTCTCCCTATTAGCATGTTTCACATCCCTGGATACTCTGTTACCACCAATTTTTATAAAGGACTTGAGCATCCCTGAATTTTGGTATCCTTGGGGGTTTTGAAACCAGTTCCCTTCAGATACTGAGGGATGACTGTATGTACTGCAGATTCCCTATCTGCAAAAAGAAAATAATAATGGTACCTTCCCCATAGAGTTTGAAAGTAAGGATTAAATGAAATACATAAGATGTGCTTTTTATAGTGTCTCTTCCATGTAAGCCTCAAAATAAGTGTTCATGGATGTTGTAATTTACCTCATGAAGGAATGATCTTTTTTTTCCCTCCTTTTCAATTCAAGGTTTTACTTGTATATGGCTTGGCATTCATGGTTATCCTTCCAGTTGTTGTGGTAAGTTCCAACTCTTTTCATTAACATTTTTTAGGGAAGGGAATGGGTTAGCATGGTTTGGGGGTCTCCTTTTAAGATCATAATTTGTGTTAGAATATAATCCATAATCCATTAATCCTTGAATTTTAAGAGTTTTATATTCCGCTGTCCTTTAAGGTCTTCTAAAGGTGACATCACTTTAGTATGTTAAAATGTGTCTCCTCATGATTCCAAAGTCACACACAAATGAGATTTTAAAATGAAAGTCTTCTGTCACCACCTACCCCTACTCCATTTCTCTGTCAGAGATAATCACTGCTAAGTTTGCCGATTTCCTTTTCAGATCTTTTTCTATGCATTAAATGTATATACACATTTTTAAAAATGTGGTCTTACTATGTATATTGTTCTGTGAGTTTTTGCTTTGTACAAGAGTACAACATGTAGAACAACCTCATTTTTAAAAACAGCTGTATCAGTTCAGTGACTCAGTCGTGTCTGACTCTTTGCGACCCCAAATATAGAGATACCATCATGCTTATGATTTTATTGTTTATTACCTTCATGACTAGTGATGTTCTTACTGATCTTAGAGTTCCTATGAGTCCTGTAGTGATGCTAACAATTAACCTGTCTTGCTTTCTTAATAGGATTGTTGTGTCAGAATCCAATTGTATGGAATAATGTGAATGAAAGTAGCATATCAACTGTAAAATTGCCCTTAAACTCATTTGTCAAACATTTACTGAAGACATGCCATGTGTCAGAAGCCAACTTGTTGCTTACAGCAATGGGTTGTTTCATTCCTGTTTTGTCTGTGAACATTTCTAGTTGAAACTTAAATCTTTTAATCACATATATGTGATGAGATAGGCTGGTATTTAGGCATCATGCAGCATAAATACTTGCCAGATAAATCATTTGAAATATATAGCAAAAGTATTTGTTCTAAAGAGCAGCTATTTTTATTGGTTTATGAACATTTAGAAAATTTGACCATAAACATTCTGCATCAAAGTTAACATTTATTGTGGTTTTCATGCTTTTTTTCTTGTTTAATTTTAATTTCTTAGGGCTCTTGGTGGTATCGCTCAATACGCTATAGTGGAGACCAGATTCTAATACGCACAACACAGATTTACACCTACTTTGTTTATAAAACTCGAAATATGGATATGAAGCGTAAGTAAATTTAAGTAACTGTGATAGTAAATTATTTTCTGAGTCATTTATGTGGAACTGGTATATATATTCAGTTGGAGAAATTCCATTTTATAGTTTTAGGGATATTCAGTTCATTATAGCTAAAGCTGGAGGAGGATGCTAATACCCTTTGTCATATTTCTTGATCTGTAGTTCTGTTATTCTTGTTTACTCAGCTGTATGTATATGTATATATTTTCCCTTCAGAGATTTTGTGGTAAAGCTCCTTGTGGATTAATTCTGTAATAATTCCAGCTGACATTTCTTGAGTATTTATTGTTGCCAAGTATTGTGAGGCACTATGCATGTATTAACTCATTTAATCTTTTTTTTTTTTATTTTTTTTTTTACTTGTTTTTGCCATACAATGTCATGATATCACCATGGGTTTACATATGCTTCCCCTGCGGAACCCCCCTCCCTCCTCCCTCCCCCCCGGGAAATCTCGCTGCACCAGTCCCGAGCATCAATCCTGGGCTGGCGATTGATTAGACACATGACAATTAACATGCTTCAATGCCCTTCTCCCATATCATCCCACCCTTACCCTCATCCACAAAGTCCACGAGTCTATTCTATACATCTGCGTTCCTTTTGTTGTCTCCCATGTTGGGTTCTCGTTACTGTCTTTCTAAATTCCATATATATGTGTTAATATACTGTATTGTTGTTTTTGCTTCTGGCTTACTTCACTCTGGATAATGGGCTCCAGTTTCGTCCATCTGAGTAGAATTGCTTCAAATGAATTTTTTTTTAATGCTGAGTAATATTCCATTGTGTATATGTACCACAGCTTTCTTATCCATTCGTCAGTTGATGGGCATCTAGGTTGTTTCCATGTCTTAGCTATTGTAAACAATGCAGCGATGAACATTGGGGTACACGTGGCTCTTTCAATTCTGGTTTCCTCGGTGTATATGCCCAGCAGTGGGATTGCCGGGTCATATGGCAGGTCTATTTGCAGCTTTTTAAGGAACCTCCACACTGTTTTCCATAGTGGCTGTACTAGTTTGCATTCCCACCAACAGTGTAAGAGGGTTCCCTTTTCTCCACATCCTCTCCAGCATTTATTGCTTGTAGACTTTTGGATGGCAGCCATTCTAACTGGTGTAAAGTGGTACCTCATTGTGGTTTTGATTTGCATTTCTCTGATAATGAATGATGTTGAGCATCTTTTCATGTGTTTGTTAGCCATTTTTATATCTTCTTTAGAGAAATGTCTGTTAAGTTCTTTGGCCCACTTTTTAATTGGGTTGTTTATTTTTCTAGAATGGAGCTGCAGGAGTTGTTTGTATATTTTTGAGATTAATTGTTTGTCTGTTGCTTCATTGGCTATTATTTTCTCCCATTCTGAAGGCTGTCTTTTCACCTTGCTTATAGTTTCCTTTGTTGTGCAAAAGCTTTTAATTTTAATTAGGTCCCATTTGTTTATTCGAGTTTTTATTTCCAATATTCTGGGAGGTGGGTCATGGAGTATCCCGCTTTGGATTATAGCAGAGAGTGTTTTGCCTATGTTATCCTCTAGGAGTTTTATAGTTTCTGGTCTTATGCTTAGATCTTTGATCCATTTTGAGTTTATCTTTGTGTATGGTGTTAGAAAGTGATCTAGTTTCATTCTTTTACAAGTGGCTGTCCAGTTTTCCCAGCACCACTTGTTAAAGAGGTTGTCTTTTGTCCATTGTATATTCTTGCCTCCTTTGTCAAAGATAAGGTGTCCATAGATGCGTGGATTTATCTCTGGGCTTTCTATTCTGTTCCATTGATCTATATTTCTGTCTTTGTGCCAGTACCATACTGTCTTAATGACTGTGGATTTGTAGTATAGCCTAAAGTCAGGTAGGTTGATTCCTCCAGTTCCATTCTTCTTTCTCAAGATTGCTTAGGCTATACGAGGTTTTTTGTATTTCCATACAAATTGAGAAATTATTTGTTCTAATTCTTTGAAGAAGACCTCTGGTAGCTTGATAGGAATTGCATTGAATCTATAGATTGCTTTAGGTAGTATACTCATTTTCACTATATTGATTCTTCCAGTCCACGAACACGGCACATTTCTCCATCTGTTTGTGTCCTCCTTGATTTCTTTCATCAGTGTTCTATAGTTTTCTATATACAAGTCTTTTGATTCTTTAGGTAGAAATACTCCTAGAAAGGGAAGAGATGCAGAAGCCCAGGTCTAGTAGAAGGAAAGAAATCTTAAAGATCAGGGCAGAAATAAATGCAAAGGAATCAAAAGTGACCATAGCAAAAATCAACCAAGCCAAAAGCTGGTTCTTTGAGAAGATAAATAAAATTGACAAACCGTTAGCCAGACTCATCAAGAAACAAAGGGAGAAGAACCAAATCAACAGAATTAGAAATGAAAACGGAGAGATCACAACAGAAAACACAGAAATACAAAGGATCATAAGAGACTATTATCAGCAACTATATGCAAATAAACTGGACAATTTGGATGAAATGGACAAATTCCTAGAAAAGTATAACTTTCCAAGACTAAACCAGGAAGAGATAGATAATATTAATAGACCCATCACAAGCACGGAAACTCATTTAATCTTTGTGTGCTCCCATAAATAAGTGCTGTTTTTAAGCACATTTTATAGATGAAGAAACTGAGCTCAGGATACACAGTAAGTGACAGCTAGGATAGAACTCAGGCAGTGTGGTTCCCAAGCCAGTATGTTATACCATGCTAATGGTGTAAAATAAGTAGAGGTCTTAGGAGTGTTTAAAGAAATTTGCCAAAATATTTCATTCCCAGAGGCTTATTTCAGAATTTATTATGACATGAAAAGTAACATGCTAAATACTTTCTTTGATCCCATAACGCTAACATTGTAAATTTTATCCCTGGAATACTTTATATTACCTTTCAGAATCACTGCTCTGTTGAAATCTTACACATTAAAAAAAAAAAAAGGACGTAAGTTTAAAGTTGTGCCTCATAGGTGGATGCATTTTTGTTCCAAAACCTGAGTGGACTTTGTCATATTTTGTGTTTGCCAATTTTATTAACTTTCTTGGTAATGAGAAAGAGATTTATCATATAATCCCAGGATTATATGACTGTGTGAGCTGATTTTATGTTTCTGAAGAATGAGCAGATCTTTTATTTCTGAGGAATGAGTGAATGTTACCCTCCCTTGTGCACATGTTCACTCTTCTTTGTGCTGGGTTGAAATATTAATATATAAACATTCTCCCTTATGAAAATATTTCATGTTTGTAATCAATTTTAATATGTTTTTTGGATCAGTGATATTAATTTCTGTTTCATTTCTGAGGGTGGTACTTAGCATTACACAGTTCTATCAGAAAAGCTTTGTTTAGCTTTATTTAATTTTGTTTGATTAGTTATCATTGGTTTTAGCACTGGCACCATTCATATAGCTGTCTTAGGAACTGTTGTTTTCATTCAAACATTTGAGGGTAGTAATAGTAATAGCTCACACACATTACTATGCTTATGTGTATCAGACACACATGAAGAAATTGAGGCCCATAGAGAAGTGAAGAGTATTGTCTTAGGTCATTCAGCTAGGACTTGAAAGCGTCAGGGTTTTATGCACTTAACTCCTATACTGTCCTGATTTTTGTGAGAACATTCATGCATTTTCTGCCGTAAGGTGAAGATTGATAACTCTAGTGCCAGTCAAGCTCTTTAGCTTGTAAAGACTAAGAAAAGTAACACTAATACATGTGACCTCAAATCATATGTATTTCAAGGAACGCTATTCCCACAAAGTCCTCCATGATTCCATAATAAAAATTTTTGTAAATTACAGCATATTTTAGATCACTCATGGCATTGAGGAGTCATGAAGTGAAGAAACCTGAAACCTTTTTTCACAAAGCAGTTAGTGTCACATAGAATACTTAATGCTGCTGTGCAGCTCAGGGAACCCTACTCAGTGCTCTGTGGTGACCTGCATGGGAAGGAACTCCAAAAAAGAGGGGATGTGTGTGTACGTGTAGTGATTCACTTTGCTACACAGTAGAAACTGGCACAACATTATAAAGCAGCTATCCTCCAATAAAAATTGATTCTTTTTAAAAAAGAAATTTTATGTGGAACACATGATTATATCTAGAAGCCGATGCTATTTGTAGTGATTTTAATGCACCTAGTTGCTTCTGAGCCCTTAATTTGACGTGTATTTCTATTTACTTGTGATAGGTAATATTACAAACACTTTTTTAAAATGAGATGTTTCTTTTGTTGCGAGAGAAATTTATACCTGTTAATATTGATTTTAGCATTGTGTGTGATTAGAAAACTGCCTCCCTCTAGGATTAATCTGGTATCGTGTGGGGAGGATGATTAAGGGTCAGTAAATTTATTTTTCTTCGTATTTCTTTTGTTTTTTTTTTTAGGTCTTATCATGGTTTTGGCTGGAGCCTCTGAATTTGATCCTCAGTATAATAAAGATGCCACAAGCAGACCAACAGATAATATTTTAATACCTCAGGTTAGGCCTGTCTCCCAAATTCTTTGATACACATTTAAATATTAAAGTTTATGCTTTATTAAGCATACGTTTTTAAAATTTATTTTCCCTAGCTCATCAGAGAAATTGGCAGCATTAATTTAAAGAAGAATGAACCTCCACTTACTTGCCCTTACAGCCTGAAGGCCAGAGTTCTTTTACTGTCTCATCTTGCTAGAATGAAAATTCCCGAGACCCTTGAAGAAGGTATTTTGATTCTACTGTCTGTAGGATTTTAGTGGTACAAAAGCAGTAGATTTAATTAGGCCTCATGGTGCAGTGTTTTTGTCACTGTTCTTTTTTGCTCAATCAGATAATTACTCAAGGACCTTTTAAAAACAAATCTGTATGCTACATACATAATTATTTTCGCAAATACTTTGAAGGTCTTAGTAAGTCAGATGATTTGGCAAATGTTAAAATGTTGTGTTCCAAGGTAAGAGAATACTCTATGAAAAATGTCAAGTTAATTGCAGATTATTCAATAATTCCTGATGACGTTTTTTAAAAAAAGAATTTTGAAGCTTTTTGCGGGGAGAAAAAATGGATTTCACAACAGATATCTCAGTCAGCACCACTGGTATCACCACCATACTCCAGCTGCTGCTGCTGCTGCTGCGTCGCTTCAGTCGTGTCCGACTCTGTGTGACTCCATAGACAGCAGCCCACCAGGCTCCCCTGTACCTGGGATTCTCCAGGCAAGAACACTGGAGTGGGTTGCCATTTCCTTCTCCGATGCATGAAAGTGAAAAGTGAAAGTCAAGTCGCTCAGTCATGTCCTACTCTTAGAGAATCCATGGACTGCAGCCTACCAGGCTCCTCCGTCCATGGGATTTTCCAGGCAAGGGCACCGGAGTGGGGTGCCATCGCCTTCTCCCCATACTCCAGCAGTAGTTACCAATAAAATGTCTGTTTAATCTTTACTTAAAGCTTCATCAGTACTTGAAGCCATCTATTCTACTTAAAAAAAACAACAACAGTAGATTAGGACAGTGGTGTCTCCAGGAATGTTGTGAATTTGAGTGTCATCTCTTTTCACTTGCATTATTTTAACTGAAAGTTTTAAAAGAAAGTTATTATCCTTAGGGGAATAAATTTTCTTTCTGAAAGAACCAACCCACCCTCCCCCTGCTTTAAGCAAATAATGCAGTCAGATGCCTTTGAAAACAAGGTCCGTTGATGCTCAGTAATTAATGATAGTACCATAGTCTACCTATGATGGAATTAAGGTATACTATTTAGGCGTTGTTTATTAAAGTTGCAAAGTAACTAGTAATTCTGTTCCTAATATTGTGTACAGATATGAAGCCATCTCCATTTTTACCAATTATGTAAGGAACAGGAAATATTTATTTTAGATTATCAACACCACTGAGTTATCTCAGTGGTTAACTATATTTGCAGTATAAGTGAAAGAATCTCTCTCCCCTCCTCCTATCCTCTCTCTCCATTTAGTTGACATTCATTCTCAGTCTTAGTCTTTGGACTTATCCATAATTATAGAAACGTAGGTGCACAAGATTTTTGAAGTTCTTCAACTAGTGAGGTTATGATTAAGTTTAAGACTCTTTACCAGAAAAAAAGGTAGGGAGTAATTTATAAAGCCAAAAACCATAATATTAAAAGTTTGCTTTTAAAGCATCTAATCTGAGCTAGGGTTTTCTGACTGATTTTTTGACAAGATGCTGCCAAGGAGAAACAGTTGTGTTCAGCCTATAAAATTCTGAGGTCATATGAAAAATTTGTTCAACAACTTAAATTTAGCTTTAGTCTTGGACTACAGGTAATAAAAATGTTTTAGTATAAAAGAAGAATGATTTGTTTCAGGTGTTTTATTGTTTTGCAGATCAGCAATTTATGTTGAAAAAATGCCCTGCCCTACTTCAAGAAATGGTTAATGTAATCTGCCAACTAATAATAATGGCCAGGAGCCGTGAAGGTGAGGAGGAAGCATAATTATGTTGTACTTTTTCTCGCAAGCATATGGTACAGATTATACTTTTAAGATTTGTGGGAACCTAATATATATCTGTCTGTAAGTTGAATCAGCTTTCCCAGTTTTGCTTATGGTTTTTCTTACTTTTCCTGTATTTTCTATCATGTAAAATACCACAACTTATGTTTTTTTAATTCAGTTTTTTCATTGTTTTATTGTTTATTTTTTTTATTGTTTGCAAAGATTTAAAATATCCTTTTCTTCCTCTGAATATTTTTACAATTATGTTGACAATGAGTTTGAAATAATTCTTTAACTGCTGTAATGATGATTCGTCTGACATGTAGTGTTTTTTGCATGAAGGGAAAAAAAGAACAAGGGCGTTTATGGTCTGTAACCGAACAGACCCTTAAAAAAAGGAGGTAGTGGTTGTGTTTTGTTGTTATGGATGATGTCATTTTGTGGCATGACATCAGTATGTTTTAATACCAAAAATGTCTTATGATTTACTAGTTTTGGAAGTGGTGCAAAGAATTTTTCTATTAAAATCAATGGTTGTTGCTGGTTAATGTACCATTTGACCAAGTTTGTATATTTTCTGTGTCTTACCCAGTAACTTTTAAAGGGAAGTCAGCACTGTGATCATAAAATTTGAGGTGTTAAGGATGTTCACATGGATTTGTGTTTGTTATGAATTGTACTCTGAACATATAAATAGTCCAGCCCTGTTTTTGCTTTTCCTCCTGTTCTTTCTAAGAAAGGGAGTTTCGTGCTCCAACTTTGGCATCTCTTGAAAACTGCATGAAGCTTTCCCAGATGGCTGTGCAAGGCCTTCAGCAGTTTAAGTCTCCCCTTCTGCAGCTCCCTCACATTGAAGAAGACAATCTTAGAAGAGTTTCTAATCATAAAAAGGTAATTTGCCACTTTAATATTAGTTTTAAGCAGTTTGTCATGTCACTTAAAGGTAACATGAATGAAAATTTTTCTAGAAGTGGTTACTGTGAACATCTTAGATTTACAATGTTTCAAGCATTCTAAAACTATGCCTCAATTGATTCTGTTAACACTTCTTGAATAGGTAGCCATTTTATAACATTTTATTAATACTACTGAAATTATCTTACTACTTTGTGGGGGTCAAAATTTTAGCAGTTAACACTTTGTTCTTTATGTTGCCAAAAATAAGTGTACTGTGTAAAAATGCAGTGTATACTTTTCATTTATTTCATTAATGGCTTAAAGGTTGAGCAGTAGTTTATTGATTGAGTATGAACAAAAAAATTAAGCATTCAATATATAAGTGGATCATATAAAGATAATTCTTACTTAGAAATTATAGTCTGTATATAGATTATGAGAATGAATCTTAAGACAGCAAAAAATGTGTATAAATGAAAAACTTGAAGAAATATAGGAAAAAATGGAATGAAATTATAATTTTAAATATCACTTTGTATATATTAGAGGACAGAAGATAGACATTGGACTTGATAGTAGTAAGGTAGATCTAATAAATGTATATTAGAAATTTGTATCAGAGCACTCTTCTCTCAAGTAAGTGTGTTGCTCTTTTAAATTTGATCACATTTAAAGTCATAATTGAAAACTTCAGAATTCAAAAGCAGGCATTTCACATGCCTCATGATGTAATCCCTATCTCTGAAAGTAAAAATTAATAACTGGCACCAAATACTCAGAAATTAAAAAACCTTCTCCTTGGTATTCATTTAGCCAGGATTGGTATTACTGCAGTAACAGATAGCTATATTTGGAAAATAACAAGAATGAGAATATTGCATCAGTTCACTCGCTCTGTCCTGTCTGGCAACCCCATGGATGGCAGCATGTCAGGCTTTGCTGTCCATCACCAACTCCCGGAGCTTGCTCAAACTCATATCCATCGAGTCAGTGACGCCATCCAACCATCTCATCCTCCGTCGTCACCTTCTCTTGCCTTCAGTATTTTCCAGCATCAGGGTCTTTTCCAGTGAGTCAGTTCTTTGCGTCAGGTGGCCAAAGTGTTGGAGCTTCACCATCAGTCCTTCCAATGAATAGTCAGGACTGATTTTCTTTAGGATGGACTGGTATGATCTCCTTGCAGTCCAAGGGCCTCTCAAGAGTCTTCTCCAACACCACAGTTCAAAAGCATCAATTCTTTGGCACTCAGCTTTCTCTATGGTCCAACTTTCATATCCATATATGACTATTGGAAAAACCACAGCTTTGACCAGATGGACCTTTATTGGTAAAGTAATGTCTCTGCTTTTTAATATGCTGTCTAGGTTGGTCATAGCTTTTCTTCCAAGGAGTAAGTGTCTTTTAATTTCTTCCAAAAAAATTTAAAAGAATATTGCATAGTAAAACCTAAAGAGTACATGCAGCTGTATTTGTATTCTTAAAGGTTTTTATCTTTAAAATTAAAAATAGAGGTCTGCAAACTGAACAAATTAAATGACAGTAGTTCCTGCTTGGGTCAAGAGTCTATATGAATGTTACTGTTTTTTTCCTCCAACTTTAATTTTTTCTAATTTAAAAAATAACCATGTATTAACTTTGTAATAAAAAATTCTTAAATTTAAATTTCCTTGGAGAAAAAGGCTGTGAAATGCAGTAAAGTTGTATGTTCTGCTTTGAAATGTATATAATTTTAACATTTTCTAAAAGCTTTTGCATTTTGTTTTGGTAAACATACTAGTAATTTTCTTTTATGAAGAGTTTCATGGCTTTAAAATTTATTTTCTGTCTCCTTTTAAATTTAGTTCAAAATTAAAACTATCCAGGATTTGGTGAGTTTAAAAGAATCAGATCGTCACAATCTGTTGCATTTCCTTGAAGATGAAAAATATGAGGAGGTTATGGCTGTCCTTGGGAGTTTCCCATATGTGACTATGGACATAAAGTCACAGGGTAAGTGAGAGGTTTCCTATTGTTTCCCTGTTGATGGACTGGCTCTTGTTTATTTGGCTCAGGGTTCTCAAAACACTTCACTTCATAACTTTTAATTAGACTTTGTAGAATTGTAGTTTATCTGTCAGATTTGCTGTGATGGAAGATGTTGTAGTTAGTAGTTTTGGTTTGAGAACATTTTTATTTTATAGTTCAACTTTAAGGAACATCTTAACTTTTCAAAGAATGGAAGAGATTTCCAAATGTAATGGACGATATTTGAGATATTTCTATTATTAGTATAAAATAGCTGCTTAGTTCTAAAATTAGCTTTTTTAAAAACCTAGCTTATTTATACATATTAAGCCTTGAAAATCACCACACTCTGTGCCACATTTCATGTGTTTTTCTTGACTTTTGTCTTTATGTCTGCTTGGAGTGGAAAAAGAGATAGAGATTATTTTTCTATTTACATAATTGTCCTATGTATTCCCATTTTACCACTTAATATAATATTTTAGAATGGTGACAGAATTAGAGATTATTCTGCTCCATTCCTTCATTGTGACATTATTCTGAGCTTTGGCATTTACTAAGTTGCTATTAGAATATTCTTATGTGACCAAGAATACAAGGATGTGTTAGGAATTGTTCCTGTTTTTAAAGGGCTTGTAGTTAAGTTCATTTTATTATTAAGACTTTTGGGGATGTATGTAGCAAATGTGTTTTAAAAAAGCAAACAATGCAAAAACATTGCAGAAAACATCTTTAAGGTGCTTTTTCATATAAACAATATTTTGAAGTTCTTACCTTAAAAAATAAGTATCCTTAACGTTGCTTAGAATACTAGTTTGTAGGCATTTGATTATACAGGTAAAATCTTGTGAGTATAAAGTTTGTACAATTTAATAGAGTGACAGAACCCTCTTTTATATCACTGTGAGAGAAAGCTATGGTAATCCTCACACTATGCTATATTTTAAAAGATCTGGACTTGAAGCTTGCCAGTGCCAACATAGCCATTTTGTGGCCTTGAGCGTTTTACTTTATTCCTTAACCTCAGTCTCTTTAAAGAAATAATGATGCTTCATAGAGCTAATTTAAGGATTAAATGAATACGTTGTTGAAGACATCTTTTGGAGAAATTAATATAGAGTAGATAGTAAATTATTTTTTATTTAGTAGCCTTAAAATTCTATATGTTTGAAATACTAAAGTCTCAGATTGGTTTGGAGAAGTTAAATTTTGCTGTTTGCCTTAACATAGAGCTTGATTTTTATTTATTTTTTCTTATGTCTTACAGTGTTGGATGATGAAGATAGCAACAACATCACAGTAGGATCCTTAGTTACAGTTTTGGTTAAATTGACAAGGCAAACAATGGCAGTAAGTAGTCTGTATTTTTATGCTTTGAGAGTTTATATGTTAAGATATTTATGTTTATTTTCTCATTTTAAGTTATACATCTTCGAAGTCAAAACTATATAGTTTTGCAAATTAATTTTGCAGATTCTGTTAGAAAAATTTCTGTTTTTAAATTTTAATTTTAGATCTTCTCATTTGTTTTCACATACACAAAGTTGGAAGATAGATGAATTCTTCAGGTGATGATTTGTTAATTCCCTATAAAGCATTACAATGTAATCTGGGTATCTTTCTTAAACTGTAAAGTGTTATACAGAGATTTATTATTATTGTTGAGAATTTCATTACCTACTCCTTTTTAATCAGTTCTTGAGAGAATTTACTCCCTTTTATTTTTTATTTTAAAAAATACAGTAAAATCTCTCTTTTCCTAATTATGTAAAAAATTCATGCGGTCTGGGGAACAAATTTAGGTAATGCAGAAAAGTATAGGAAGAAATTAAAATCACCCAAAATTCTACCACTCTGAGATCATCAGTTTTGAAGCTCATCCATTTAGATAGCCTGATGCCTGAATACCCACAGAATTAAAATGATATTGATAACATGGATCCCTTATTTCACCCCTGCTTCCTTAGGAAGCCACCTTGTCAGACCCAGATGACCAGAACTCAGTCTTGTGTAAATCCTTTTGTATCTTTCTCCATGCATATATATGTATGCTGGTACTGTTCTCATTCTTTTTCATTAAATCTAGTCATATGTATGTTTCCTGCATCTTGTTTTTCTCAGTTTCTGTTACATATTTATATTACCTCCCAAGCTAAGCACACCTCACAAGTTGCAAGTATAGTTGTAACTAATTTTTACTAAACTATAGTATTTCAGCTCAGTTTTATTGAACCAATGGTAGATTTTAGCCTATTCTACTCTGAGGTCTATGGGCATCTGCAGGAAATATGCTGCATTTGAAATCCATATCTAAAACCTGTGGTAGAAAAAGCATATTTTGTAGTTGTTGTGTTAGTTGCTCAGTTGTGTTGGACTCTTTGGGACCCCATGGACTATATAGCCTGCCAGGTTCCTCTGTCCGTGGAATTCTCCAGGCAAGAATACTAAAGTGGATAGCCATTCTATGATTCACAGTAGGACATATCAAAACAAAGATACTGATTTTATGGTAGCAAGTGGTAAAAGAAGCATTTGTATGTATCATGGACTCTGGATGAGAGGTGCCTCCTGGGAGATGAGGCTGCTCTAAGCTGGTGGCCAGGGTTAGGTTTCGAATGCAAACTACACTGCCTACGTGCTTTGGAATTCCCAGCCAGAGAAATGAGCACAAAGTTGTCCTTGGGCTGTTGACATTTCTCAGGTAATTGGTAGAAGAAGCAGCAGACTGGCCTAGACAAAGGGGAAGAATCAAGTATCTATCTTCTAGTTCTAGTGTCAATTGTATTTCAATAGAATTGTTAGAATTCAACTAACAAATGAAGAAATGAAGCAGAGATGATAGAATTAGGCTAGGCGATGACAAACTTTTTCTCTAAAGGTTCTGTCAGTAAATATTAATATTTTTGATTTTTACAGGCCATACAGTCTCTGTAGCACTGGCTGAACTCACAAATGGGCATGGTTGTATTCTAATAAAACTTTGTTTAAAAAGCAAAAGATGAGTCATAGTTTGCTGGCCCCTGCATTAGGCCAGCAGTTTAGAGCCCAGTAGCTATTACCGTTTTCACTTGTTAGCTTTAATAATTCTGGGGGGTTTATGGAACAACCCACTTGTCATGTTCTGTATAGAGTCACTGAATTCTTACTGGATTTCAAATTCTAAATTTATAGTGTCTGTTCTGATTCAAAATGGTTTATTGGGTGGTTGGGTATGTCTCGGATATGTAGGTTTTCTTGGTGTTCCACTTAGTTATATCTAAGTTATATCAATTATATTAGCACTATCGCATATTATCATAAACTAATATTGGTCTCATAAAGTTGTGATGTTAGAATAATATAATGTATTCAAATTCTCATAACTTTAAAATAGTGATGTCTGATTGCTATTAGAATAAAAGTAAAAATTTAAATTATGAAATGACTGACTGTATAATAATTTTACTTATTTTAAGGCGTTGCATTTATAAATTTAAATAGAATGTGCTTTTCAAAATATATTCAAGGCAGATGTGAGATATTTCAGAAGGTAACTTCTAAGGTGTCCTGTAGTGATGGCCAAATTTGCATACATACATCATTTAGTAATTGCCAAAAGCCTCCTGTCTAGCCATGTGTTTGTCCCCACCCTCCTGTAATTGTCAGCAGTTAATAAACTTATAAGGCTCAGTGGTAAAGAACCCACCTGCCAATGCAGGAGACGGGTCCAATGCCAGATCCGGGAAGATCTTAACATTCTATGAAGCACCTAATTCCGCGTGCCAGAACTATTGAGCCTGTGTTCTAGAGCCTGGTAGCCACAACTGCTGAGCCCACGTGGCGCAGCTGCTGAAGCCTGTACGCCCTAAAGCTTGTGGCTCTGCAACAAGAGAGGCCGCTGCACTGAGAAGCCTGCACACCGCAACTAGAGAGTAACCTCTGTTCTCCGCAACCAGAGGGGAAAGCCTGCACAGCAATGGAACCCAGCACAGCCAAGAATAAATAAACTTACTGATAATACATATTAAAAGATTATTTTATATGAAAGTTAAATATAAGTTGAACAAAATTTTCATTTTTCTTGTTTGCTCTACTCTAGGAAGTATTTGAAAAGGAGCAGTCCATCTGTGCTGCAGAGGAACAGCCAGCAGAAGATGGGGTAAAAACTTGAGTTTACCTATCTATCTTTTCTGGTAAAAGAACTGTTTTGTTTAGTTCTCTGATTGATTTATCTTGCTGTGGGAGAATAATTCACTTTACTAAAACGTTTTATTAGTTTAGCCATTTCCATCTAAAATTTACTATAACTCCCAAATGAAACTATTGCTACAACGTCTGAGTGTGTATGTGTGTTGTGATTTATGGCAGGGTGATACTAACAAGAACAAGACAAAAGGAGGATGGCAACAGAAGAGTAAAGGACCCAAGAAAACTGCTAAATCAAAAAAAAAGAAACCTTTAAAAAAAAAGCCTACACCTGTGCCCTTATCTCAACCAAAGCAACAGAAACAAAAACAGGCTAATGGAGTCGTTGGGAGTGTAAGTTTATTATCTTACGTAAAGACTATCATTATTATCATCTTTGTTGAGGTCTGAACTACACTAAAATGTTCAAATCTTACATGTACAGCTCCTGAAGTTTAATAACTGTATGTACCCATGATCCCAGATCAAGATATAAAGCCCACCAGCACCCTAGACGGCTCCCTGGTACCTTCTCAGTCAGTGACCCCTCCGTCCACCCCCACTCCCTTCCCCACTCTGCTGTTATTACCAGAAGTTAGTTTTGCCTGTTCTTAAAATGCATGTAAGTAGAGTCATTTGGCTGCTTTCATTCAACATTGTCTTTGACATTCTTCTGTATTATGTGTAGCAGCAAGTGTGTGTGTATGAGAGAGAGAGATTCCATTATATGAATATACTACAGTTTGACCTGTGATGGGTAGACATACAGGTTTTTTCTAGTTTTTGCCTATTATGAATAAAGGTGGTATGATTTGATACGTGTGACTTTGTGGGCATCTATTTTTCTTTGATATGTGCCTGTTAGTGAAATTGCTTGGTCATAAAGTAGGTGCATGTCTAACTTGCTGAAAGAACCCATTTTCTAAAATTGTACCATATTCTCCTTCTACCAGCAAAATATGAGTCCAGTTGTTCTACATTCTCACCAATACTTGATTTTACCAGTCTTTTTTATTTTTGCCACTGTGAGGGATCTGTAGTTGGTATTTCTGTGTGTGGTCATTTTTGTATTTACCTTATGACTAATAGTATTGAACAGCTTTTCACATGCCTACTGGCTATTTGGATATCCTCATTTATTTTTGGATTATTTGTCTTCTGATGGCTTTGTAGGATTCTTTTATATATTGTGGAAAAGTGTTTCTTTCAACTCTCTTAATGGAGTTTTAGATGATTGTTATTAATAATAAAGTCTGTTTCATCAGTCTTTATGGTTAAGTGCTTCTGTGTCATGTTTAAGACATCTCTGCCTATCCCAAGGACACAAGGAGAGGTAGATACTTTGTTTCCTTCTGTAAGTATTACTACAGTATTTTACTTGTTCTATTTAGCTCTGTGATGCATCTTTAATTTTTGTGAATAGTGTGAGATTGGGATTATGGGCCATTTATTTTAGCACCATTTATTGGAAAGGTCTCTGAATTGCAGTCGTAATTTGTTGTAAAATGAGTTATCTTAACTGTATATGTGGAAATCTCTTTATGGGCTCTCCTTATATTGATTATTTGTCTCTTCTTGTGCTAGTGCCACACTGTCTTAATTATTGTGGCTTGAAGTCTTAAAATGAAATAATGTAAGTCCTCAAACTCTTATTTTACTTCTTCAAAGTTGTCTTGACTATTTTAGGTCCTTTGCATTTTCAGCTAAAGTTTAGAACAATTTTGACAATTTCCACCTTCAAAAAAGCTGCTGGCCCTTAGACTGGTATTGTGTTTAATCTTTAAGGAGAATTTAAGGGAGGATTCACAAGTTAACAATATTGACTGTTTTTATTCCTGATTGTGCTTTATCTTTATTATCATCTCCCTTAATTTTTTTTTTTTGCAGTGTTTTGTGATTTCTCTTGGCAGAGAATGACACACCTTTCATTAGATTTACTCCTGTGTATTTGTGCTTTCTAGTGCTATTGCAAACAACATTAAAAATAGTTCATTCTTCAGTGTTTATTGCTGGTGTGTAGAAATACAGTTGCCTTCTAAATATTTACCCTGTATCAAGGATTCTTGATGAATTGACAATAATTGTAACAATTTGCAGATATTAAAAAAAGATTTTTTACATACACCATCATGCCATGTGGGTATGAAAACAGCTTTACTTTGATCTTTATACTGTTTTATCCTTTTTGCCTTACCGGTACTAACCAGAACTTGCAGTAGTTGATTTGAAGTGAACATGGCAGTCACTTTGTCTTGTTGGTCTCATGGAAAAAGCATACATTATTTCACCACCGAGTATGATGTTAGCTATAGAGTTTTTGTATATATGCTTTATCTATAATGTTTATCAGGTTAAGGAGGTTTTCCCTCAGTTTGGTTTTTTATGAGCACGTGCTGAATTTTATTAAATACTTTCTCTCCACGTATTGAGATGATTGTATGATTTTTCTCCTTTCTGTTTATGTGGTTAATTATACTGATGAATTAAAAAATTAAATTATCATGGTATTCTGTAAACAAATCTCATTTTGTTATAGTATTTTTAAACTATTAATCTGGGTTTGATGTTACTTTGTTTAGGATTCCTGTATCTATTTTTAGGAGAGAATATCGGTTTGTCATTCTTCTTGTAATATTCTTGCCAGGTTTTGGGTTACATTTATGATGGCCTCATTAGTTAGAGATTACTCTCTCTTTTTCCTGGAAGGGTGTGTGAGATTGGATATGTTTCTTATTTGGAAGAATTACATAGAGAAGCTATCTGGGCTTGGAGTTTCAAAAAGAATTTAGTTATAGAGTCCATTTCTTTAACATAGTCTACTTTTTTTCTCATATCAGTTTTAGTAAATTGTGTTTTTCAAGGACTTTGTCTATTTTCTCTAACTTGTCAAATTTATTGACAAAGTTATTCATAATATCCTTGTTTCTGATGTCTCATAATATCCTTATTTTTGATGTCTTTTGGATATGTAGTTATGTATCTTTTATTCCCAATGTTCGTAATTTTATTGTCTCTTTTCCTTTATCAGTCTTGCCTAATTTATGAATTTTATTAATCTTTTTTAAAGAACCAACATTTAGTCTTATTTGGGTTTCCCTTTTTTATATCTGCTTTCTCTTTAATTGATTTCTGATCTGTATTATTCTGATTTCTTTGCATTTAATTTGCTGTTCTTTTTCTTGCTTCTTGAAATGGACTAAATATTTTGTCTGGGACACTGATTTTCCTTTCTGCATTATACTATTAGTTATTGAAGATAGTATTAAATTCCCAAAGCAGTACTTTTCTATAAACTTCTCATTATATTGTATAAAATATTACATAATAGATGTTTTTGAAAAATGAACCAGCTTAGCCATTGTCATAGTATATTTTGCAAATAGAAATAGATTTTTTTGGTTTTATGAGCTATGAAGAATGAATAAAATAACCGACAAGCAAATAAGTCAAATGTTAAACCTCTTCAGCCTGTCTCCTACATGTTTATATATAAGAATGTTCATAACAATTTTTTAAAATTCTTTATCAATAGTGAAATTGTAGTCTTGAGCCAGTTTAATTATAATGACCGTAGATTAGTTTCAGGGACTCAGGATATATTCACTGAGACATTCAGAACTTTTGTGGTTGCTTTTTCCTTTTAGGAAGCTGCAGTAAAGGAAGATGAAGAAGAAGTTTCTGACAAAGGCAGTGACTCTGAGGAAGAAGAAACCAATAGAGACTCTCAGAGTGAAAAAGATGATGGTAGTGACAGAGACTCTGATAGAGAACAAGATGAAAAACAAAACAAGGATGATGAAGCAGTAAGACATAGGTTTAAATAACTGGAATTATACTGTTGATAATAGTTTTGGTTTTTGTTATTGGTTTTTTTTGCTTGCTTTCTTTGCTTGTTTTAAACAATACTAGTATATTTTATACTGTTGCATTACTTTCAGACAATGTTTTTGAGAGATGGTAGTTGTAATTATGAAGAAAAATTGTTTCTAACAAGGACTGGAAATTTTTTTAAATCTTCTAATTTAAAGATTAGAAGATTTTCTTAAACCTAATTTTCTTAAATCTTATATTGTTAGATAGAGTAAGACCTGGGTCTGAGGTGAACTCAACTTGTTCTCCTAAGGCAACTTTTTATGTTGGAAATAACTCTGGAAATATGAGGAAGGAAAGGTGGGTTATGAAATAGGTAGCGGTTACTTGGAAGAGGTTCTCAAAAGTTCCAGGCAGTGTTTAGGGTAAAGAAACATTACTGTGGGCTCTAATGTCAAGAGGGTTGGTTAAGGGAAAAGCTAATATTTACAGAAAGCCACCTTGTTTCAAGAGGTATATAAGACATTTAGGAAAAGGGGAAGTCACTAAGGGACTAAGATGGTGAGGGTATAGGGAATATAAAAAAATCTCATGGTGTGGCATGAAGTTGCACATGACTTATGAGAAGGCTGCAGAAAAGAATATTTGGTGAACAAATAATGGCCCATAGATGCTCACTGCAGATGAACTGTAACTTGATCAGCCAATTTTTTTTTTTTTTAATGTTTGTGTTGTTCTTGACTGGGCCATTGGTCTAAAAGTAACTCCTGTGGTTTAGGAATTTATAAGAGATTCCCTGAATAGCCTCTGAAGCAAAAGCAGAGGCTGAGGGAAAAAAAAGGAGGGGGGTGGGAAGGGCAAAGGATAAAAGTATAAGGAGATAAAGTACTTGCCTTTGGGTTGGGAGAAAAATAAGGATGTCTGTTTTTAGCAGTTACTGGCCCTTGAGTGTTCTTGTACTTTGAGAATTAAGTTGGTTGCCATGAAATTAAAACCTATCAAAGAAATTATTACCCTTCCCTTTCTTTGAGAAGGAGTTGACATATTTCTTTCTGACTATGGCTCAATGGGTAGGAATCTATCTGCAGTGCAGGAGACACAGTAGATCCCTGGGTTAGGAAGATCCCCTGCAGAAGGACATGGCAACCCACTCCAGTATTCTTGCTTGGAGAATCCCATGGACAGAGGAGCCTGGCAGGCTGCAGTCCATGGGGTCGCAGAAAAGTTGAACACAACTGAGCGACTAAACACAGCATCCTTGCTTTGACAGAGAGTTGACATATTTCTTTCTGATTATACTAGGGTTAGTAGAGGTGACTTTAGGGTTTTGATAAACTGATTTCTATAACCAAAGATACATTCATTCAGTTGACAAATAATTATATCAATAACAAATACTAATAGGAATACAAAGTCAAATGTGAAACAATTTATGCTTTTGAATGATAGTAGCCTAAAGGGGAAGGCAGACTAGTGAATAAACATTATAGTATAAAAGAGACATAAATGTTACCCACATTGTGCAAGGGGCAGTGATGGCACAAAGAAAGGCGTGATCAACTCAGCTCTGAGAGGATGGTCTGTAGGACCCAGGAACTCGTACTTCAGGCTTCAGGTGCTCCTTAAAAAATAATGAGTAGAAATTTGCCAGGTAGAGAAGAAAGAAAGCAAAAACCAAACAAGGTTTAAGAGTGAAGTAGCTGGTGAGGTCAGGGAAGTCTAGCAGTTTGAAATGACTAGAATAAAAAGTGAAGAGAGGAAAGCAGTGACAGGAGACTGGAGAGACAGGCTCAGGTCAGTTCATGATTGGCAGTGTGTAGTTCATGCTAGACAGGTTAGATTTGATTTATGAAAAGAAGCATTGTAAGTTGTGAGCAGGAAAGTGATCAGATTTGTGGGACTGAACTCGTATTTAGCATTGTCAGGAATGCCATCTGGAAGAAGATGGACACCCTTCAAAATGATCGAAAACATGCTTGATTTCCATTATTTCTAATTTTCACTTCACTAGGAGTGGCAAGAATTACAACAAAGTATTCAGCGGAAGGAGAGAGCACTATTGGAAACCAAATCAAAGATAACACATCCTGTCTATAGTCTTTACTTTCCTGAGGTGAGTTATTCATCCACAGCCTAGTGTTTTCCTTCTTCTAGTCAAATATTTCTTAGTGTCTCTTTATCCTTTTGGTAGCATGAATTGACTCTTATCCTCTCTGTAGCGTGTACTGACTCAGATGTGCTAAATGTGGTGTATTCTCGATACGTCACATTTTTGAAGCATATATTTCAATATGCATTACTTTGAGTAAATGAGTTGTTTAAAAGGAGGATCGTCAACTTTTTAAGTACCTTGTTGTTGTCTTTTCTGTGCCTGGATTACTGAGGGTTATGCTTACTGATGATTTCTCATTTGCAGTTCAGGCAGTCTTAATCAGACAAATACGTATTTTGCCTGTAACTTCGTGTGGCTTTTGTGAGTCTCATACTTATCTCATACTTCTACCATGTTTTGAATAGGATGAAAATGTTCTTAAATTCTGCTCATGGATTATTTTCTGAGGGTCCTATACTGGCCATCTGGAGACACTAGACTCGTTCTGATAATTGCTCTGATCCATGGGAAGAAGGCAAGCCCAGGCCTGAGGGACCTACTAAGTTTAGTAAGAGCTGATCCCCAAGCTCCAGACTGATCATTGCGATGTTCTTTGTTCCCTTGTGCTTGTTTACTTTGTGGTTGTGGCCTGTTCAGCTTTCGATCTCCTTGATAGGCTGTTTGTCTTTCAGATGAATCTGAGATCAATTTGAGATCTTGACATCTTGCTTTTGCAGATAATTCTCTGTGTCTAGAGGTCAAGGACTATTGCCTCTTAGTTCAGGGAAACTGTTCCACAGACTGCTTTGCAACTTGGCCACCAAACCTTCTGCTCACCACTTGTGTTTGGCGAGAGATTTCATGTATAAATATGCTTTCTGCTCTAGAATGTCAATCTATAGTTGCTGGGGGCTGCTGAAGGCAAGTTCCTAAGTAATTTGGCTCTCCTAATAAATGAGTAGCTATGCAGAGACTTTTGTTTTTTGACTTGGAGAGCAGTCAGCCCAGGATTCCATCTTAACTGTGCACGCTGATCTTCTGGCATATCCTGAGCTATAGCCCATCTGTCAGGGGCATTTCACGCATTGCAGTATAGTCTGCCAACACCAAGGCTCCTGAGATCAAGGGAATAAATTTCATTCATTGATTGGTTTTAAAAGTACCATGGGATGCTGCAAGCTGCATAATTTGTACCTTTATAATAGACCGCTTCATTTTAGACCATGCTTAGTTAATAGGCAAAACATTCATTTACTCCCTTAGAACATTTTAGCAATGAAAGTGCCTTCTTGTAATTTTATCTGCATGGTAAACATCTCAAATTGCCGTTTATCAGATAGACTTTATTTGGAATTTTCCTAACTTCTACCTGTCTACCTTCTCATGTACCTACCTACCCACCACACTAACCACTTATATTACTTAAAGTTTTATGTTAATAATTGACTTAAATGTTATTGAAACTCATATATTTAACAAGAATGGTTGAGAATCCCACGCAACAAAAAACCAGTTTTGTTTAAAGTGCAAATAACTCATGGTAGATAGGGATTCTTTTCTACTTTAACCATGTGCATCAAGAGAATCTGGGTGCAATGCCATAGGTTGATAATCACTAGCTTCTTAATGTTTATTTTTCTTGAATGAATCTCATTTTAATCAAATAGATTTGGGGCAGTGGGAGGCATTCTCTAAGTAGAGATAAAGAATAAATGCACATTCTTGAATATGTATGGTCCAGTAATGATATTTCTGAAAATGAAATGTCAGACTGCTTAAATATAGAAATGTTTACCTCGTTTCATTAATAATCATAACTTTTAAAATTGTTATTGAAATACAGTTGACATACATTGTGTTAGTTTTAGGTGTACCATCTAGTAGTTTGATATTTGTACACATTATGAGACGATCACCACAGTAAGTCTGGTAACCGTCTGTTCCCTTACAGAGTTACTGTAATATTATTGATCATCTTCCTTATGCTGTACATTACATCCCATGACTTTATTAATATCTTATAGCTGGAGGTTTGTACTTCCAAGTCTCCTTTATTATTTCTCCTGCCAACCCCACCCCTCTTGCATATTTGTTCTCTCTGTCTATGAGCCTGTTTTCATCTTGTTTTGTTTTTTAGATTATACAAATAAGCGAGATTATGGTATTTCTCTGACTGTATGGTATTTCTCTGTCAGTCTTTCTCTGACTTCACTTAGCATGATATCCTCTAGGTCCATCCATGTTGTTTCTGATGCCAAGATTTTGATTTCTTATGGCTTGAGTAATATTCCATTGTTTGTTTATATGTACCTTCTTTGTCTATTCATCCATCAGTGGACACTTCAGTTGCTTCCATATTTTAAATATTGTAAATAATGATGCAATGAATTGATGTGCACATATCTTTTCAAATTAGTGTCTGTGTTTTTTTTTTCCTTGGGGTAAATTGCTAGAAGTAAAATTGCTGAATCATTTGGTAGTTGTAGTTTTAATTTTTTGAGTATCTTCCATAATGTTTTCCAGAGTGGCTATATTGATGTAACTGTAATTTTATTGGACTTTGTGTCTTAGGCATTTTAACAGATATTTTTTTGTATTATCTCAGTTTATCTTCACAACACAACTTGAGGCAGGCATTCATCACTTAACAGAGAAAAAAGGTGAGGTTTCAACAAGTGAAATAATTGGGTCTGGATAACTCTGAAACAGACATTGGCAGACTACTGCCTGCACACAAATCTGCCTCCCAGCTTGTTATATAAATGAAGTATTATTGTAAATGAAGTTTGATTGGAACAGAGCCACACTCATTCTTTCTGTAATACAATGGCAGAGTTGAGTAGTTACAGCAGACTCTTTGGCCCTCTGAATCTGTGAATTCTGCATCTGCAAACATGGCAGGTCAACTATACCAAGACATTTTATGTAACAGACTTGCTCATTCATGGATTTTGGTATTCTAGAGGTGGGGTGGTCCTGGAATCGATCTCCTGTGAGTACAAGAGTACTCCACTTTGAGTCTGTTATGTTTCTACCCATTTTGTATGTGCAAAACACATGTAGAAAGACATATGTATACACCTATACCTTTTGTTATAGTCCTAACCCTTGGATTAAGCAGAAATTGAGTTAGTCATCCATTTATGATTTGTTATTTTGCTTATTAATGTTGCATTGCCCTGTAGTTTAAGGCATTTAAACAAAAGCTTTTAGTTGAGCTTAGTGTACCATTATTAGGAAGCTAATAAACCGTATTTTAATCTCTTAAGATTGAAATAAAATATAAAGTACAAGTGATTTTGGCTTAAAGATAGACATTTTTCCTATTAAACTATTTTCAATAAAAACTTATTTTTTAAAACTTCTCTTGGATGATTGAGACTCTGGTGTTGCTTTGGTTAATTGGAGTACCCTACACTTTACTTTATTTTTAGCTCCAAAACTTTTTTTAAGCCATTTTAGAAAGCTATCTTCCCTATCCCTTTCTTAAACAGTGGATGCAAAGCAGATGAATAAAAAGTTACTGATCTGTGCTGTAATGCAGTGGTGGTTGCTGACCACACTGAGCTTTGGTGCTCCCAAACTGGTCTTCTAATTTTTTTTAATAGATTTTTGTCTCCTGTCAGTGTTTCCTGCTATCATTGTGCATTCTGATGGCAATTTCTTTACCCAACCCTTTTCCTGTTCCAAATCTTCTATGTAGTACAACTGAAAATGTTGAGCTTATTGAAATCATGTACCGTAAATAGTACAAATAGATTCTTAGAATCTGACATGCTCTCTTAAAAGTAATGTGTTTTAATGTATTTATTTCTGATATTGTTACCCAGATCCCTTCCACTCCTATTTTCTGTCTTTTGCTTATTACTAGGTAAGATTACTAAAATTATTTGCTGGGTGAATTCGTGATAGCTTATACTGCTTTATTTTTTAGCATATCTTTTATCATTTAAGGTTAATCAGGGGTTTTTAAAATACAGAGGTTCATCAGTAGGGTTTAAGGGGCCATTTGAAACCCCAAAATTACATACAAAATTCTTTTGTTGGAGGGTGGCTCTAAGAACAATTTATTCATTCAATAAATGTTTATTGACATCTATTTTGTACCAACCATGTTGTCTGTGCTGGAGATGCAGCAGTGGTTAAAGGGCAATATAGTTGGCCCTCTGCATCTGTGGGTTTTGCATCCATGGATTTGATCAACTGTGGATTGAAAATGTTATGGGGTGGATTCCAGACAGTCCAAAAAGGCAAACTTGAATTTGCTGGTTATTGGCATAGCAATTAGATTGTATTAAATATTATAAGTAATCTAATCTAGAGGCTAGATAAGATGTTCAGGAGTATGTGTATAGGTTACATGCAAATACTATACCAATTTATGTAAGAGATTCAAGCATTCATGGGTTTTGGTATCCGCATTGTG
Source organism: Antilocapra americana (assembly GCA_007570785.1). Lineage (NCBI taxonomy): Eukaryota > Metazoa > Chordata > Mammalia > Artiodactyla > Antilocapridae > Antilocapra > Antilocapra americana. The sequence continues at coordinate 39,268,794 of ML662442.1, forward strand.
GGGGTGAAAGGGGAACTTTCACTGTCTGGAATCAGTCTGCCTCAGGTACCAAGGAGTAACCAACCATACACATAAAATGAGATAAGGCAAAACTATTTCTGTAATTCTTTCTGGCTACTTATACTCTTCTCTTTTTCCCTTTGCAGGAAAAGCAAGAATGGTGGTGGCTTTATATTGCAGATAGGAAAGAACAGACATTAATATCTATGCCATATCATGTGTGTACACTAAAAGATACTGAAGAGGTAAGTATCCACCAACATTATTTAGATTTAGAAAACAGTATAGAAATCCATTTATCATTTACAGCTTATTCCATTTTATTTAAAACACATTTTATAATTGTTCTCTGACAACTTTTGGAGGGAGCTCGTTGGAAAGTATTTATAGAGTATTAAATTGCTTAAGGTAGACAACTTGGTTGTCTTTTGAAACCTTGTTCTCAACTTATTTTGGGGAGTTTTCACTGTTACTGTCTTAAGAATACCTGCCTTACCATATCTATAGAATTTAGGTATGTTCTACAAACACTTATGAGTTTTATCTTCATTGGATTAGTGCCCAGAAATTATGGTTTGAATCCTCATTGAATTAGTGCTTTTGTGTTAAGAACAAATGTAAGTACTAATGATTCATTTTTTAAGTGGAATTTTTTATTTTATTGCATTGTCCACTGTCAGTGACATCATTTAAATAGCATTGTGATGAACATATTTTACCCTTGGATTTCCTTGTTTTTCTTCTTGATTTTTGTACATTACTATTTGAGAAAGAAGGTTCTGTCTACCTGGACTTGGTGGACAAGAGCAAAGCTTTTGAATTTCAAGAGAGTTCTGTAATGATTTTTAAACCCCAAAAGTTTTTTCCTACCATTCTAACCAAGTAGTAAATGTTTAAAGTAGTTGATTGTTGTTTGACACTTAGCTATAGTACCAACTTATGGGTATCTCTTTCACAGAGTAATTTTACATCCACCTGGTTAGTGTTTCGGAAGATATGCAGAAGTGCACACACTGAAATATCTTGTATTCCTGTCTTTCAGTCACCCATTCCACTTCCTGGAAACCATCAATATTACCAAATTTTTATGTATTCTTCATGTGATATTATAGTAAAGTACAAGCATATACATAGGTGTATTATCCCCAGTTTTGCTCAAAAAGTAGCATATATCATGTTCTGCAGCTTACCTTTTTCTCAGTGATAAAACTTGGAATCTGTACCATATTAATACAGAAAAAAGCTTCATTGTTTGTTTTTACACCTGTATGATATTTTGTGTGGAAGTTTATTTATTCAGTGCTCCACTCTTTAGTGGACTTACAAGGTGTTTCTTGTCTTTTGCTGGAATGAATAACCTCATATCATTCAAACACATCTATAGGATAAATTCATAGAGGTAGAATTAACAAATTAGAGGCTCTGCACATTGTAATTTTGATAGATATTGTTAAATGTTTATTTCTCCATAGGGACAAAGAATGTTCAAGTGTAGTATGTTCGTTGCCTCTCGGTTTGTGAGATATATAAAAATGTTGGGCATATTCTCATGCCCCCATAGACCATTCATCCATGGGTTTTGACCTCTTTCTTTTTCCTCTGTGACACCAGTTGAGTGTCCTGTGGTTTAACTCACTGCTGACACTATTTCCCCAGATAGCTCAGATTAAGGTTCAGTCCCAGAAGACTGCTGTTGCCCCGCTGTCCATCTTTAGATGCCAGTTGCAAGTCCCAGGTTGTCACCTGTACTTCTGATCAACTGGCTGTAAATCATGGTTCCCATGATCCCTTCCTTGGGTTCAGTAATTTGCCAGAATGACTCATAGAACTCAGGGTAACATATTTACTTGTTTATTATAAAAGTAGTATGATGGAGTAGATGAATATCCGGATGAAAGAGATACATAGGGCAAGGTATGTGGGAAGGGACGTTGAGCTTCCATGCTCTTTCTGAGCAGCCCGCTCTCCCAGCACCTCTGCAGGTTCACCAGTTTGAAAGCTCCCTGAACCTCTTATTTTGGTATTTTTATGGCGGCTTTATCACATAGGCATAATTGATCATTAGCTCAGTTTTCGGCCTCTCTCCGGAGGGTAGAGGAGAGGACTAAAGGTTCCAGGCTTCTACTCATGGCTTAGGCTTTCTGGGACTGGTCCTCATCTAGGAGACCAAGAGTTGCCTCATTAGAAGAGAACTCATCCTTATCATCCAGGAAATTCCAAGGGATTTGTCAGCTCAGTGTCAGGAACCAGATCCAAAGACCAAATTTTAAAACAGAAGATGCTCCTTATGTGCTCTTGTCACTTTGGAATTACAGGGATTTGAGGAGCCCTGTGCTTGTGACTGAGGGCAGCGACATATATATATATATGATGAATGTATTTTCTATTTGTATTTTCTATTCTCTCAACATTTGTTCTAGAAATAAGAAAATTTGGCAAGAACTATTCCTGTGTGGTGAAATCTAGTTTAGTAACACTTCATTTATATTACTTTTATACCCAGCTTCATTTCTTCAAGTTATCAAGATAGAACTTGGTTGCTTTAAATATGTTTTCTTGAATTCTGGAGATAAAAATTACCCCCATCAATTCTGCCTATTTTTATTTGCTTTTCACCTAGTATATATGACGCAAATGTCATATATGTAAATACATGTGTTGTCATTAGAACTTCTGTAACGTGTAGGACCTCTTCTGTCAGCTGAGTAAGCACTGGCTAGTAAATACTCTCTGGTCTAAATATGTTAGGAAGGAGCTATTGTTTCTTCCACTCTGGAAAAGACAGATTTTAAGCTCTTATTTATCTTCTAGGTAGAACTGAAGTTTCCTGCACCAGGCAAGCCTGGAAATTATCAATATACAGTGTTTCTGAGATCAGACTCCTATATGGGTTTGGATCAGATTAAACCACTGAAGGTAAGAATAATGACTATGCTGTAAATATGGTTGTCCCTAGAAATTGTCATACTGAGTGAAGTGAGTCAGACACGGGAAAACAAATATCATATGATATTGTTTATATATGCACACTAAAAAAAACTACAAATGAACTTATTTACAAAACAGAATCACAGATATAGAAAACAAACTTACTGTTACTGGGGTGATAAAGTGAGGGGGGCAGGGATAAATTGGGAGATTGGGATTTGATCATATGCATACTACTATGTATATAAAATAGATAGCTAATAAGAACATGCTGTATAGCATGGGGAACTCTACTCAATACTCTGTAATGCCTATATGGGAAAATAATCTTTTTTTTTTTTTTAAAAAGAGTGGATTTATGTATATGTATAACTGATTCTTTTTGCTATATACCCTGTCAATCAACTATATTCTAATAATATTAAAGTTTTTTGAAAATGAACTTTCTTTTTTTTTAATCTATGGTGGGTATGGATTTGCATTGTTATACTTATGTGGGAAATGAAAGTTACCACTTCCTCCTTTTTGAGAAATTTTCAAATACCTGAGAAGGAAGGAAGAAGAGAGATACACAGAGGAAAAAAAGTGAAGCCATGCAAAAAAAATGTTTTATAAATTTTTGAGGTAATAAAGGGAACTTAAAAAAAATAAGGTTGTCTATTTGAATAAGTGTATTTCATCTTAGGGAAGCATTTCTAATTTTGAAATGTAGAATAACAGGGAAAGAGGTCATCTCATAGTTTAATATAATACACTTGATGGACTGCTGTTAATAATAAACTTGTGTTAAAGAAGTGTGATGATTTAGAACCTTGAGTATAACTTAGCAGCATGATAATTTTACTGTACTATAATATGCCGTACCTTCATAGGGCCTCACCAGATGGACTCTGTTTTCTTTAGAAAGGCACATGTATTTCATTTTAGAGTATACACTTGTGTGAGTGTCATTTGAAGCACATTCCTGTCGATGTTACCATTTCACTTGTGAAGGTGAAAGTAGTGAAGTTGCTCAGTTGTGTCTGACTTTGCGACCCTGTGGACTGTGTCCATGGGATTTTCCAAGCAAGAGTACTGGAGTGGGTTGCTGTTTCCTTCTCCATGGGATCGTCCCGACCCAGGGATCGAACCCGGGTCTCCCACATTGTAGGCAGATGCTTTACCACCTGAGCCACCGGGGAAGTCTCTTGAGCTTTTTATAAAAGGCACGCTATTGTGTTAGAGAGATTGTGCTGAAGAAGTGTTGCACTGTGTACTGGGACTCAGCTGAAAGGAGCCAGCAAAGGTGTGGCTTTTTTTCCCCATGAGGGCCATGTATTTCTTCCATTGGCTATAGGATGTTAACTGGAGGCTGCAAATACCTTTTTGGAAGTCACATTTGAACTTTTTTCCATCCACAGAAGACTTATTTAGAACATCACTCAGTGTTCCTGCTCAAGAATCAGAATTATTCATCTTTCATTCACAGAATAAATAGTATATAGCTCCTGTAAAATCATAGTATTAAACTACACTGGAAACTTAACTATACTAACATGTTACTAGATTCACATTTTTATTTTGTGGATGAGTATCTGTTCTTAAATGTGTTAAATTTAGAGTTTAAAGATATAATCTTTTCTTTACAAGTGCTGCTGTCAAAGAAGCACTTTTCTTTACCAGATATTTCTCCCATTATTCCTTCCCAGATTTCTGATGTCTGCATTTAATTCTTTTTTCTAGTTGGAAGTTCATGAGGCTAAGCCTGTGCCAGAAAATCACCCACAGTGGGATACAGCAATAGAGGGGGATGAAGACCAGGAGGACAGCGAGGGCTTTGAAGACAGCTTTGAGGAAGAAGAGGAAGAGGAGGAAGATGATGACTAAGCAGTATACGCATGGACCACAACATTTGCACATATTTGCAAAATTTTGCTGTTCTGGAAGTGTATAATAAACCAAAAGCAGTGCAGAACTGATGTTGAGGGAAGTGTTACTAGAAATGGTGTGGTACATAGCTAGGCAGTGGTGGTGCCTTGGTACAGTCTGAAAAATGCTTAAGGTTTGTGAAAGCCTTTCAGGTATGGGATGGTGCATTTATTTCATCTGCAAATGATAATAAACCCTTTGTTATAACTGTCCAGAAGTGTGGGCTATGTATTATCTGATCATCTATGGTCCCAGTAAAAGTAAAGGAACTTGAAAAACAGTCTATAAATGAGTGACCTTTCTTTGTTTAGCTTTAGTTTTAACAAACATTAAAGTATGTATGATAAACACCACAAATGTTTTAAGTAACATCTGCTCAAGTTTTAATGTCTTAATAAGCTCTATTATTCATTTACTGACATTTTTCAGTGATACAAGACTATAACAGCTCCATTCGTAGCTTTAAACATTTTATTTTCGCCTATCTTGGTCATAAGTTGGCATTCTGTCACATTCCACATAATCTAGAGGGCTACATTTTGGGATTTTCCTTTTCTTAATTGCCCAGGGTTACCAGATAGATTATAAAAATGGCTTTTAATGGCTTAAAACATTTTTAAGCCTCTATTTTAGCAGATCAATGCAGGATCTAATTCTTTTTATAAGCTATAGATCTAAAAATGATTGTGGGACCATATGTTCTCTGATGTTGGTGACTTATATTACTAAACCTTTTTAAAAAGGTCACTATAAAAGCTGAAAAACATTCTTAGCTTTTAATCTACCTGATTCTGTCAGAAGCCTTTTAAGGTAAAATATAACATGCAAAGGAGGCATTTTTTTTGTATTCATTTTAGACTCCTGTCAATAAAATAGAAGTTTGACTCATTTTATGTTTGTAATGGTGTGTGTCTTTTTACTCCCAGAAAAGGATATAATAGGAGAACTCATTCTTTTATTTTTCAACTAAAAATTTAGTGATACTGTCCATGGGCGCTAAAGTGACTGCTATTTCTGTATACTATAGAAAAACCTGTGATTGGGGGGAACTTCCCCTTCACACTCTCACACAGTACAGCCTGCAAGGATCATGCTTACAAAGAGCAGAAATGTGTACATGATGAATTATTGAGGTAAAATGAATATTTTTGTTACTAAATAAGGAGGAAACATAAGTTTATATTATAGTACTGATGATAATCCTCCCCTATCAAAATCTTCATAGATCTAAGTGCTGTCAGAATACTAATTTGTGGCCTTGTTTATTTAAGAGGTTGCCACTTCCCATGCAGAACTAACTACCACTCGTATTTTGTTGCTGCAGTAGTTGGAAATAAAAATTGAAACTTACCAAAGCATGAATTCTTTTTTTTTTTTGGTTCTAAATTTGGGATGTAGTATTTCCTATAATATGGTCAAAGCAGATTTTTTTCTCTGGAGCCTCCATCGTCTGTTTTTGTTTTAAAGGTGTTAGCGAGACCCTTGCTTGGCAAGCAGGAGTGCCGCTGATTTGTTTGTGAGGATTCGTTTCATTTTGTAAGTAGAGGGTAGGTTTAATTTTTAAGTCAGATTTTGCTGGGAAGCTGCTGGTCCCCTAAGTGAGGTGGAAGGGAATGAGCCAACCAGTAGCATCCAGGGAAAGGAGAGGTTAGAGAAAACTCAGGTGGTGTGGAGGCAAGGGAAATGAGCAAATAAAACAAAGTGTAGTGTGCGCGTTCTGGTTTTCTTGAAAGATAACTTTTCAAGAAAAGTACTTATTCTAGTGGCTGTTTTGTCTTAGGTTTTATAAGTTATCCAAACAATTGGCTTCTTTCTCATTTTTAAGACTAGAGAAGCATTTCACAACCTAGGAACTCACCACGATGCTTAAAAAAAAAAAATAGCATCACCTTATTAGGAAATCCTACTGGTCTGTGTTGCTTTGCCATTTGTGTGATATATATGTACTTCGCAACCAATAACACATTTTCCTCTAATGAGTACTTTAAGCTCTCTCCATATTGCCATAGTGAAATGACTGAACTTTCATCTTATCATTGTCTTCTCTCCAGCAAGTCTCTGAACTCTGCATCCTCCTTTCCTTTTCTTGGGATGTAATAGCTAACTCACCCTTGTGTGCATTTAATCAACTAGGACTTTCATTAAATGTAGTTTGTTTGGTCCCATCAAGAAGCACTGACATTCTGTCAACAGAATAGATGAACATAGATGAAAACCATCTGTGTGTATGTAAAGTGAAACTGGCTTTTTATGAAATTAAGCCACTTAAATTGTGGAGTATTTTTTTCTTTTTGAATTGGTGTAGTACCTATTAAAAGGTACTCCTCCAGAGGAGACCATCAGTCAAAGTCTTTCAGTTATACATTTTTGTTACACAACTTGATTGAAGCCCTATGTGCATATCTCAATCTCAAAGTCAGGTGTTCATATCCTTTAAAAATTAAAATGTTTCTTGTGAATTTTTTTAAAAATTAAGGAGTACATGGAATAAGGTTTTTTGTGTAGAACATAACTGTGTTCTCTTTATCCCAGTTTGCACTGCGTGCTTTAGAAGGATGAGCCTGTCTGGCTGCAGGGCTCCCCCGCGAGGGGGGAAGCTCAAGTCCTGGGTAGAAGCAGAGCAGGCGGACACCGACGACAGACTGATGTGGGAAAGGGGAGCAAGGGTGTGAAGGAATGAAAGAGGTTCTGAGCATGTTATTCTTGACCACAACATTTATCCAGTCATTTGCTTCAGCTAAGCAAAGACAGATTCTGGAGTGTCTTTAGCAACAACTGTAATTCCAAACATAATTCCACATCTCACATATTTTTCGAGGAGTTGTTCATTGTTCACCACCTGTTTACTGAATTTTGGTGTGTTCAGGTCTGTGATCAGACACTGGGGCTATTAAAAAAAAGGAATTTGTGTTCTTATGGTTAAAAGGTATTAAGGCAGGCAAATATATGGCAATCTACTTTAATCCGTTAGCATCCTAATGGCCATTGTTTGGAATGCATTTTGGTTTTGGTTTTAGTTTTCCACTGTAGGCAGAGGAGGTTTTTTTTTTTTTAGGTGCTAGCTATTTGTTAGTTTTGAATGTTTCTTTAAAGCATTTCCTCCCCAAATATTAAACTTCACAGAATCCCCAGTTTAATCTGCCCTATGATAACTGAGACGGCTTCAGTGAACTATAATGTCACATTTTACCAGCTGTGCAGTGATGAGTCCAATTATGTCTTAAAAAGTTAGCATCAAGCATCTTCACATTTAAATTTGATGCTCAGGCTATTTTGCAAAACTTAAAAGCTGTGATCTTGTACATTTTTCTGTAACTAGCTAAAAATTCAAATCTAGCAATCATTGGCATGCTTTAGGGCTGTGGTTTTAGGTGGGGATGTGTACCTCCCAGGAGTATGCAGTAATCAGTCTATTGGGAAAATGTTAAAGTGGTTGTTTGTATTTAATCTCAACCTTTTAAATTTCTATTTTTGTGTGTTTTATAATGTACATAATATATTGTACAATTGTACACTTCTATAATTTATAAATAAATACATTTATTGGCATATTAGACATTCTTTTCTGATTTCAGTGCTTGATCAAATATTTGGATATGCTGCTTTAAAGTGTCGCTGTAGTGCCATTTAAGCAAACATGAAGGTTTGGGGTTTTAGTACTTACATTTGAGTTCACAAGATGATGCTCCTTTGCTAGCGTTCAAAGGGTCAGCATTTACTGTGTAGCAAAGTGGTTATTTTCTGAGGTGGAACTGAGTAGGTATGGTGACAGGGTTAATAGGGCTCTATTAACAGCTGCAGAGGGTTCTAAGCAGCTGTTGTCCACAGAATGAATGTGGAGCAGGTGAGGGCAGGAGTGCTAGGTGCGTCTTCCAGGGACTTCCAGCAAAGTCTGCAGCTCTGTTAGTGGTCCCCGCAGTCAGGCTGCTACAAATCGCAGGTGAGTGTGAGAAGGGCTGTCCACTCTTTAGCACTAAATGGTCCAGCACTAGCCTGTCAGGCTTGGTGTGCAAAGGGAGCTGTGTACCTTCTACCTTCGTGAACGCCTGAAGTTTACGTTTTAAAATCTGCATAACTGCTGCAGTAGATACCACTGCGTTGTTAAATTGCCAAGTCTTTGCTACCCCATGGTCTGTAACCTGCCACGCTCCTCTGTCCATGGGATTTTCTAGGTAAGAATACTGGAGAGGGTTGCCTTTTCCTTCTCCAGGGGATCTTCCTGACCCAGGTATCAAACCCATGTCTCCTGCGTTGGCTGGAGGATTCTGTACCACTGAGCCACCTGGGAAACCCTTGGATACCACAAAGGGTATGAGCAAATTTCAGAAAGAACTTTAAACCACTTTCCTGTAGTTTCTAGCTTGGTTCCGGTAGAGGGCGATAGGGCTATAATTTTCTTTAGCAAAAGAGTGGTTTAGTTTGTGAGACAACCAACATTAAAGACATGCTGTGTAACTTATTTCTATCATCACCTTCTAGGCTTACCTCCTTCCCCCTTAGTGTTTTCTTTCTTATATATGTCTTTTAATACATTAAACTCGGTTTTCTGGCTTGATCCATTGAGCCCCTTTGCAGCAAACTCCAGAAGACAATCCACATTTATTAATTGTGTGTCAGATTGTTTGCCTGAGAGAAGTGGGAAGTCGGGTAGGACAAAGAAATCCTTTTATTGTACGAAATTAGTTTTTGGATGGTGAGTGTCATAAACCATGAAAGGGTCTGACTGTGCAAGCTAACACTGCAGTGTCATGGATGCTGGCAGAAGACAGGAGACCCTCAAGTCGGAGGCATCACAGACAGCTTCCTGTTGCCTACTCCTCTGTACCCCAAGTTCCATGGGGCCGATGTGGAGCAGCCCAGGTGGACGCTGAATATACTGAGGAATTTTGAGCTCAAGAAACTAAAGTGTATTCAAGCAAAGCTGCCCAAGAGGGAAGTACTCTTTCTTCCAAGGCTGTTCCTTATGCAAATATAAAAGGATAGTTTGGAACAAAAGCAGTGTGCCTCTGCATACAAGGCTTGCAGAAACATAATATAGCTATAGAAAATTGTGTCTCAAAAGTTGGAATTCAAAATATATAGTATCTCTATTTACAAAGATATGAGCTTCCCCGATGGTTCAACAGGTAAAGAATCTGCCTGCAATTAAGGAGACACAAGAGACCTGGGTTTGATCCGTGGGTTGGGAAGATTCCCTGGAGGAGAGGATGGCAACCCACTCCAGTATTCTTGCCTGGAGAATCCTATGGACAGAGGAGGCTGGCAGGCTACAATCCATGGTTTCGCAGAGTCAGACATAACTGAAGTGACTGAGCACGTGGAGTACTTATTTTCAAACAGAATGAGTTCTATTTAGTGAAAATAGGACCAGTGAGACCATCCTCCTTGACAATCAACCTCTCACAAATGTTTTATTGTCAAAGATCATTTTATGTTATAGTTCAAGACAGTTTACTTAACATGTGTGTCAACTAAAAAAAGGCCCAGAATTTTCCAAATTGAATCCAGAGCAGTGTGACAGTTGAAAAACGAGTATCTAAAAATGAACACTATAGTTGTTACATATTTGTAACCATAAAATCTGATAATTATCTCTGTGCCTTTCCCCAAAACCTCAACCCAAAATGTGTTCTTTGCCGACACGCATCCAGCTTCTCTCCTAAATCACACTTCCCAACAAACTGAAAATATGCCTCCAAGTGAGTCTGGATCCTTGTAGAACAGCTGCCATTCCTTTTTCCTAAGATGCTACCCAAGTCCAAGAAGTCTTTGGAGCATCTTTGATTGAAATAATCGAGGGACCTCTGAAATATTCTTCTGAACAGTTGTGCTGGCATCTGATCATTTGAAAGAATATTTACCCATGGCAGATTCATGTCAATATATGGCAAAACCAACACAATTAAGTAAAGAAAATTTTTAAAAAAAATTTAAAAAAATTGTCAAAAAAAGAATATTTTTTTCCTGTGAAAAATATTTAGAGATGATGCAAATAAATTGGGAGGGTAGTCATATTTGCTGATTATTTCAATGAAAAATTAAGCACGTGACTAAAATTTAATGAGGGACTTTTTAAAAATCATGATTTTTATTTAAAGTGCATCTGAGGACTCCCAAGGAGACATTCAGTAATATTACAGGGGTAACTATAGCCTCCCTCATTTTTAAGAATTAATCCACATCTATATCTTTGTAAAATTAGTCTACTTCATAATCACATCCACAGTGTCTCCAGCTTTTAAATTTCTTGATTCTCTGCCTCTTTTCTTGCAACTCCAGTTGCCGACTATGTTGTACATCAACTTTTCAAATTTTTACAGAAACCTACAGTTCCTCTTTTTGACATGACAACACATATATGAGTGAGAGAGAGAGAGAGGGGAACACCAAGAGAGGCGCCCCCAGTTGAAGGGAAGCAGGGCATCCTTCCAAGTATCGGAGTTGCAGCTCTCCCCACCACCAAGTCCCTGTTCAGAACTCCGCAGTTACTTCACCATCCCAAGGAGAAGATCCTGCTCCACCTACCCTACCCCACCCCACTCACCAAGTGCTGATCTGGGTCTATTATCATGGAAATTATAAGGATTAATGTGATTTTCAGCAGGGTGCTCTTGAGAATTAGAGATGAAACTAGTGTTATGACTCACAGCATTATATCCTTATACACTGAGCCCCCACATCTTTCAAGTCTTCTGACTTAATGACAGGATATCGCTCTGAGTGTCAGGAATGACACCTCAGGAGCGGCACATTTCAGATGAGCTTAGGTTTGAATTTTGAGTAGAATTGTGACTGTTTCGGTATGTTGAAAGAATAATTTTTAGAACAAGAAAAAAAATTCATCTCCCTTGGCATGATTTGTAAAGTTTTCTTTGCATTTAGTATCAGGTACTTACAATCTGACTGAACCAAGTGCCTGCCCACACCTCCCCTCCCTCAGCCCCCTCCACAGCCTAATAAAAGAGCCTGGGATATAGGTATGGAAACAAAATCCATGGATTTTAGTCTTGGCGCTGCCTCCATCGGGTGGCATTACAGTGGGGCATTAATGACAGCATGAGCGTACATGCTGAGGCCCTGGGAGGCCCGCTGTCCGCAGCTCTGTTTGGAGTAAGTGGCACTCCCATCTGCGCCCACAGAGGCCAGGGCCTTGACCTGAGGGAGAGACATGGAAACGAAGATGCGGGTAAGAGAAGTGACCCGTCACAGTTGGTGACAGACCTGGAGCTGGGACCCAGGCACCTTGGCCAACAGGGGCTACAATGAACAACCCCCGTGTCTCCACTCGCACCGCTGCTTCCAAGAGCAGGGCAAGCCCGGAAGCCCATCACTGCCTGGGCTCCTTCCAGGGCTGAGGGTGCAGGTACCTGAGGTAGAGGGGAGGGACACGGGACAAGCGAACAGCAGACTGTGGTTTATAGTTCTGGGTGCTTGGGATGCAAAGAGAGCAACACAGAAAAAAAGCAGACAGAGATCCCTGGGGACATTCTAGAAGAGGAGAGAGAAGGGACAATAAACATAATTGATAGATCATTTATATAGTATCACTGAAGGTGATAGGGCTTTTCAGGTGCCTCAGTGGTAAAGAATCTGCGGCCAAGGCAGGAGACTCAGGAGACTCCTGTTCAGTCCCTGGATTGGGAAGATCCTCTGGAGAAGGGCATGGCAACCGACTCCAGTATTCTTGCCTGGAGAATCCCCGTGGACAGAGGAGCCTGGCGGGCTACAGTCCATGGGGCCACAGAGAGTTGGACACGACTGAGCATGCACGCATACATTGATGGTGGTAAGAGTGAGAGGAAAAAGAAAGTAGAGAAAAGCAAAGCAGGCAGATGGAAGACAGGTTTTGATTTTTGTGGTCAAGATGGGTCTCATCTCAAAGCTGACATTTGGGCCAAGGAGTGAAGAAGTTAGCCATGCAGATGTTTGGGTGAAGAGTGTTCTAGTCAGAGGGCAAAACTGACTCACAGGCTGTAAGACAGAAGCAGCTGGCAAGCATGGGGAGCAGCAAAGAGGACATTAAAGGGAATGGAGCAGAGTCAGGGGAAAACAGCAAGAGATGAGCTCAGAGAGACATGCAAGGTCTAGGGTGCAGCAGGAAAGGCCTTGAAGGCTGTTTAAGGACTTGGGTTTCTACTCTGAGTGAAGAGCGAGCCATTACTGGGTTTTGAACAGAGGACCGACAGGATCTGGCTTATGTCTTCAAAGGATTCCTCTGGCTATTGTGTTTAAAAAAAAAAAAAGGGAGAGAGGGGTTGAAATAAGAAGACCAATTAGAAGGTTACTGAAGAATTCTCCCTGGAATTTTTACATGTGTTATGAGGCAATAGGTAATATATAGACAGACCTCAGAGACACTGCAGCCTCGCTCCAGACAACTGCAGTAAAGCAGGTATCGCAATAAAGTGAGTCACAAGGTTTCTTTTTTTTTTTTTGGTTTCCCAGTGCATATAAAATTTATATTTTCATGATACTGTAAAAGTGTGCAATAGCATTATGTCTAAAAAATATGTACTTAATTAAAAATACTTTATTGCTAAAGCACCATTATTTGAACCTTCAGTGACTCAATCTTTTTGCAGTAGTAACATCAGAGATTACGTTTACAAATCATCACAACAAATATTATAGAGAAAAAGCTTGAAATATCGTGAGAATTACCAAATTGTGACACAAAGACATGAAGTAGGCAAATTCTGCAGAAAAATGGGGTTGATAGACTTTCTTGAAACAGAGTTGTCATAAACTTTCAATTTATAAAAAATAAAAAAAACACAATAAAACAAGGTATGCCTGTATGAAGGAAAGGAAGTGTTAGTTGCTCAGTGATGTCCAACTCTTACGACCTTGTGGACTGTAGCCCAACTCCTCTGTCCGTGGGATTCTACCGGCAAGAATACTGGCAGGGGTTGCCATTTCCTTCTCCAGGGGATCTTCCTGTGCCAGGGAGTGAACCCAGGTCTCCTGCGTTGCAGGCAGATTCTTTACAGTCTGAGCCACAAGGGAAGCCTCTAGGGCTGCATAGCTCTACGTTTGTCCAAGTGGGGACTTCTGTGGGCTGGCAGCCATGTGGAGACGGGGTGCACTGTTTGGATTTGGGATGTGCATATTTTGAAGGTAGAAGGTGCTGATCTCTATAAGAGCCATTTCAGTGGAACAATTGGAGACAAAAACCCTATTCCAAGAAGGCTTGAAATTCCGAATGGGAATTATAACAGTGCAGTACTGGGACCGGAGCAGACAAGGAGGCCAATGATTCAGAATGGGGATCCAGAAACAATCCCACACGTGCAGATAGACTCACAGATTTGACATATGTGACAGCTTGGCACTGCAGACAGTCGGGGAAAGGAAGGCATTTTCAAAATATGGTGGTGGGACAATAGGGAATCATTTGGTTAAAAAAAAAAGATGCAAGGCTTCTGTCTCATGCTTTATACAATAATTAATTCCAGGCTACATGTAAGTCTAAAACTGAAAGGCAAAACAATGAATGCTTTTGGAATATAAGAGAATATATTCATGACCTTAGGGTAGGACACAATGAGCATGTCTAAAAAGGAAGGAAAATTGAGAAACTGAATTATATTCAAATAAAGGACTTCTGTCCAAAGACACAATAAAGAAATGAAACAGCAAGCCCCATAGTGGGAGAGATATTTGCCACATATGTATTTGACAAAAGACTTGTATCCATATTAAATAAAAAAATGCTGACAAAATTGGTAAGAAAAAAAGGCCCATAACCCAATAGGAAAATGGGCAATAGGCTTAAAAAGACACTTGTGTCACAGACTGGGTTCTTCATAAGCCGATCATGAGAAGGATTTTGTGGTATGAGATGTTTATTAAGAATCAAGATGCTTATTGTAAACAAAAGGGAGAAGAAGCAGGTCTGGGAGGAGAAAGGTGCTGAACTTCGAGGCAGGCCCAGCAAAGCCGGAGCTAATCCAGTGGAGTTTGCTCATTGATGTGTCCTGTGTCCTGTGTCAGGTTGATGTAGCTGTGCCTTGCTCAGCCAGAGTGTGAGCTTCCCAGGAAGGGCATGACCTTGGACAAGGTGCCTCTCTGCTGTTGAGGCTGACCCGGGAGAAGCTGCTGGTCGGAGGCTGTTTGGGGACCACACTTCCTGTCACTGGCCAGTAAGCCCTTCCTGGGAGAAGATGAGTACCATGTCTCCGTATCTACTACAGTTCACAAAACACTGTATCCCAAGGTCCAAAAAGACACACAAAAAGCTGCTCAAACCCTTTAGCCATCATGGGATGCAAATGAAAACTACAGTGAAATATCACTATAGACTATGAGAATGGCAAAAGTTGAAGAGATTGACAATGCCAAGTGATATTGAGGACAACTGGAAATCTCATCCACTCCTGGTAGGCTTGTGACTTTGTAGATTACTACATTAAACAGTTTGCCATTTGTTATTAAACTTGATGGGGCTTTTCAGGTGGCTCAGTGGTAAAGAATCCACCTACCAATTCAGGAAATGCAGGAGACGCTGGTTCAGTCCCTGAGTGGGGAAGATCCCCTGGAGGAGGAAACGGCAACCCACTCTTGGTATTCTTGCCTGGGAAATCCCATGGACAGAGGAGGCTGGCGGGCTACAGTCCATAGGGTCGCAAAGAGTGGGACACGACTGAACGACTGAGCGCTCTCCCCCACACACACTAAACTTGACATGCATAGACAGCGACCTAGAAATTACACCTCTAGGTATTTATCCAGCAGAAACGCATGCACATATGCACCAGTAGGCATGTACAAGAATGTTCATAGAAGCCCTATTCATAACAGTCCCAAACCAGACATAACCCAAATACTGATTGATAATAGAATGGATAAATCAAGTCTTCTATGTTTATACAGTGGTTGAGGTGGGCAGCCTCCAAGATGACCCCCAGTGATGCCTGCCTCCAGGTACTCACACCCTTGGTGGTCCCCTCCCACACTGGACAAGGATGATCTGTGTGATCTACAGCATACAGCAGCAGTGTGGCACTTCTGAGATTAGGTTATGCAAAACATTGCAGCTTCCATCTTGGGAGATCCTTCAATCACATTTTTTTTTCTCTTGGACTGTTTGCTCTAGGGAATGTATGTCATGAGCAGCCCTATAGAGAGAGGCGCATGTGGCAACACTCTTGTCAACAGCCATGTTAGTGAAAGTGGAAGAGGATCTTCCAACTCAGACTAAGTCTTCAGCGATTATAATCTCAGGCAACGGCTTAACTGCAGCTACTCAAGACACCCAAAGCCGGAATACCCAGCTTAGTTGCAAATGATCCCTGACTTTCAGGACATAGGTGATATAATTAATGCAAGTTTCAACTCACTAAATCTTGGGGTAATTTCTTACACAGCAATAGACAACTAATGCAATGGGGTTTTATAAAGTAATGAAAATAAATGAAATGCAGTCACATTTGTCAACATGGGTGAATTTTACTAACATGATATGGCATGAAAGAAGCCATTTTCTTTTATTATCCTACTGTTAAAGTTCAAAAACCAGGTAAAATGACAGTGTTGCGGGGTGCATGCCTAAAAGGCAAAACAGTAAAATAAATCAAGCAAGTGTTGGTCATAGAAGTCAGGATAGTGGCTACCTTTGGGGGCAGACAGGGAAGTGGGAGGGGGCCTGAGGAAGGCTTCTGTGCTGTTTTAGCAAAGGTATTTGTTTCAAATAAATCATTAAGCACCATGGTTCTGTTTTTACCTTCCTCTCCCCCTTTTTTGTATATGTGTTGTATTTCACAATAAAAAAAAAAAGCAGAGAATGGGAGGAGAAAACTGAAGAAAGAGTGCAAGCAACTCTTTAGAGGACTATTTTTACAAAAAAGACCAAAGAGAGTAGTGGCTGGAAGAGAAATGAAATCAAGATTTTTTTTTTTAAGATGAGAGAAGTAACAGTGTGTTTTATGCAGAAGGAAGTCATCTACTAGAGAGGAAAAACTTACAAGACAAGAGAGGGGAATTGCTAAAGCCAGGTTTGGCAGTAGGCAAGAGGAATGGGTCTGGACTGAGCTGGGTGCCAGACAGATACAGACATCTCTATATGTATCTGAGAGAGAGACAGACAGACAGACAGGCATTTTAAGGAACTGGCTCAGACAATTGTACAGGCTCAGTTCAGTCAGTTCAGTTCAGTTGCTTAGTTGTGTCCAACTCTTTGTGACCCCATGGACTGCAGCACCCCAGGCATCCCTGTCCATCACCAACTCCCAGAGTTTACTCAAACTCATGTCCAATTGAGTCGGTGATGCCGTCCAACCATCTCATCCCCTGTACAGGCTGAGCAGGCCCACAATCTCTAGGGTGGCTGCTAGCAGTCTTAGAGACCAGGGAAGGGTTGATGTAGTCTTGAGTCCAAAGGCAGTTTGGAGGCAGAATTCCCACCTTCCTTGGAGGAAGTCAATCTTTTCCCTTTTGATATCTTCAACAGATTGGATGAGACCCACTCACGTTATGGAGGAAAATCTACCTTACTCAGAGTCTACTGATCAAACTGGTAATCTCATTTAAAAACTACCTTTACAGCAACATCCAGACCCGTGTTTGAAATATGAGAGTCCTTTGGCCCAGCCAAATTGACACATAAAATTACCACTCACTTTGACAGTATTTGTCAATTAACTTGCTTGGGGTGGAGAAGGAGGAAGACAATCAGTCGGCTGCTAGGACCCCTTGCCTTCGGTCTTCACTAGAACATCTGCCTCCTGACTTTTCTGTCCATGTAGAGAACGTGTGCACAGCACTGTGGGAAGTGGAGAGGATGGACTCACTGTGTGAATCAGGTAAAACAAGGCCCAAGACCTTGATCTTTTTGAGTCTGCAGCACGAGCCTGAGGATATTATTAATTCTGAGTGAGCAAGATGTCCACTTACACCTTTCTTACACTTTGGCAAGTCTTGCGTTTGAAAAGATGGATTCCTCTTCACATTTAAAGCAAGTTATTCTAAGTGGTGGGGCGAGCAGAGCATTAAGCCGTCTAATACCTGCAGAAGTCATGGGCAAAGGTGCTCTCAGAAGTGTCCCTGGGGGACTTTGGATAGGAGCTCAGTTATTCCCTTGTCTCTGAAGACCCTGAAGGAGGTGCCTCCGGTTGAAAGGGTCACTTTATCCCGCCCTGTCCCCTGAAGCACTGGCTGCCCCAGGACTCGGCCCCTTCAATGCAGGTGCTGGGCGCAGGGGTTGATGGACGCGGTGTGCCCGCGTGTCCAGCTGCGGCCGCCAGGGGGCGCGCGGAGGACGGGGAGGAGCCGGGACATCCGGGGCCCCTTCCGGAGCCCGCGGCCCGAACCTGTGTGGCGGGAACGCCGCTGGGCTCCCGCAGCTCCGCCGGCGCCTCACGGCCGCAGGCCGGGGCCCCGCCACTCCCGCGGGCCGGGCGTCCCGGCGTCCCGACCGCGTCCCCCCTTCCCACCCCCATGACCGAGCTGCTTCTCCTCGGACCTCTGGAGGCAGAGGGGAGTGGCTGCCGCTTTGATTGTTGGTCTCTCGGGCGGTTAGGGCTGGCGCCCTCCCGCAGGGGGCCGGCCCCGCTCCCCGCTGTCCCCGGGGCCCAGGCCCTGACCCCCTACCCTACGGTCATTGCCCCGGGGGAGTGACCCAGTGAATTTTGGGGTCTCTTGCTAGAGCAGGGAGAAAATACAGCCACCCTCAGGATAAACACATTCCTTCGGAGCTGTCAGGGGCCTGGCTCTGGGGCCATAAAGGGTTGCCAGACTTAGCACGCACACAAAAGAATGCCAGGTAAATCTGAATTTCTCATAGACAACAGATTAATTTTTTTTAGGATGTGTGTCTCATGCAATATTTGGTACACGCTTATACTGAAATGTATTTAACTATATATGTTTATACTACGTGTTTAGGAAAACATGCTAAATATATTACACTATATGTATAAACATTATTAATAAATATACATGTATCAGGAATATACATTTGGTATACTAAATTATATATGTGGTGTGTTTCTTGTTTCTCTGAAATTTGAATTTGACCGAATGTCCTATATTTTTTCTGGTAAATACCCAAGAATGAATTTATGTGGAGGGAGGAAGTGAAAGGTGTAGATGAATGAAAAAAATGTGTGAAGATCTCAGCACTAGTATACTCATTTCTGTTTTTTTGAATGTCTATAAATTTTAAACTCTGCTTGTAAAAACCTGGATAGTTTTTTTTTTTAATACAATTTCTCTGTTTTGTTACAGGTAAACTCAAGTACAGTTTTGTCTGCGACTTTTCTCCCAAGCCATCAGCTTTCTTAACAGATTTTAAAAAGAAACAACCAATCACTTTGATCATGGAATTCAGCTAAAGCTGCTGCCGTTTATATCTATGGAACCTTTCCTTTCAAGAAGCTTAATGTTTTTATATTGTTGTTGTTGTTCAGTTGGTAAGTTATGTCTGACTCTGCAACCCCATGAACTGCAGCGCTCCAACCTTTCCTGTCCTTCACTATCTCCCTAAGTTTGCTTAAACTCGTGTCCATTGAGTCAGTGATGCTATCCAACCATCTCATCCTCTGTCGTCCCCTTCCCCTCTTGCCCTCAGTCTTTCCCAGCACCAGAATGTTTTCCACTTAGTCAGCTCTTTGCATCAGGTGGCCAAAGTAAACTTATTTTAATAGACAAATTTGTGCTTTGTAATTTTGACAGAGAGGTTTACTTTCTGACTGGAGACCAGGCTGAGTAGGACTGTTGGGTGGGGCAGAAATATAGAATGTATGATGCTACCTGTACACCACCCTGTACAAAGCCTGGTGGAAGCCTCCTGGAGACTTCACCTCTGGGTAACTGTTTTACAACCACTATCCTATAGGACACACACACACACCCTCACAGTCTGTGTTTCTGTTACATCTAGATTTTGGGTCAAAGGACTCAATCCCCTATGAGAGACCAGGTCCCTTATAAAATTTCTAATAACACTGCTTGGCCCTATTTCCTCACTCCACTGTGGAATCCCATCCAAAATAGGACTGACTTAGATCTAGATATGCTCTCCTTGGTCCTGGGAGCTTAGACTGGGAGGAGAGGAAGTCAAGTGTATTAGTTTCCCAGGGTTGCTCTAACAGATTACCACAAACTGGGTGATTTCAACAACAGAAATGTATTGTCTCTGTTCTGGAGTCTAGATTTTTGAAATCAAGCTGTCATCAAAGTTGGTTCCTTCTGAGAGCTGTGAGGAAAGAATCACTCCAGGGTCTGTCCTTGGCTCGTGGATGGCGTTTATCCCTGAAGTCTCTTCACACTGTCTCCCCTCTATACACATCTGTCTGTGTCCAAAGTTCTTCTTTTTATAGGGATACCAGTCCATATTGAATTAAAATCCACCCTAATGACATCATTGGAGAAGGGAATGGCAAACCACTTTAGTATTCTTGCCTTGAGAATCCCATGAAGAGTATGAAAAGGCAGAAAGATAGGATACTGAAAGATGAACTCCCCAGGTTGATAGGTGCCCAGTATGCTACTGGAGATCAGTGGAGAAATAACTCCAGAAAGAATGAAGATATGGGAGCCAAAGCAAAAACACCACCCAGTTGTGGATGTGACTGTTGATGGAAGTAAATTTCATTGCTGTAAAAGAGCAATATTGCATAAGAACCTGGAATGTTAGGTCCATGAATCAAGGCAAATTGGAAGTGGTCAGACAGGAGACGATGAGTGAACGTCGACATTTTAGGAAACAGTGAACTAAAATGGACTGGAATGGGTGGGTTTAACTTAGATGGCCATTGTATTTACTACTGTGGACAAGAATCCCTTCAAAGAAATGGAGTAGCTATCACAGTTAACAAAAGAATCTGAAATGCAGTACTTGGATGCAATCTCAGAAACGACAGAATGATCTCTGTTCATTCCAAGGCAAACCATTCAATATCATGGTAATCCAAGTCTATGCCCTGACCAGTAATGCTGAAGAAGCTGAAGTCGAACGGTTCTATGAAGATCTACAAGACCTTCTAGAACTAACACCCAAAAGAGATGTCCTTTTCATTATAGGGGACTGGAATGCAGAAGTGGGAAGTTAAGAAATACCTAGAGTAACAGGCAAATTTGGCCTTGAAGTATAGAATGAAGCAGGGCAAAGGATAATAGAGTTTTGCCAAGAGAATGCACTGGTCATAGCAAACACCCTCTTCCAATAACACGAGAGAAGACTCTACACATAGACATCAGATGGTCAATACTGACATCAGATTGATAGTATTCTTTGCAGCCAAATATGGTGAAGCTCTATACAGTCAACAAAAACAAGACGGAGCTGACTGTGGCTCAGATCATGAACTCCTTATTGCCAAATTCAGACTTAAATTGTAGAAAGTAAGGAAAACCACTTGACCGTTCAGGTATAACCTAATCAAATCCCTTACGATTATACAGTGGAAGTGACAAATAGGCTCAAGGGATTAGATCTGATAGACAGAGTGCCTGAAGAACTATGGACAGAGGTGCATAACATTGTCCAGGAGGCAGTGAGCAAGACCATCCCCAAGAAAAAGAAATGCAAAAAGGCAAAATGGTTGTCTGAGGAAGCCTTACAAATAGCTATGAAAAGAAGAGAGGTGAAAGGCAAAGGAGAAAAGGGAAGATATACCCATTTGAATACAGAGTTCCAAAGAATAGCAAGGAGAGATAAGAAAGCCTTCCTCAGTGATTAATGCAAAGAAATAGATGAAAACAGTAGAATGGGAAAAACTAGAGATCTCTTAAGAAAATTAGAGAAACCAAGGGAACTTTTCATTCAGTGATGGAGACAATAAAGGAGAGAAATGGTATGGACCTAACATAATCAGAAGCTGTTAAAAAGAGGAGGCAAGAATACACAGAAACACTATACAAAAAAGATCTTCATAACTCAGGTAACCATGATGGTGTGATCACTCACCTAGAGCCAGACACCCTGGAATGTGAAGGCAAGTGGGCCTTAGAAAGCATCACTACAGACAAAGCTAGTGGACGTGATGGAATTCCACTTGAGCTATTTCAAACTCTAAAAGATGATGTTTTGAAATTGCTACACTAAATATGCCAGCTAATTTGGAAAACTTGGCAGTGACCACAGAACTGAAAAAGGTCAGTTTTCATTCCAATCCCAAAGAAAGGCAATGCCAAAGAATGCTCAGGTTACCGCACAATTGCACTCATCTCACATGCTAACCAAGTAATGCTCAAAATTCTCCAAGCCAGGCTTCAACAGTATGCGAACCATGAACTTTCAGATGTTCAAGCTGGATTTAGAAAAGGCAGAGGAACCAGAGATCAAATTGACGACATCCGCTGGATCATCAAAAGAGCAAGAGAGTTCCAGAAACACATCTACTTCTACTTTATTGACTGTGCTAAAGCCTTTTACTGTGTGGACCACAACAAACTCTGGAAAATTCTTAAGAGATGGGAATACCAGACCACCTGACCTGCCTCCTGAGAAATTTGTTTGCAGGTCAAGAAGCAACAGTTAGAACTGGACGTGGAACAACAGACTGGTTTCAAATAGGGAAAGGAGTACATCAAGGCTGTATATTGTCACCCTGTTTATTTAACTATATGCAGAGTACATCATGAGAAATGCTGGGCTGGGTGAAGCACAAACTGGAATCAAGATTGCTGGGAGAAATATCAATAACCTCAGATATGCAGATAATACCACCCTTGTGGCAGAAAGCAAAGAAGAACTAGAAAGCCTCTTGATGAAGGTAAAAGAGGAGACTGAAAAAGTTGGCTTAAAACTCAACGTTCAGAAAACTAAGATCATGGCATTTGGTCCCATCACTTCATGGCAAATAGATGGGGAAACAGTGGAAACAGTACAAGACTATTTTTCTGGCCTCCAAAATCACTGCAGATGGTGACTGCAAGCCATGAAATTAAAAGACACTTGCTCTTTAGAAGACAAGCTATGACCAACCTAGACAGCATATTAAAAAGTGGAGAGATTACTTTACCAACAGACGTCCATCTAGTCAAGACTATGGTTTTTCCAGTAGTCATGTATGGATGTGAGAGTTGGACTATAAAGCTGAGCGCCAAAGAATTGATGCTTTTGAACTGTGGTGTTGGAGAAGACTCTTGAGAGTCCCTTGGAATGCAAGGAGATCCACCCAGTCAATCCTACAGAAAATCACTCCGAGCATTCATTGGAAGGCCTGGTGCTGAAGCTGAAACTCCAATACTTTGGCCACCTGATGCGAAGAACTGACTCATTTGAAAAGATCTTGATGCTGGGAAAGATTGAAGGTGGGCAGGGGGACAACAGAGGATGAGATGGTTGGATGGCACCACCGATTCAATGGGAATGAGTTTCAGTAAACTCCGGAAGTTGGTGATGGGCAAGGAGGCCTGGTGTGCTGCAGTCCATGGGGTTGCAAAGAGTCAGACGCGACTGAGTGACTGAACTGAACTGAACTGAACTAATGACGTCACTTTACCCTGATACCTCTGTAAAGACCCTATGTCAAATAAGGTCACGTTCTGAGGAAGTAGGGATTAGGATTTCAATATATTTTGTTGTGAGGGACATGGTTCAACCTGTGTGTGTGTGTGTGTGTTAGTCACTCAGTCGTGTCCAACTCTTTGTGACCCTGTGGGCTGTAGCCCACAGGCTCCTCTGTCCATGGAATTCTCCAAGCAAGAATAATGGTGTAGCCATTTCCTTCTCCAGGAGATCTTCCTGACCCAGGGATCAAACACGGGTCTCCTGCTGCGGGCAGACTCTTTACCATCTGAACCACTAGGGAAGCCCAAATTCAACCCATAACACCAAGAAAACCCTGATGAATGAAAGTGCAATTCATTGGTACCTGAAAGATGACTCTTTGTGGGAGGGGCATCCCATCTGCACCTTGTCAGCCAGCATTTTGGCTGCCAGGCTGGAACTATGGTCAGGAAGCTCCCAAAACCCAGGAAGTGCCGGCTCCCTGGGAGAGCCCACCGTTCCCATCAGATGCTTAAACTTGGTCAGAGAGACCAGCTGAGCTCCTGACAGGAGAAATGTTTTCCTCTCCACAAATGAGCCTGTTTGTGGTGGAGATGCTAGCCCCAGGGAGGGGTCCGTGTCTTCCCCAGGGCAGAGGTCCACTTGTCTTCTCTCACTGCAGGTGAAAACAGGACCCTGAGTAGAGCATCCTCCATGGATTTGTCCAACACATGTGACTCCCAGGTTCACTGGGGAACTGGGAATTGGTCCAGGAAAGAAAAACAAGGGCAGGCATTCGGAGGATTTGAGGTAAAAATTTAATAATGTGTAGTAAATGTTTATCGTAATTTGGGTCTCATAAAACCCTGCCTCCCTGGACTGTATGTTCTTACTTGGAGGATAGAACTCTAATGCAGTGCTGTGTTCTGTCACATACAATTGAAATCTGAAGATTCAAAACAATGCCTGATTCTTTCAGAGTAAAACTCTTTCTAGTCACTGTAGAGTTTCAAACTCAGGCTTTGTTCCGTGAGATTTTAATATTCTGATTAGCAACAGGAAATCTTTCAGGTAAGTGAGAGAATCTGAGCTCCTCCAGTGATTTATGGAGACAAGAAGAATCCAGGCAATCACTCTGTAGTTTCCAGAGAACTGTCACCTGTCCAGCGGCTGCTAAGTTCAGAGTGAAAACAGGCTAATAGCACACGCAGTCTCCCAGCATTATTGGTTCCCCTGGGAGAGTCTCCAGGCCCCACCGATGCTAACCTGGTAGTCAGGGCCATCACAATCTGCCATATTTGGAAAGATTTTTGACAACCCCCCGCCCCTGGGCCTAATTTTGAATGGTTCTTTTGGCCAAAGTGAGATCCTTTGTATCGCTATGTTGGGGATATGAATTTTCAATTTCCCTAAAATATTAATGTATTGAAGGTGCAAAATTTGGCATGTAAACAAATGGGATGGAGGATGGCCTCAGGGAGAAAGTCCCCTTTCTGTGACGGCCAGTGCCATTTGGGGCTTTGGAGGGAGTTTGGAAAATGAATTGGACTCTGTCCTTAAAAATAAAGTTATTTGGCAAAGTGACAAAGCCTTGATCCAGCAGAGAACCCTTAACACCCTTCTACACACCTTTAAAGATGTTGGAAGCTATGACTGCTAATCAGTAGCTACAAATCATTTAAATCATCAGTTTCTTGATCCATTGTGAGCACATTAATAATTTTCCTCCATGCATTTTAGGTGAAAAGAGATTTTGGGTAGAAGACTAATTCAATCACTGTGTACATGGGCACCACCCTGC
Organism: Antilocapra americana; assembly: GCA_007570785.1. Taxonomy (NCBI): domain Eukaryota; kingdom Metazoa; phylum Chordata; class Mammalia; order Artiodactyla; family Antilocapridae; genus Antilocapra; species Antilocapra americana. Next base: position 39,293,864 of record ML662442.1, read on the forward strand.
TTTTTCCTGCCTTCCCTCTTCAGCCCCCTTCTTCTGTATCCCCATGCTTTTGTGAGTCAGCTCTGCTCCAGAGTAGCCACTCACCTTCCCGTGAACAACACATGCTTTCTTCCTGTCAGTTCTTCATTTGTTTTTTCTCCTCCTGACACACATTCACACCTGTGTCCCATCACTTAATTGTTCTGTGTCATGGTATACATTTTATCTTTCAATTTTCCTATCTACCATCTTATCCGCCTGCAATGCAGGAGACCCTGGTCTACCATCTTACATCTAGCTTTTCTTTAGCAAACACATATTTGTTTTATTCTGATACTGTGCTCTTTATTGTGTCTTCTATTCAGTTTGCTATTATTACAATTTTTCTTTTTTTCTGTTGCTTTGGTTTTTCTCTCCCAGGGGTGAAAGTGAAACTCAAAGTCACTCAGTCATGTCTGGTTCTTTGGGACCCCGTGGTCTGTACAGTCCATGGAATTCTCCAGGCCAGAATACTAGAGTGGGTTGCCATGCCTGCTCCAGAGGCTCCTCCCAACCCAGGGATCGACCCCAGGTCTCCCTCATTGTGGGCAGATTCTTTACCAGCTGAGCTACAAGGGAAGCCCAAGAACACTGGAGTGGGTAACCTATCCCTTCTCCAGTGGATCTTCCTGACCCAGGAATCGAACTGGGGTCTCCTGCATTGCAGGTAGATTCTTTACCAACTGAGCTATGAGGGAAGTCCTCTCCTAGGGATGTGGAAACCAAATCGCAGGTGCTGAAGCTGACCAACATTGCCAGCAGCCCTGGTACCAGCAGCCCTGTTGCCATACCTCCGAGGCTCTTCACCAGTGAGCTCTCTGGTTCTTGCGAGAGCAGGTGTGATCAGTCCCCAGTCCGGCCCCCTCCAGTCTGTGTCCAGAAATTTGGGTGGGCCATTCCCACCTGGCAATATGTTTAGTCTCCTTCCCTGAAGCTGAATATGCTTACAGGTGTCCAGTGCCCCTCTGCAGGGCTTGTTGGGGAACAGCTCAGAAGTCACCTGCAGGGTCGGTGGGCAGAGCAGGCAGGTTGATGAAGAAATTGGTAAACGAAGTGTATGGTGTGTGTGGGGAATTGTTCTCCTGGATTATTTTGAATAAGACACTTCTCTAATGTCTTGTGCTCAAAAGGTATGTTATTAAAATTGTTAAGATTGCTGCAAAACAGATGCTCCAGGTTTGGTGAAGTCAATTCTGTTTTTTCCTTTTTAAAATTTTGGATTGATGATCTTCTAAAGAGGTACTGGAATGATGTTTCTGACTACTCTTTGAGAATCTCTAGTCTTCCCCAGGGAATGTAATATGCCTTCCCCTCCCGCCCCCAACTGTCTTCAAGATTTCCTTTTCATCTTTTATTTTTAGCAGTTTGAAAATAATATATCTAGGTATGATGTTTTTGTTTTCTGCTTGATTTTCCTGAGCTTTTGGATTTGTGGTTTGGTGTCTGTTACGAATTTTGAAAAATTCTCAGTCATTAGTTCTTCCAGTATTTCTTCTGTCTCATTCTCTCTCTTCTCCTTGTATTTCAATTGCTGTATTAGAACACTTTACATTGTCTCATTTTAAATATAAAAACATAGATACATTGTGAGTAAAGAATTAAATATGCAAACACTAAAGAAAGCTGGAATAGCTATATTAATAGCTGAAAAATTAGACTTTAATATTAGGTGTATTGTCAGGGATAAATAGTGATGTTACATAATGATAAAGGGATCAGTCCTCTAAGAAGACATAGCAATCCTAAATATGTGTGTATCTAAGGTAATGCTTAAAAAGACATGAGGAAAAGACTACTGGAACTGAAAGGAGAAAGGGAAAAAAAAAGAATGGAGAAAGAGACATCAACAATTATAGATGGAGACTTCATGGACTGATAGAAAAAGTAGACAGAAAACAATAAACAAGGAAGATCTGAAAATATCAATATCGACCCAATTGGATGTTTATAGAATACTCAGCAAGAGCAGAAAACATTTTTTTTTCCAACTGCACACAAAATATTCACCAAGGTAGACCATATGGTGGCTCATAAAGAAAACCTTACCAGGCTTTCAAAAATGGAAACCTCTTCTTGGTTCCTGGAATTTTGGCCTGTGGGCAGGAGTGATGGTGCTGCCTATAGCATGTGCATGGCACCCCTGCTGGGCCAGTGGGATGGAGGGCAGGTAGGGAAGTCAAAAAAAAAATAAAGGAAATCTCACAAAGTATGTTCTCGAAGTATACTAGAATTAAGCTAGCAATCAGTAACAGTAAGATGTCTGGAAGATCCCCAGACATTTGGCAATTAACACACTTCTCTATAATCTGTGGACCTCAAGAGGCTAGAGATTTTGGTCTGTTAAGCTGAGCCGAGAATGGTGCCTGGCACACAGAAGGCACTCATTACAATATTGTTGAATGGATGAAGGAGTAAACAGTTCCTGTCATTTCACTTGGCATAAATTAGGGGAAGGGCATTCCAAAATTAGGAATCTTTGAGCACCTGATATACCAGACAGCTCAAAAAGTGCCTATTTAGTATAAAATCCCTGTAAAAATAGGGGTGTTCTAGACACAGAGTGGGTAACGTTAGTTATTCCGGATCAGGACCCCAAAATAGATCCAACACTGTCTCTGCTTTCAAGGAACTCTTTGCTTCTCACTCAGAGATAGGGTTAGAGTCACTGAACTCTGAATCTAGAAAACTAGATGTCCACAAGTGTTTAATGAATTACTATCTCTCATTCATTTATTCATCATCTAACATTTATGGAGTACCCACTATGTGACAGGCACCATTCTAGGCACTACATTGCTCATTGGAACTCTCCAAGAAGAAAATTCCAGTGTCCAACTAGAGAGCAATGGTTGGTATTTTCCTAAAGAATCTGTAATAACACAGAAATTTTTTTATTATGTGTAAAAACATCCAGTGTGATTGACTAGATTTACTTTAAAATCTTAAAAAATTTATTTTATGGTTGGATTTCATTACATATTTTTTAAAAATGCCAGCTCTTCTTAGGTGAAAAAAATCATGCTCCTAGTATTTATAAGTTTCTCCACTCTCAGAGGTAGAAGATCAGTGATCTTTTTTCTATTTTAATGGGCATGCTTAAAATTTTTTATTTAATGCTTTTTACAGTTAAACTTATGTCTCTATTAATATATGTATCTATTGAGAAAGAAATTAAAAAGGCAAATAATAAGAATAGTTGTTTCCTGTCCCTACTCTCCAGTGACAACAGTGTTTTCAGCTGTTGTTTCTGATATTAGCCTAAATTTCTAATTAAACTGCATATAATGCCCTTTCTTAATTATTTTTTATTTTAGATACAGTCTGTTAATCTCTTTCATCTGAAGATGAAGGTTTAGCTTGAAGACCTTATCCCACGTTTTCCTCCTTCCATCCTCCCAATAAAGTTATGACATAATATTTAGTGAAATCAATGTTTAGTGATAATATTGTTTTGAAAAACTATATATTATTTGAACTGAATCATGTAATGTACTACAGTTACATTTTCTTTGTCTTTCTCTGACTTAATAATTCTGTCTCTTTCTCTACTTTTTAAAATTTGTTTTCTTGGTTTTCTGAGTACCTATCACAAATTTGTCCCCAAATGATCTGCCAACACTGATAGTACCTTCTGGACATGTGAGACTTGTATGGATGTTCCCAGGCTCTCTGAAGAAGGTGGGTGGGGAGGGAAATCGAGACTGGGAGTCAAGAACCCAGGATAAGCTCCAGAACAGCACTTGAATATACAAATCCCGACGTATGGAGAGACAAAGACCACCTGAGAGATTGGACATAAATCACTGTAAGAGTGACGGCTCCGAGAAATGTGGTGCTCCACAACTTCATGGCCCTGATCATATCCCCACTGATAACGGAAGAGTATGTGATACTGTGGGGAAGACTGTGGTGTTTGTATCCCAGCAACTCCCCAAACATCCAGGGTTTAGGAAGGCAGACATATAAAGAAGTGACTAACTTTAGGCAGATTTTTGAGTAAACCCTGGGATATGTATTCCCGATTATCATTTCTGGGGGGAAAGAGTGGGTGCTTATGTAATACAATGTGCATCATGCTTTGTTTCATATGAATTGGTTGTACTAAAACATTGATTAACGTATGCCATTGCCTGTTTGTGGAGTCATCACACCTATCTGGGCGATAAAAATTATTAGTGGGAGAGCTCCTCCCATCCCTGACTAAAGAGATGGATGATGTATGCTGCGGCTGGGGTGGTGCTTGGGAGGCCCAGAGAGAGTGAGGGTGCCCCCTGTTGTTGGGAAGCCCTGGGTGGAAAGTCCCTAGGTCTTGTGATATGGTTAGAAGTTTAGCATCTGAAAACCGGCCTTTACCCAAAGTGGTACCTGAAGTGCAGTTTTATCAGTTAAGATGTTGATGATGTAGCCTTTGGGTAAGTGAGGGATAAAACTGAGAATAAGGCGACAGGACCCTCTGACCTACAGGATTCATTCCTGTGCCAGCTCCAGATTCATCTGTGTGTCTTTAGAGTACTTCTCCTGCTAAAGTAGTTTCAAACGAGAGAACAACAATATTCCAATTGACATACTTTTTCAAAACAGCATGGTTTCTTAAAAGGACATGTAAATCTGCCTTAAGAAATTCATTCTCTGCTTCTAAAATACATCTTAAAGCAGGGAAACAAAAATTGCTGCAATCAAACTTTAAGATTATTCATGTCAGCAAAATGGTCTAGGAAGCTCCAAAACCCTTGTTTCCCCCAAAAGACATCCAAATACAACCAAAACTTGGCTAAAATAAACTGCAGGAGGGTGAGGCCAGGAGGGGCATGCATCTCACTTCTGCAGACGCCTCAAGGGGCATCAGCCTGCCGTGTTTCTCCTACACTACCCCTAATTTCTTCTAGTTTCTTTTAGTTTTTTCTCTCTTGACAATATCCTTTGATCTTTCTATTTTCCATTTCTACTCTCATATTTTTAATTCCAAAGATCCTCTTTTATCCTTTTAATGTCTTTTTTTAAAAAAAAATAACCCATTCTCATGTTAGTGATGCAGTATGCTATATTATGTCACCCAGGACATTAAAGATAGTTTAAAAAAATTTTTTTTTTCCTCCCTGAATTTTGCCTGTTTTCTCCAGATATCATTTCTTCTTGTTTGTTAGTTTTGGTCTCTGCCTTTTATGTTAGAGACTCAAATTTCGTGAACTTCTTATTTATTTTGGCCATACCGTATGGCATGTGGGATCTTAGTTCCCAGACCACAGATCAAACCTGTACCCTCTGCAGTGGAAGTGTGGAGTGCGAACCACTAGACCACCAGGGAGTTCCCTAGTGGTCCTTAAAATGTGACTGGAAGCTTTCTGTGTATGGGCAGCCTTGTCACTGGTGGGCTTCACTGAAGGGGGATCTTGCAGGGCCGTTCACGTGAACCCCACCTGCCAGAGTATGCAGATCTTTTCTCCCTACAATGTCCTGCCTGGGGGTCTAAGTCTCCTACAAACAGTCTGATGGCTGAGTAGGGTGGGCTCTGAGGGTCCCACTGTTAAGGGTATGAGTTTTTCTGAATCTGGTTTTGGGTGCAGCATCTCTGCCCTCAGCTGGATGGTGTTGAGGGGCCATCACCAGCAGCACGGGAGTGGGAAGGGGGTCTGGTCTTCTTGTTCTTAGTCCCACCTCACTTCCACGTTTGGAGATTCCCAAAGTCTCTGGTTTCAGAGGCTTTCATTGTGTGAAGTGTGTACTTCCTGGGATCCCTAACTTCAGAATAAATGTTCAGATTTTAGGAGCCCACCAGATCAGTTTCCTCTTATCCATTGGCCCACCTGCTTTGCAGCTTCTACAATTTTGTTACTTTTATCTCCTTTTCCTCCTGTTTCTCAAGTATGTTTGTGCCATTTAGATTCCCTTTTCCTTACTATAGCTATTCACTCATTCATTCATTCTAGGCACTATTCTAACATCTTGACATTATATCAGTTCTAACTCATTTAATCCTCACAACAGTAGTACTATCCCCCATTTTACAGATGAGGGAAGTTAAATAAAGCACAGAGTGGTTGAGTTTCTTGCTAAGAGTACAGATGTGGTCAAGCCAGAATTCTTGCTCAAAGCACTGAGCATCACATGAAAGTTATATGTCTCTTATTAAAATTTCTTTTCATTTTAGTTTTTGATATTCCCATCTCTTTTAGTGTTCATATAATATAACTCCCACAAACCAGGAGAAGATGGACATCCCTCATTCGAGAGTCCCCCAGACTCTCTGGGTTTGGTACTAGTTCAGGATTGCTCCTGGTATCGATCACTGGAAGGTCAGTAAAGGACCCATTCCCTGATGGTGCTGCCGTGTCCTGTCACTGCCAAAAGCCAGTAGTTCCTGCATCCCCACAGTATCCCTGAGCCCTAAGCTGTAGGAGCTCCTTCAGTTCTCACCTGGCTGTTTTCCTGAGGTGTGCTTACAGCCCGCATGTGGTTCAAGAGGAGATCCCATCCTCCCATCCATTACCTACAGGCAAGGCCTGGCTTTTATCTCCCATCCCCCAACACACATGCACAGCCAAGGGGCAAACTGCACAGCTAGACTAAGGTAATCCTAATAGTTCTCAACACTTTTCTCAAACTGTGAGTTATTCAGTCTTGAATATCTCATCTGGGGAGTTGCAGTTCCAGGCAACCCTTCTGCCCCAGAAGATCCCTCCTCTTTATGAAAGGATGCAGTACGGCTAAATATACACCTAACTTACACGGATCTAGCCCCTTTGCCAGCTGGTTGCCTTTCTGTCCCTTAAATTCAGGATTTTCACATCCAGGGAAGTCCAGAGTCCCACCCCTTTGGCTTAACAGTTAACTACTTCTCCAGGCTTAACAGTTGCCTAATCCCTTTGGTATTGGTCCTTGGCTTCTCATGTGCTGTCTTGGTTTCACCTGCATCAATTGAGGATACAAAACTCAGCCTCATCACCAGTTTCTACAAGAGCTTCAACCACATCAAGCACGTCACAGTTTCTGTGGTCTTCCCAGAAGATCATGTCTGAGAGTGCTGTCAGGCTGAGGGCCACATGCACAGCGTACAGCGTCCTATTGTCTCTTCACCCCCCTGCCTCTGCTCTTCTCTCCTGGCTCTCCCCCTCCCTACCTTCTATGACCCAGTCACTTCTTTCTAGTTCTGGTCTTTTAGCACCTATTGCAGAATATTGCACTTATTCAGGTGTCCAGCTGCCCTCCCCAGGCGGCTACTGTGCCTGGAGAAAGCAGAATCCATTCCCCACCTTCTCCAAAGGTGGACTTAAGCCAATCAACATGTACTAGGGGCTGCCATTGGTTCAGGGCTGGGGCATGGCCCAGTTCCAGCCAACGAGATGAGAGGGATTCTGGCACGAAACTCTAGGAAAGAAACCTCTTAGCTCCTCTGTGGGAGGTACCTTGAGAAGCTCTCTCTTGTGTTGAATGTGAATGGGGAAATATGTAGCCTGGAAACAAGTGGAAGCCATATTGTGAGCCGGCCAGGCATGGGATGATTCACACCAGCTCTTTGGTTATATCAGGCTTCCCTTGTGGCTCAGCTGGTAAAGAATCTGCCTGCAATGCGGGAGACCTGGGTTTGATCCCTGGGTTGGGAAGATCCCCTGGCGAAGGGAAAGGCTACCCACTCCAGTATTCTGGCCTAGAGAATTTCATGGACTATACAGTCCTTGGGGTCGCAAAGAGTCGGACATGACTGAGCAACTTTCACTTTCACTTCTGGTTATATCACTGAGTTGGGTCAGCTTCACTGAAAACTCACTGGACTCCCTGCCAATGAATGCTCTTTATTTTAAAGCCAATCCGAGGTTTTTTTTTTTTTCCCTGTTAATGCAACTTTACTTCTCTCTTCCTTCTTATTTGCCCCAGATCAAGTTTTCTGAGTCCAGCTTCTAACACAAGTGGGCTTGTCAAAGACATGGCTCATGGTAAATAAAGTTGGTTATCCTTATAGAGAAGTCATCAACTAGTTGCTTCTTATTCATCAACCAGCTGTTTTTAAATCTAAAGACAGAGAAAAAATTTAGGCTGCATCATCTCATTTAAGTTTCTGTTTCAAGGACAATGTTTGTATTCTTGCCCTTTGGTGACTAAAGGTCCCATCTTGGAGATCTTCCCTCAAGTAAAGGGAGATGGAGCTTCAGATGATCAATGACTTTATTCCACAAACTGAAAGTGTAGGCAACCCACAACAGGCTATTTTCTAAGGGACATTTTTAAAATGTAGTTTCTCTTAGCTGGGCTCCCTGCTATGTCCTTACACACACACACACACACACACACACACACACACACACACACACACA